>LR990285.1:11442997-11911819 GCA_905147355.2 Apotomis turbidana | reverse complement strand
ATTATCTTTATGACGACTTTTAATACAAATCGATCGGATTATATACTGAAGCACCAAGCTATTCAAGGTAATGTTTTCACCGCTAATATATTTAAAATGCTGCAACTAAAGCGAGCTGTACACTTCACAGAAAATATCACAGAAATAAGTTAAAACCCATTCCAGACCTTCCGATCCTACCCGATCCGATCCTACTTATCGGATAACGTGTAGCGTAATTGTTAGGAAATCGGATAATGTGTAGTACAATAGTTAGGACCTAAAACACTACACATTATCCGATTTCTTCCGATAAATCGGATCGGATCGGAAGGTCTGGAGCGGGTTTAATATATATATAAAAAAAAATAAAAAAACATTTTTGTGGCAAGCTTTTATGGCCGACTGTACTTTCCTTTGAACATCCATATCCATCTGAAACGATTCTAAAGACCCCGTACTCGGAAGGATTGCTTTATCTATTACAGACTTTGTAGGGCCACCTTCCGGCTCATCATCAGGCCAGCCCTTTGGTTTGTTTGGTACCATATTATATTGTTATTGTTGGAAATATTGCATATTGTAGTCTATGCTGTAATTATTCGTTGTCTGTGTTTTACATGGCAACACTCTCTTTTTAAGCCGCTGTTAGCATGTAAGTCGATCATGCAACGCTCGGCGGCACGGCGCGACGTCCACACTTACCGTTCATGATACGCGGTGAAGATACGCGACGGGGATCGGATCGGCGAAATGATACAAGTGTGGACGCAGCCTAAGGTTGTGTTCGTCCCAATTTATAATTTTAATTGCATATTTAATACATTTTAATATTTGAAGACATTATAATTAATTCAACGTATAAAGGGGTACTTTTGTATATGAAAATACACTGATATATGCAAGTCGTTGCTGTTTAATTTGTGCTCTGCCATGCCACGCCCGCGATCCCTGTCGCCGACTCTCTAACAGATCAATCTTATAGATGCAGAATTTCAACAGATGAAAATGAAGATGCTTGAAGGTTGAAGAAGAAAGCAGAAGCTTTAAAACCGAGTTGTAAGATTCCACACTGCAAGTTAAATAAAAGCTTGTAAAAAAAAGAGAATAGATTTTTATTTTTAATTTATTATTAGGTACTCATTTATATTTTTATAAATAATGACACAAAGGTAAATTAAGAAAGAAAAATTGAATGCGATCTACTACAATCGAAGCGGGGTTTGAACCCGCGACCTCTGCGTTTCCGGCGCATTGCTCTCCCAACTGAGGCTCCGTCCACACTTGTATCATTTCGCCGATCCGATCCCCGTTGCGTATCTCCACCGCGTATCGTGCTGTTTGGACGCTCACTGCGGGCACTCCGTATCATTTGCGCCGTCGCGCGGAGAAACGCGTCCACACTTGCCGTATCGTATCCTCGTCGCGTATCGCCGCACCGATCATTTCGGCGTGCAGTAGTTTGGACGCTATCCGTATCGTAGCACCGTATCACCGCCCCGATCATTTTGGCATTTCGTTTTCGCCGAACATTTCATTTCGTTTGTGATCGTTGTTCTGTGCGGAGTTGCGTCCCATTTAAAAATGTCGCCCGCTGAGATCGCTCACTGAACCTTGACACAAATATTCTTGAGTGGGGGCCATGTACCGGAAGTCGCAGCGAGGAAGGCCTTCATTTTTGTCATCTGCTCATGGAGATTTAGCACATGACTGTGCTCGTTTTATAATACGTAATGCGGCAGAAAGGTTCTCGAGTGGAAACCGCGTGCTGGAAGACGCCGCGTGGGGAGGCCTTCGATTAAGGCACCCGCTCACGGAGACATGGTCTTCGTATGACTGTGTTTGTTTTATGGCATGCGGCAGAAAGGTTCTCGAGTGGAAACCGCGTGCCGGAAGACGCCTCATGGAAAGGCCTAACAAAGTAGACAGTCCATCAGTGGTATATGGTATTTTTTAATTATCGTAAAGATTAAGGATTAAAAACCAATGACCGCAGCGTGGATCGATGACTCAAATAGCGCCTTTGATGATCGGGCAAAAACCCACTCGAGATGGATCACGGCCGATCCTAACCCCGTATCCTCACCGCGTATCATGAACGAAAGTGTGGACGTCACGCCGTCGTGATCATGCAATGCTTTCGTGATCGCGAGTGTGCGGGGTACTGAAGATACGCGTATCAACATGGATTTCGCGCGAGCGTTGCATGATCGCGACGGCGCGACGTCCACACTTACCGTTCATGATACGCGGTGAAGATACGCGACGGGGATCGGATCGGCGAACTGATACAAGTGTGGACGGAGCCTGAGCTATCCGACCGCTACGTCAATCACACCAAATCTTGGGAGAGCAATGCGCCGGAAACGCAGAGGTCGCGGGTTCAAACCCCGCTTCGATTGTAGTAGATCGCATTCAATTTTTCTTTCTTAATTTACCTTTGTGTCATTATTTATAAAAATAAAAATGTGGTATTACCACATAAAAAAAAAATAAGAATCGATAAAAAAGATTCTATACAAATACTCATTTATATTACAATAAACACCGTAGTCGTGGTAAGCTAGAAAGGGAAATAGTAGATTGTCCAACAAGTGCATAAAACGCACCATTTTATACGAGACGTTTATCCATCCGAGTGAGCTTGCGAGCGAGGGTAAATATAAAGTCGAGTATAAAATGCGTTTTATGGACGAGTTGCACACTCTACTTTTCACTTCGATTGCAAGAAAATTAAACTACATCATGTAAATATTATACTTCAAAACAAATTTAATTAAAATTTAAAAACATTTTTATCTACGATAAATTATTGTTGTAGTTTAAATAAATAGTATACTGATTTACTATAATAAAAATAAATTAAAAAAGTAATGAATGATAGTAAATAAAAATTACAAGTTTATTTCAAGAAGTTTGCTGTGTACTTTGGCTGTTGGTATTTTTGCTTTGGTCTTAGAATACTAACGAAACAAAAAAATTAAGAGTTTATTCTATAAAGTTTTATTTTTTTCGTGTGGCTGTTGGACCGATCGCCTTGGTCTTCGACGACGATTTTACTTTATGCTCTAGAGCATAAAAAGCGACTTTATGTCGCCTACGCACAGCATAAAGTCGAACTTTTAGAGCATGAGAAGTGAAAAAGTTTTAATTGCAACGTATTTTTTTTTCTTTATTATATTTTTATTTAACGACCGAAAATTAAAATGATTGTGCCTTTTATATAAAACAATTGATCATTGTTCAAATATAATAAGATTTTTCACCTTATTACTTATTGTAAATTATATTTGCTCTCTTGTTGCACAAATAACTATTTCTTACTCTTACAGTCATATCTGAGAATAGAGGTCGTACAGTGCAAAAAAGAGGAAATTAAAAAGTGGACATATTGTAGTGCCGTTCTCGTTTTCTTAGATTGGTTAGAAAGGGACGACACTATAGTATTTCCACTCATAATTTGTACTCTTTTTTGTCAGACTGTACAGTACTTAGAGTAAGGAAAATAGTTTCGTCCTACTCCTTGCACAACACAAGAAAAGGAAAGACGGTAGAGTCAGGACTACGCTCTCTTCGAGTTCGAAGCAAATGAACTGTCAAACCATACAAACCAAACCTTATACAAACTGACTCACTTTCAGAGACATGATATATAGCTACTGTAAGTGTAAGTAAATAGATCTCATTTTAGCTAAACAAAAATTTAAGGCGCACAGTCTAGGTATTAGTATCATGTCTTGATCATGTCTCTGTTCACTTTGTATCAAGGAATATACTCACAACTTTGTATGGTTTGACAGTTCATTTGCTTGGAAGTTAGCGTGGTTTCGGCAAGTGTGTACCGCCGAGAAAACGCTAACCGGGACAGATACAAAATTGAGTGAGAGACCGATATTATTTTGTTGTAACATGCACTTTGCTCCACCGCTAATTCCGAACGCTCCCTTATTTTATTATCAATGAGTTATCAGTTGTTATCACTTTATCGTTTCACTGGTCTGGCTGGCTTCACTCATAGAGTAAATTATACATACTGAGATAGAGTCATCAGCTTCCTTTGTGTAGTAGCGCCATCTATTGAGCGAGTTTCGAGTTATCTGAATCATGTACATATGTATACATAGCAATCGCTATGCACTGTGCTATAGGTACTTTCAGTACATATTAATTATATGATTCATCTGTACCTCACACTAGTTATGTTTGTAGGAAGGTTTAAAAAAGACACATTTATAATTATTTATTTTTATTTAATTAATTTTGGGGAACATAGAACAAACGCTTACCACAGGTAGACACACACAACATTTTTTACTGCTACCATGACATTAAAATAGTTTAACGAGGCAATCGTGATCCATTACACATAGCCGGGATGGAAATCCTTCCTGGAACTTCTGTCGTCGGAATCCAAGTTCGTGCGTGAAGATCAACAACGTTCGCTAATATCCATAAAGCACAGTCGAAGAAGATTTCTTATACCCGTTTGAATATCCACCAGAAAACCAACTTGTCCATAAATAAAGTAAACTGTCAAACAGCACCACGCTACGCGTTCCTCTACACCGAATTGTATTAAGTAGTCTTTTAGTTTACTTTCTACTATTGTTTTTTTACATTAAAAAAATACGCATCTATTATTTTCCATTTTTTTTGTGGATATTAAATTTTTGTGACAATCATCATAAAATATAATAGGTAAGGTAGGAATAAATGAGTGGAATGGAACGGGGATCTAATCTTAAGCCGTAATGTTGCCTGTAATGATAAATTAAAATAATGCTTCATAATCTTTCACAATAACTTATAATTATGTTTTTATGATATGTTTATTTATGTATAAAATAATAATATAAAAAACAGATTTCGTTTTAATAACACTAATTCAAATATTGAATTTTGCTCCATCTATCGAGCGAGTCTCGTATAAAACGCACGCAAGTTTTAATGTATGAAATCTGTAAAGTACTGAGTGAAATGCCCCTGTCAGTTGCTACGTTTATACACTCGTAGACTGACGTCCAGTGTTTTATTTTTATTTACACTTCCGTAATAAATTCGCTCAAGTTTTGTGAGATATCTTTACAATGGCAGATAAGCAACAGAAAAACAGGGTTTGCATAATCGGTTCAGGAAACTGGTGAGTTTCAGTGATTCTCATGAATAAAATTTTCGTTATCTTGTTTGTTTTTTCGGTAATAGGTATTAATCAACCGTACAGTGATTTTGTAACCTTTCGTTACAGTATTATAGTGATGACATAACGAGGATTTTATTTTCTATCTCTCTTATTTCTAGTAATCAGGAAATGCAGTTATTTATGACTGACCTTCAATAATTTTCTGCGATCATACCTTCACATAACTTTTGCAGGGTTAACCTTGTTTGTAGGTCAATTTATGCGTATATTTAGCGACATAAAATACTAAACCAAATATATTTACAATTTATAACAGGGGATCAGCAATTGCTAAAATTGTTGGCAAAAATGCAGCCCGGCTACCAAATTTTGAAGACACAGTTACAATGTGGGTCTATGAAGAGATGATTGAGGGAAAGAAGCTGACTGAAATCATCAATGAAACACATGAGAATGTGAAATATTTGCCTGGACACAAGCTACCTGAGAATGTTGTAAGTACAACTGTAAATGTTTACCACATTTTTTTAGTTAACACAGCATAGTGAATATCTACGAGGAGGAAACCATGTGTCAATTTATGACATTATTTACTCAAACTATGATGTCTTACATTTCTATGTCAGTCTGTCTGTATGTCCCACTAATTATTATATCAACAATCAATGTTACGAAGTTAGAATATTAAATAGGATTTTTTTGCTGGTCACATTATTTTAATTTATATTGTAAATTGTGCTGTCTAAAGGTTGCCTTTTAATGATAAGGGCTCCTGTTGTTTACTTTGACTTGTAATCTTACTTGATTTGTTTTATATTTTCATTCTCGTGCACCATCAATACCTATATTGCAGCTGACATACATATAATTATAGAAAAAAAAATGCAATCCGCTTTTGTTTTCAATACATATTCTGACATATCTATGTAATTTAGTGCTAGTCTTGCTTATATGCATATTACATATAGGACAGCTATAAAATCGCTACAAGATTCCAATTAGAATCTTATTCCATGACTTACAAATACTTTCCAAGTATAGAGATGATAATAAGTTCTATTAATTTGAAGCACAATGATATTTATTATTTTTTATACTTGCATTATTCTATTTGTTTATTGTATTTTAGGAGGGAATTCCTGTTAAACAATTTCACACTCAATCAAAGATGGGATTTGATTGTATATAGCCTAAATGATTATTTCACACTGAAACTGAATGGGATTCTGGGCAAAATAAAAACATTTATACACAAAATAAATTATAGATATCATGGAAGTAGGTGTACAAGAAATATGGGCAGTATCTGTTCTGACATTTAGTCAAAAAAATCTTAAAAAAAAAGTCATTATAATAATAGTAAATATAAAAACAAGTAAAATAATAATTTACAAACTAGCTTATAGACTGACCTGATGTAGGTACCTATTTTGGTTTTTTCATGAAACCAATTAAAAAACATTAGTAAAAAAAAAAGTTTTAAAGTTTGGTGTAACTAAAGTATGCTAAGTAAAGTTTTTTTATTTAGAAAGTGTCAAAAATGTATCGGGTAAAAAAATCAAATCTTGTATCCTTGAACTAACGGGGCGTTTTGTAAATAATAAAATACGGTTGAAAAAAATTGTAAAAAAGAAACTGTTAAGTATGTACCTCAAAATTCTGATTCTGCATCACAAAATGCAAAAAAAAATACATAGTTAATTGTTACGTGTGTTACGTAGATGAAAACGCAATATCTTTTAATTTAATTCGGGGGTTTCTTCAGTATACAGTTGATCCATGCAGTGAAATGAAATATTAAATAAACACTACTTTCTAATTCATTGAAATGATTTACTTTGAAATTATTTTATTATTGGACTAGTGACCCGCCCTGGCTTCAATTGCAATGCTGATACTAACTCAACTATACTATATTATGCATGTATTATACATATAAACCTTCCTCTTGAATCACTCTGTCTAAAACCGCATCAAAATCCGTTGCGCTGTTTTAAAGATCTAAGCATACATAGGGACAGACAGACAGCAGGGATAAGCGACTTTGTTTTATACTAAGTATGTAGTGATTTAATAATTACTTTCATTATACACTAAACTTCTTACAACGCGTTATGATTGACGTGATAAACGCCCACGTAATGTCAATACTAATTTCATGAGATGATTCTCGGCTGAACACGTTCGCCAGCGGTACTACAGCGATGGCCGTACTGTCATGACACAAGGTTCACAGTCCTACACCAGCACGGCTATAGCCGTATACCGCCGGAGAACGTGTGAATTGGGATATTCCAAAAAAAGAAAGCCCATTATTCATTAAAATCCGAAATAATGTTGATCCGTTTGCCATTTTAATAGGGGTGTGATTATATAAATAAAAAAGCTCAATATGTCATGACATAAAGACAAAAGGCCGGTTAAGTGCGAGTCGGACTCGCACACCGAGGGTTCCGTACGAATTATGAAAGCACTGCATATTGCACTAACGAAAAGATAATTTGTACTGAGCGACAAACTTAACTTTTACCATTGGAAAACTGTTTTACGTACTACTTTAAATAAAAACTATATTTTTTATGATGTACCTATTTACAAATGTATAGTTTTCAGGTTGTCACTTTACAAATCTCATTATTCTAGGTCAACGGAAAATACCCTATAAATTTTGATCCTCTAGAGTGTGTCGAAACATACGTTTTTTTGGGGCATAAACAGCCGTATCTTTTTTTTTACGTCTACTTAGAATATTGTTTTTTTTACAGCTTCAAGGAACGGTAGACCTTGAGTATATGGTTTTAATTTCAACTCGATACCTCCACGCTTTCCCCGAGATAAAGGGTCTTGACTTGACAGACAGACGGACGGACGGACAACAAAGTGATCCTATAAGGGTTCCGTTTTTCCTTTTGAGGTATGGAACCCTAAAAAATAAATAAATAATACTGCTTTGAAACTTAGGAGTTTCGGGATGACATCACGTCCCGTATCGCTTTGTATATGGAGCGTTTTCGGCGCTTCATAGGAATGTCGAACATTACCAGTAATTTCTAACTCTTAGAGCATTTTGTTGCATTATTTGATCCCAATAAAAAAAAAGATTGATATTTTCAAATAAGTATATAAAGTATTTTGTAATCACTGTTAACTTGACTTGTACCTACTGCAAAACGGTAAGGACAAGTGAAAGTCGAAAAATGTAATAGATATAACTTTTTACTGTTGTCATTGTCACAATCTAATTGTTTATTGTAGTGTAAGATTCCCAGAAACGGTTTATGAATTTACTAACACAGGTTTAGTAAAAAATGGTATATCCCAATTGCGTTCACTGAAGATCAGATACAAGATTTCAACGATTACCGGCGCAACCAACGGCTTCGCAATGTTCACAATTTTGCTGACCCGTCCCACGCCGCTCACACATTTAGTTACCTCAATTCCTATCAATATTTTGTGCAAACGACGATGAGTTAATCTTCGGGTGAACGTTCCAATTCTCCAACGGAACACATTGTCTCGTTGGCATGGCTGCGGTATGCATTACATGTGTGATATCTATTTCGGGCTTACTACCTTACGGGCTATTTCACTGCCAATGTCACTCAATACTCAATGTCTCATTATGTAACGCACAACGCAAGTTATCTATTTGTATGCTATGTCGTTTTATAATACGAGGGATCTGTTATAGTATTGATATAAATGGATTATTAGAAGTCACTTTTGCATTGAATCTACACTTGTAGGATAAAATGGCCAACAGGTGGAAACAAAGCTAAATACCCGCTCGCACTCGTAGACGGGGAGACGCCAGCATTTTTTTCGTCTTAAATTAGATAAAGTTGACTTTTATTTAATCCGAAAAGGACTAGCGAGTGTTATCATAGTTTGATCACAGTTATTCTCAGCAGTCAATCAGTCTTTTCCACGGACTTTTGTCTTCATTTCCAATAATGTAGTGATTTTCAGAAAATGGTTAGTTTGGCATAGCATCGAATGTAGGCCTTATGATTAGGAATCAACCTTCGCTGTAGTTTGAGCTGATTGAAGTCTTGACGAGAACACTGATTACGGTGATACCTTTCAATACCTTGCAATACTATTCATGACTGTATTAAAAAAATCAGCCATACTGGAACTTGAAAATCGCTGAGTATGCGGCTTAATGTACCTAAATGTGGAAACACAAGTAGTAGCTTGATTTTGAGTAGCTTGGCCATGCAACTAAGAAAAATCGTCTGCATCTCGATTTAATTCTACAAATAAAGCGATTAGTAAATGTCTTTCATTAATATCGACCGAACTCTTATAGATCTACGAACGTCGATGAACGTTGAACTTACCTACCTCTTTGCTTATCGGAGAGGGATAAAAATAGTGCAAGCTTAGCTACTGGTTACCCATTTTATTAATTAACGCTGTATTACAATTTATTGCATGCTTTATATATATTCAGCATAATAATACATTAATTGTATTCTTCTTATTTGTCTGAAATGTGCGCTGTTGCAATTCTTTTTATACTTTATGATTTCGCAAGAAGTCATCTTGCTCATTATATGCTTATTACACTAATTATACGAGTATGTACTGAAATGTTAATGATCATATTGACCATAGTTAATTATTAATTATTCACGTACCTACCTAATTAGTTTATTTATATCTTAAATAAAATTACAATAATTTAACTGCGTTTTTGCAAAACCGGGCAAGAACTTATCCGTCTAGTTCCTGATCAGTGTAGAGTTTCGTAGAGAGAGAGAGAGAGACAAATATGGTTATGAGCTCCGTTTTCCGCACTTGGCCCGTGTTCTTCGGGAGAGAGACAAAATCGAAATTTCAGCTTTGTAACTTTGATGGTTGAGATAAAATGAGATGAAATGACATAGGTACATGACAGACATACGGTCAGAAGGACAAACATACCGGGTTGCATTTCTTTATTTCTTATTTGCTCTTGTCTTGTCTGAGTAGCCTTAATGAGTAAGTATCGCTTTGCTGTTGAAATATTTTGGCGAATAATTCGACTATACGCAGCAGATAATGGTAAATATTCCCTATTCGATTATTCTTATTATTAGGCCATAACTAATTTTTGCGGCAACTCTAACAATAATGTCTTCTGTTTCTTCGATTACAACTAGACCTCGTTATCTTGTCGCACTGACATTGCTTTTCAGTAGAGCGTGAATGTTTTATTTATCGATTTTATTAATTTTGACCATGTAGAACTTAAAGTTATATGCCTCAAGGAGAAGTCACTGTACTATTACTTTTCGATAAAAATATACATACTAGAAACGAAGAAATAAAAATCTCGGGTGTTTGTTACTTAAGACTTATCATAATTTTTCCACAATAATTACAATAAACTTTATACAACACATTATACTTTATATAAAACTCTACATCGTCAGTGTAACTAAGGGTTATATCTAGGTTTTGGTGACCACAAGTTTCACATTGGGCGGCAACTATAAATCCTGTATAAATCCAATCTAACAAAATAATTACAAATAAATATCACTTGACACAGTATTGAAGATCCCTATTTGGAAATGATGAGTTAATTTTCGTTGTAATTTTTTCACAATACTGCACATTGTATTTCATTATTTACATGAATTTTGTTTTTAAGGATTTTAAAATTAATTTGTGCGCAATGAAATTCAGTTTTTTAAATTTTAAAATTAAGTAAGCGCCGGTACATACCGAACAAAAAAGAATGTACATACAGGGTGGCCCATTTAGATCGGTCTGTATGGGAAAGTCTGAAACTATAAGACATACGAATACGAAGATCTGTTTTTAGGAACCATGTCATCGATTTTAATTACAAGAAAAACTGCATTCATACATTTAAAAAAAAACCTTCGTTTTGATTGCGTTTTATGTTTCATCAACAGAAATATAGTTGTATGCATCACGCAGTTCATCTTGAATTGCTTTGTATGTTTTTTGATATAGTTTTGGTAAGTAACGCCATGGGAGTGTAGATTCCAAGGGAACAGATACTGATGCTGCATATTTACCATTCATGCAATTTTGAATAAACAATTGAAATTCTGCGTTATCCAATTTATTCCAAGGGATATTGCAGGAAATCATAAACGTTGTCACTTCCATACTTAACTGTCCTTGGTTTGCTCTTCCGCCTACTAAATCTTTGTTTTTTTTGGAATCTAGATGTTTTTGTATGGTATCTCTTTTTGGAATGATTCTTAAACTGCACCATGTACAAAACAATTCGTTGTCTACTTTTATCAAACAGGTAGAATCGTTAGTGTATATTGTTTCTAAATCTTCCATCGTAACATAGTAATATGTACCTACTAAGAAATTAAATAAACCCCACGTCAATATTAAACAAACACTATTCCAAAGAACTGCAAGGGATTGCGTCTGTCATGTGACATGCAGTTGCAAGTAGGTATAGTACATTACTGCAGAAAAAAGTGCTTGCCGGGTGAGTATAGTATTGGCATGTATAGTGCTTTTCTCAAACATATGCAATAATAAAAAAAAAACACAAAAAAGTCATGAAACAGACCGCCATGTTAAAAAATAGACTTCCCGGCCTAGTCTTTCAAATTTGTATGAAATTCCTTTACAGTTATCTCAAGTTGTTCCACCCGAAACGTGTGATACTTCGAAGCCTATTATAACGCACGGTTTGACTACATTTCATTGCATGTTTGAGAAAAGCAATTGATCTAAGGTTATCGCTTCACGTAAGACCAATGAGGTCATCTACTTATTTTTAATAAATAATTTCTCACGCAACATTCACGCTCTTCTGAAAAGCAACAACAGTGCTTCAAGATAACGGTGTCTATTTATAACTCACGTAAACAACAATAAGATTATTGGCAAAAGCTTGAGCTGCCATTTTTGGCTGAATAATAACAATAATAAACTTAATGATAAATAAATGAAAATAATAATAACAATGCGATTAAGTACGCCATACAATCCAATTAACTTGCTTATTTGTTTATATACTTTGTATACATATATGGAGATTGCAAGAGTCGCCGTCGTCGGAGAGGACGTGAAAGCCAATACCTATAACTTAAGTCTATACCTACATACCTTAATTTTGTCACAATCTCACAACATTACACAGGTTTAGGAAATATTTTTGCACATTCTATTTCTAAAATAAGTTTTAATCATCTAAAATCTGCCAGGTCGCCATTCCCAGCGTGGAAGATGCGGCGAAGGACGCAGATATTCTCATCTTCGTGGTGCCCCATCAGTTCGTACGAACCATCTGCTCCACCCTCCTTGGAAAGATCAAGCCTACAGCGGCCGCACTCTCTCTTATAAAGGTAATACAGCCGACGGTCCCGGGTTCAAATCCCGGCAAGGGAAAATATTTGTGTGATGAACACGGATATTTGTGCCTGGGTCAAGGATGTTCCATGTATTTAAGTATTTATTTATCTATATAAGTATGTATATCGTCGCCTAGTACCCATAACACAAGCCTTCTTGAGCTTAATTTGGGACTAGGTTGATTTGTGTGAGGTTGTCTGATATTCATTTATTTAATACATTATTCAAGGAAAGATATGTACGTGAAAAGATAGATTGGTGCGGAAAACCATTTAAAAGTAAATGTAATATTCCACTAAAATATCTTTTCGGTCTTGAATGTACAGTACCTAAAGGAAACTGGAACCTTTTTTACCCTTATTGTCATTGTGACAAAAGCGATAAGGGTACTTGTTTAAATTTCCTTGATAGTAAGGATCTACCCATTATTCTGCCCTAGATATCGTTCCTTTTTATATATTTTTTTTAACGGGGCCATTCATTCACGTTTTTAGAGAAATATAACTAATATTACCTTTACCTACCTATTACCTTATTCATCCCTTTGATAAAATTTTCAAGTCGTATTTTTTTGGTTTTAGAAGAGTTTTCCTAATCAGATAACGTACCTATGAATTTCCTAAACTAAAAAAAAAACCGCACGTTTGTTACCTGCCTTTCACACTTTTCACAGTATATCTCTTGTATTCAACTGGAAAATATATTTCAACCTGAAAAGCAGATAACGCACCAATTTTATATGCTAAAATTCAAAACTAAGAAGGTACTGTACTAAGATGCTCCTTACAGTGTGTTCATATCTGAAATATAATTCGAGCCTAACAATGTTACGGTATTTGGCAGGGCTTTGACATAGCGGAGGGCGGTGGCATTGACCTGATTTCCCACATCATAACAAGGTGCCTGAAGATCCCTTGTTCCGTGTTGATGGGTGCCAATATCGCTAACGAGGTAAGTCGCATTTAAATGGAATTGAAGGTTTTGGTTGTGTAACTTTACATGTGTAGTGACGGCAGGCCGAAGTTACTGGTTGAAGTTCGGTGTTATGTTATATTTTTAGTAGTGAATTTTTGGTACTAGGTATTTACGCTCGCTTTTTTTGACTACATACCCAAAGATGTTTATCTACCCCGGTGTTTCGCTTACCTTGGATAATAATCAAGGAATAATAAATATTACCATAATAGCTCATTCATATTTTATTCTACGGAAATTAAGTTTCCTGGTAAATTAAATGAATATATAAAATGCGACGGTTACTACGTTGTACAAAGTTCATAGTCGATATTAATTCAATGATATCGTGTTTGCACTTTGGCTTTACTGTTAGACTTATGAACCAAAGGTGAATCAAAGAGCATGTAAACATGAAATTTTCTGTTTTCGTTTAAACTAGTCTTTGTAAAGATTTTTCATTTGAAAGCAGGCCTTATTTTTGCCTCAATTAACACGCTAAAAACCCATTCGACAAAGTCACTTATTCCTCAATTCGATTTCAAAAGGTGGCAGAAGAGAAGTTCTGCGAAACAACCATAGGCTGCCGGGATGTGATGCTCGCGCCGACCATGCGCGACATCATCCAGACCGACTACTTCAGGGTCGTGGTCGTTGACGACGAAGACGCCGTTGAGATCTGCGGAGCGCTCAAGGTAACCTAACCTCTAAAATAACATCTCGTTTGTATGCGATGTCTTAGATATCAGGTGCTTTTTAATTGCATTGGGTACGGACGGAATGTTTTTACGTTTAATGTGGATCGAAAAAAACTGATTTATATATAGGCTTAACGCCTACATATGTGTCAGCTCTTGCTCGGGAGCAGTCGTCTGCGTGCAACAATTGATGTGGAACACTTGAAGCCGATACTGTACGAGGACGTGGTCATACCGATCGAGTCACAAGTGAAGAATATGGGTCTGATTATTGACAGTAACCTTATGTGGGACCCTCAGGTGTCTGACGTTTGTCGCAGGGTGACATACACGTTAAGATCGCTTTACAGGTTCAAGAATTTTCTCCCGGTGAGCACTAAGACTCTTCTCGTCCAAGCTCTTGTCCTCCCCGTCATCGACTATGCTGATGTGTGTTGCTCTAATCTCACCCAGGCCTCCCTGAATAAGCTGGAACGCATGCTAAACAATTGTATCAGGTTTGTTTTTGGCCTTCGTAAGTATGACCACATCTCGGAGTTCCGCCGTCAATTAAACTGGCTTCCTGTACGTGAACGTAGATCTCAAAGAATTCTCTGCACTCTCTTTTCGATCTTATTTGATCCAACCACTCCCGATTATCTCAAATCCAAGTTTCAATTTGTAACTGCTCGCCCTGGATGCACTCTCCGTACTTCTCGTAGACTTAAGCTAGTAGTCCCCCTTCACCGCTCCGGTTTCATGTCCAATTCTTTCACGGTTCAGGCAATACACCTCTGGAACGCTCTCCCACTCAACATCAGGCAAGCTCAGAGCAAGGTCTCCTTCAAGCGCATGTTGCGCAAGCATCTCTTGGACAGTCTCTCTTCCTAACTCTCTTCGAAATATTTTACTTTTGGTACATAATATATGTATGTAAGTATATCATATAAAGTATTCGTTTAAGTTTATGGTAATTATTTAATTATATATAAATTCTTATATATATCTTTAGGTAATTGATTTGTGTTGTATTTGTGTTTGTCTGTAACCTTTGATCCTGCACCGACAACATATTTCTGCTTAACCCAGCGGTTGACTGGTAGAGAATGCCTAAAGGCATTAAGTCCGCCATTTGTACTTTTACTTATGTATTTTGTGCAATAAAGTTTAAATAAATAAATAATCCACAAGCAAGAGATATTGAACATAACTGTTAAGCGTTATTGTTCTACCCATGTCTATACTGCAGATTCTGAATATGGTTGTCAATTCTTCAAATTGTGGTTTGCATTGCATCTAAAAAATATCCACACGATTTTTATATCTGATATTAAAATTATATCGGTTCATCATACATTTATGATGCCGCGGGAAACTTACAACTGTGTATTCCTATTATGTATCTCTATCTCTATCTATGCATTCAATTTTAATTTTTAACAAAGTATTTGAATGTGATTAAAAAAGTTATTTGCTTTAATTAATAATAATGATTCAATTCCGTTAGTGCAATGTAAGTACATTGTACCATACAAACAGCCAAGTTTGCTCTTTGCTTGTTTTCATCGCATATTGTTTACTTTGGAATGAAATTTCGTTTACGCAACTGGTGTTGCGGTGTGCAAAACTACAATGATGCATCTTATTTTCGAGCTATTCCCTTTTTGTTAGGACTTATACTTGCTGAACACTGTTCACGTTTGATTCCTAAAGTACTTATTAAAATAGTTCCGAAAATATATGCCGACATTTATCGTAATCTTGTGTATGTACTCTGAATATCTTTACCAGTCATGTGCATTTTGCAAGGCTATGGTTGTTAGGATTACGCCATCAGGCAGATTGTCGCAAATTATAAAACACCTACAATCATTTACTAACACTACATAAACTATGAATATTTGCACGGCGTGAATCGTTGGTTCGAATTATCTTTAATAATTGTAGTATGTATGCTGGTATTATTAATACCATTTCGCCATAGAACTTGATCACTACTCTCACATACACACCATTTGGTACATACAGTTGCTGCAAACACTTTAAAACTAAAAATCTGTATTTTGTATTAAAGATGCCACTCATTCACAATCGCAAAAGGTTTTAGAACAAAATACTAGCCTGCCATATCACTATTAGCAAATAAAACGTAAATTTTCTGTTTAAATGTTTATCTATATCAATGTCAAACATAATGGTAATTTCAAACATTAATTTTCAACTACTCCGCTACCTAAAGGTTGTCTGAAAAAGATCGCTATTTAGCGATAAGACCGCCTGTTGTTTACCTCTGCCTGTTATTTGAATGTATCTCATGTTGTGTTGTATATTCCTTGATGTTGGAGGTGTGCAATAAAGAGTATTTGTATTTATATTTTGTATTTGTCGACATTGTGTGCCTATTAAAAAGACACGTTTTTTCGTATTACCTATTCACAGTACTATTTGGAGGTTCCAAAATAATTTTCATTGTTATCTTTTACAATTCTGGCAATATTCATATCAATCTTAAAATTATATTGTTTGAATATGATAGATTTTTGTCGCTACTGTAGTCAGAAGACGTCACCGTCGACGTTGGCTTGGTCTATACAGAGTATTCTAGGATTCAGGGATGGGACCCATTTCTTTGGTTTGCATGTTTTCACGCGTGTCTGCTACCTTGATGAAGACTCTTCATGAAGTCAGCCAAATCTGTCACTGCTTATACGTCATACTGCTAAGGACTCAAAATGTCACTAGTTTCCTTAGATAGACATGTTTGCATACAAGTATGATTTTGATTAGCAATTTTTTCCAAGCGGTTGTAACTGGTAGAAACAATTTATCCAATTAATAGAATTGTGCATGATGTACTGTTTCCTTTCAGACAATCCAAGTCCATCGTATTCTTCCGCAATTTGAGTCTGTAGTGCTATTAAAGCCTTAACTTGGTTTAATAGCTTCCAACGGGGCACCTGATTGGTTATGTTCATATCAGTATCAGTCGTAAAATCGATAAAGATGAGCAATGTCCAGCAGGACTACAATAAATTGTTGATAAAGGAAAACTATCTTTCCTGGTCATTTAGTTTATTGTCTTGTAGGTATTATTTCTAAAACCTTGAATCGATTAGTTTAGATTTGTTTTCTATTGCCAAAAGAAGCAATAGAGAAACAAACATTTAGGTATCTCTAAGTACGTATATATTTGGTACAAAGTACGCAACTTCGTCCTCGTAAAAGTATTCTATAACGATCTTTGGATGTTCAGCTATCCTTGTACCAAAATTGGTTAAAATCCGTCTAGCCGTTTGGGCTTGATGAGCGCACAAATACATTTTTACTAACAGATGGCGCCGAAAGGCTGCAGGCTGGCGGCGCGCGCCCATACATATCCTGCGTCGCATGATCATCTCTCTCCTTGGATTTTATAATAGTATAGATGTTGAAATCTGTTGATTTGGCAATATTTGGATTTTATAATAGTATAGATGTTGAAATCTGTTGATTTGGCAATATTAAGGAGTTGACCATGAAATTGAGTATTTACCTCTACATTCTAGCAGTAGTAACCGTGGACGTCAAAAATAGTACAAAGTTTAGTATTGCATTGTAGAGTGCATATGACATTATTGACTTCTATTTTAATACGAATCTTTTGCCCTCTGTTGACCTTTCACTTCGTTATCGTATCACGCGAACACTTTCCGTAATAACGCATTCCATGTCTTTAAACAATAGACAATTCAGCGTATCTAACACCATGTTTTGTGCAAAGTACGTATCGCCGATAACACTAAGATGGTGTTTATTAAATGTTAAGCTGTTATTAAAGCTAGGAAGTGAATAACATGGTGTTATACTTTCGATAAAATAACTAAAAATGTTTACGTAACGCTCACAAACAACATTGCAGTGGCACGGTTTCAAATAAATACCAGGGCAAGGTAGGGCGGGACTGACATTCTTCTTTTCGAAGAGCAAAGTGAAATAGAAAAGTGCTCATTCGCTTCGTAATAGGCAAGTCAGTAGGAATCTGAATTTGAATCTACATAGGGAAAGACATTAATAACATAGCATAAATCGTTTATCGGTATACCGTGATTGGAATGACGAATTTTATTATTTATTTAACAAAAAGTTTAAACTTAAAGTGTCTTAAAATACTGCCTGGTCTATTTAATAGGCACACGCAACAATACGTCTCAAGATAATTACCTATTCACAATAGCGTCCTGTCCATATACCTAGGAACAAGGACACTGGTCCTACCCTGAATGACATATAATGATGATGATTGAAGGAATGTCTGTACAGAGAAACTGCCTGCCCTTATGAACAAAACTGTTTACCCTGACATAAAAACCTGTGCACGCTACTGCCTAATCATGAAAATTTAAATGAATTTATTTCACAGAACATCGTGGCCGTAGGAGCCGGCTTCGTGGACGGCCTGGGCTTTGGAGACAACACGAAGGCTGCAATCATCCGTTTGGGTCTCATGGAGATGATCAAGTTCGTCGATGTCTTCTACCCGGGCTCCAAGCTTAGCACGTTCTTCGAGTCCTGCGGAGTTGCCGACCTTATCACCACCTGCTATGGTAAGTGTTTAGGATGCAGAAGTTTTAGGTTCACGAAAGCCTCTTGACCTGTAACCTCATATCACTTGTCGTGGCGTATGATATTTATGTCAGTTTAACTTGCACCTATATAATAAAAGTTCAGTCGTCGCTATCGGTATCGGTGCATATCTTGGCGCGTCTTTATGCGGCATTATTTCTAACTTAGTTCGCATTGCAAATTGAAATGAATTCGTCGTGGTTTAATTACCCCTCTTATCATAAGTAGGGATCGAAACAGAAGTGTACAAGAAGCCACGACCTAAGTTTAACCTTTTGAGTGCTAAAGATAGTAAAATAAATGCAGTACAATAAATTTGGTTTGTTTGGCGTTTGGGGTACGGTTTTCCGCCAGGTAGCTTAGCGTTAAAAATGTAGAAGTCGTTGGGAGCTTTTAGATCAGCAGGATAATGCCCTTTTCTGAACCTTTGCTGTTGTAATATAGGTATTAGTAGGAAGTAGGTAAATGATGGTCTATGTTAGTAGTAAAGGTAATCTCCATCTCAATCTCCGGGTAATAAATCATAACCTATATTTTTATACATTAAGTTATCGCTGTACAAGCAATATGAGTTATTGTTGCAGTAAACCATTATGTTACTGTTAGTTAAATATACACAGAGTGAATCAACATCTTGGTTATAAGCGCCCATAAAAAAAAAAAAAACTCTTTGCAGTTGGTTACTATGACTTCTATAGAAGTTATCGAAAATCAATAAACTCCCGACAGTCTGTTAACTGGTTAATGATAATGACATAATGAGTTCCAGTTTATCATGTTTGTAATTAGTTATCTCCCGCGTTCATATCGCTAGTGGATCAAAGGTTACGATGCGGTTTCAGTATCTAGTCACTTTAGACAACCATCTTATAAGAATTAATAGATATCTTATTTACGTAATAGGAAGCCTAAATAATCGCAGGTACAGGAGAAAACGAATCCAAAGTATATTTTTTGGAAATTAGGAAAATGTACTGTAACGCCCAGTCAATAAGAGTCGTGTTCGGATATTTATGAACGCCTTATATGCTGCGATATATCTGATGGCGACTGTACGAGTAAGTTAATAGTACCTAATTTCATAATTTGCAAAATTTTGTTATCAATATTATCACTGTCAGCAGCCGTGACCATGAGAAGCAATCAAAATGAACCTAATCATTAATGCTTCCTTGCTCAGACCTTCTTCACACTTCTAACCACATAAATGTGTCATAGCCTGTTCTTGTACTCTATTCCGGTTTACGTGAGCCAGTTTAAGCAATTGGCATTTGTATTTATAAATTGCATTTACCGAGCTCGCTGTTCAATCTTGTAAGCTCTTCTTGTTACTATTTTTAACATTATCTAAATTTAACCAGCAATTTCGTTCATGGAGACGAAGCAAAATTTATTTCATCCTGCCATAAAGAACCTTAAGGTTTAAGGTTATGCGATACAATTTGCTAAAAGGCTTCCAAAATTAGTTTATAAACAGGAGTTAGTTAAATCAAACTGAAGGCAAATATTTTGATTGGATGTTTCTCTAGAGTTCAATTTAATGCGAGTTGCTCTGAGTCTATATTTTGCCATTAAGCAAAGTAAATAAGAAATATTGAGATGGGATCTACAAATAACATAAGTATTCCAGTTACTTTTGGAAAAAAATTACCACCATATACACCACACATGAAAACCATATACACTGTTTACAACAGTACCTATAGTAAAGTAAATAAGTGAGTTTGTATTATTCTATATATTTCTGAATGTTTCCTACAGTAAAATGTAGTACGTCGCCATCTTTTTAACCAACTCCAAAAAAGGAGGGGTTCTCAGTTCGGTTGTATTTTTTGACAACATTATTGCTCACCAACGAACATGCCAAAAAACAGTCTGATGAAGCGCACATTTTTCAAAGGCGGGTTTGAAATCACCTCGTCTGCAGTTTGACGTTCTACGAGCTTTTCCATTCACTAGCTTTATCATATGCATATTACGTATTCGTATTCGATGACGATGGAGTAAAAATAGCCACTAGGTCAGTAGTGAATATCGGGGATGCTCGTTTGTCATTTCTGAATAGACCTAATACGCGTTTCTTGATGAAATGGCCGCAGTCAATTATGGCTTAGTGGTAGTATGGTAATTAGACTAATCGTAGCTAATATTACAGCATATTTAATATTATACCTTATGGTGAGGCTTTACAGTTCAAGTAACTTTCTATAGCACTTATATTTTTTCATTATTATCAGTCATATCTGTGGTTTATTGAGTTCCAACTTCAAAGTCATGACGTACAGGAGACACGACTATTGTTAATTATATTTACATAATTTAAAAAAAATACGAAATAAGCACAATATATACGAATAGGTAGTAGGTTGTATCTAATGGATGATACATTATTTTAGAGATACTGTAACTGACAACATAGCTTAGTGGTCTATGGTCCCAGCAGGAACGGGAACGCGGCGTTCAGATAATCGCGAAGATATCGCAGCCTGCTCGCCGCGCGCACGCCGCGTCCCCGCTCCGCCGGGAAACCCCGAGCAAAACGCTAGTGTGAACAGACCCTTATACAGAATCCGTAGTATTTAATCTATGGAGTAAAATTTTATTAAAATTGCGGACTTCCCACCACACTGAAAAAGTTGCCAGAGTCGAATAGTACCAATCACTACTAGTTTAGTACTTAATTAATTTTACTTTTTAGTTAAAATCTAATGTATAGCCCTCAAATATGCAATGTTCTATTACGATTATATTAGGAAAAAAAGTTCATTTCAAACATCGAACTATTCACGCACATTACCCACACAAACAGGTGTTTATCGATAGAAGTTTAATAACGTAAAACTATTCCCACATCATAAGCCACGGTTATCTAATCGCGGATTAGTTTTGCAAACATTCAATATTCAATATCCGACGTTCATCTGCCATATTTCTCTGAAGGTCGATATAAACACTATAAATAGTCTCAATAAAACTAGTGGCTGTGTGAGCTAGACCTCGCGAGTTTGTTTCAAAATCACCACATATTATATTCGCCGTTTTTTTTAATTCTACTCACAATTTTTTTTTGGCCAAGTTGAAGCAACGCTCTGTCAAACACTGGCAGCTTATCGGGTATTACAATTGTCTAAAATGTGATTATTATATCTTTGTTAACAGTTACATAAAGCCATGTCGAACAATATATCTAAATCTGGCTGTCAATTTAGCTTGGTGTTGTTTTTTTGGGTGATAAATAATGGATTGACACCGGCATACTAGTTGCATCTATTCAAAATTTGTTCGTTGGCAAAATGGTTTCAACGGAAGTTAATGTAGGTAATGTTTATTTTTTAACTCGCCATTATGTTTGGGTTTGTGATAACTTGATAGGAAATAATAAGACATGCCTATACAAATTTAAACTAAATCGAGTGTGAATAGGTCGTAAATATTTACTGGTTATGAATTTATCATAGATTATATAAATTATATTTTCAATGTTTTCTTAAATTTTTTTTTCTTCTAGAAGTGAAATCTAAAATCTTATTAGGTTGTACAATACCTTCAACAAACCAGATGCGGATCTCTTTATGTTTTAAGTATCATTCACTTTAGAAAGCTTTTTAAAAATCGGTTGGTATTATGACTGCACTATAATGCATCTTATGTACATTCCTCCGCCGATGAGTTCCGCGTTAAACTCATATTGTGATGGATGGCTCCACGTATTCCACGGCGCTAGACAGTGATAACCAGTGGTCGGCGGGGATGAGCTGTGTTCAGTTTTTGCTTAACATGGACAAACCATACCCATGTCATTCAATGGTAAATGCCCCATGTGTAATTATGAACGAATGAAATGATTTTATTTAGGCTGCCTTTCTGGTACGAGTCAGAAATTAGAAAACGTAATTTCTAGAAACCCAGACTTAGATTTTTTTTAGGGAGTATGTCGAAAAACTTTCGGAAGCAACAGACGCAGACGTAGACAGCATTTTATTGTAGATTTCACTCCACTAATTTCTTTGGATGTAGAAAGATTTATTGTAACTATAAGCGGAAATTAAACTCAACGCGAAACTCGTTGAAAATTTAACATATATAAAAACTTAGTTATTTATTACAATATTATAGAAAATTTACAATAAATAAAAAAACCTTAATACTCGTTTTGTAATGCATTTTAATTTTAGTTTAATTTCAGTTTTGTCTTTTTTAAATATTTCTTTATGGATACACCTTATCCATATCAATATCTACGGGGGGCCTATTATGGTTGCGTTTATCATGTGATAAATAAGTGACAAAGCACCCGTCACATTTTGATATAATGCGAGTGTGAGTGACAAATGCTTTTCTCGCATTATATCAATACGTGAGGGGTGCACTTATTTATCACGTGATAAAAACAACCATCATGGACGCAACTATTTACATGACATTATTGACGTAAAAATAGCTCATCCCCGCCGACCTCTGGTGATGACACGCTCATTATTGATATTAATAACGTAGACCAATATTTACCTAGGTATTCACATAGTATCAGAGAATATAGATGGAGTGACATTGTCTAAGAAATACCTAAGTGCCTTTCGAAAAACTATTAATACTCGTAGATGGATCACTATCGTCAGTTACACACATTTGTTGTACTGAGAATGAATGATGATATGATTGATTGTACCGCTATATAATTGATACAGCTTTTTACTCTGACAGTATGAACCATTTTTATTTGCGAGGGGAAACTTTTACAGCTCCCTTACCTACGGGCAGTAAATTTTCAAACTCGGACAAAGTAAATTAGGATAATTGATGAGCGGATTAATCCGATTGGAATATTCTCCGCGAGTTGAGAAAAGTTTTCTCATCAATGACTATCACATTATTTCCTGGAATACTTGAGTTTGATGTCCATTTCTTGTGGTCATTGAGTTGGGAATATCAGGGTGCTTCTCGAGCATTCGCCTGTTACAGTAAATGCCATACAATGAACTGTTACAGGCGAATACTTTCTTTAAGCGAGCACTCTTAACTGTTTTCTGAGGTGTTGTAGAATCAGAATGTATCCAATTTAGGACCAATGGAGAAAATTATACCGTTCAAACTGGACATATGTCACATAAATGATTATGAACATTTGATGTAGACGCACGGCAGTGTGTCCGCCAATTTCGCGAAGTAAAACGTCGATACACCGGCCGTGGGTGATAAATGTAATAATTACCCACTTTTGATCTAGAAAATCTCTTACCGTTCACGACATTTTGACGTCCGAAAATCACTATTTTACCACTGACTTACCTACTCACTCATTCCTACCAATGTATAACTACTGCCAGACGACCTAGAAAGTTGAAATTTGGCAATCAGGTAGATAATGGTGTGAATACAAAATAAAAAATCTGAAAACAGCGAATTTTCATATTTCGATTTTTTCTATACAAATTCTATAGAAATTGAAAATTAAGTTCGCCTTTTGTACGATTTGCATTTCATTTGAGCAATAAATATTAAATATATAAATAAACCCCCACAGGTGGCAGGAACAGGCGTGTGGCGGAGGCGTTCGTGAAGACTGGAAGGTCCATCAAGGAGCTGGAAGACGAGATGCTGAACGGCCAGAAGCTGCAGGGCCCCATCACCGCCGAGGAGGTCAACCACATGCTGGCCAACAAGAACATGGAGGCCAAGTCAGTATATTTGGGTCAATCAACTTTTTTCTGTCACTCGTTGCCATGGTGATGTCCCCTGGGCCATTTTTTAAAACTAAGATTTTCCGTGGTTATATTTAGCAAAAGCTTTGTAATTTAAGCAGTCATAATGCCATTCTTATGTAGACTGTCTCCTGACAATACCAGTCATATAAATTATGAACACTTTTCTGAGAAGTTTAATCACAATTGTCCCCTGGGTCACGGGACAGAATAACAGCAAGAAAAAGTTGATCCACCCATCTAATTATTTATTGACTAGCGCCCGGTGTTACCCGCTCATCTCAAGGGAACACTACATTTTTTGGGATCAAAAGTAGCCCATGTGTTAATCCAGGGTGTCAGCTACCTTCATACCAAAATTTATCAAAATTGGTCAAGCTTTGAGCGTGAAGAAGTAACAAACATATACATAAAAACACGCACAAATTTTTTAGTGTGATATACGAGAAGTATGTTTTTAGTGTGGAGGCACATGTTGTATTCTGAACACAGTCAGTTTATAATTTATTTCTCGAAATTATAAACTAACATAACCTATCCGTCAGTTAACCTATAGTAGTCTTAATGATATGGTGTCATATACATAATATCAGTCCTGAAAAATTCGACATCATGGTTACCTTCTTACCTTTGACATGTGCCTACTTAACGAAATTATATTACTTTCTTTTTGTATCGGAAAATAGTTATTAATATCGGCGCATCAATTCAATGTTCATAGTTGGGTAATCTGCATTTTTTTAATATTTCGTGACCTTTATGATCACGAGATCACGACTAATGTCAACATTGGCAACCTATATAAACATAAGCAAAAGTATTCTTATTAAACCATCTTTGCCGTCCTGTCACCACAAGTTAATTTGCTGTTTAATAAAAATCCAATGATCCTTCAAAAATTCGTTTAGGACTCAATTTTTTGACATTATAGCTTCCAGTGACCTGATGAATGTCAAATATATAAACACTAGCGACCCGCCCCGGCTTCGCACGGGTGCAATGCTGATACTAAATATACTATGGATGTATTATACATATAAAACTTCCTGTTAAATAATTCTATCTATTTATAGTACGGCTCTTCCCAGGTGAATTTTTCGCTTCGAGCTCCTAATCTTTCAAACAATGGCCATTGTTTCTATTATCGCAAAGCCGCTAGCTCGAGTTTGCCGCGTGCCACTATACCATTCATATTAAAAACAAACCGTATCGTCATAGTATTAAGGTTCAAATCAAAATAATATGAATGCTGTATTTCGTCGGGGTGGTCTATTGTCCTACACTACCAAAACGCAATATCTAGAATATCAGTGACATTAAATTTGAACCTTAATACTATCACGATACCGTTTGTTTTTCATATGAATGTTATAGTGGCACGTGGCAAACTCGGTAGCTAGCGGCTTTGCGATAATAGAGACAATGGCCATTCTTTGAAAGATTAGGGCTCGAAGCGAAAAATTCTCCTGGGAAGAGCCGTACTATAAAAAAAACCGCATCAAAATCCGTTACGTGTTTTTAAAGATCTAAGCATACTTAGGGACAGACAGACAGACAACAGGAAACTACTTTATTTTATACTATGTAGTGAAGTTAAGAGCTAGTTACTTTGTATCTTTTTTATCGTTTTATTAACGTTGTAGTCTTAATATACAAATACATTCTCACCTCACATGTAGTTATTGTATCATGATCGTAAACTTGAAAAACTACAATCTTTAATTATTTTCCAATAGTAGCTAGTATTTTATAAAAAAGTTTAATTAAATTTTGTTGAGTAAGTGTTTAATTATATGAATAATATAATTTTGCACTACATTATGTGGGACTGAAATAGTTTCTCTTGGCTTGTATCCATGTTATGTAAGTGGAGGTCATTTGATGTCGGTAGAAACATTTAATCAGAGAATAAAGTGTTTTATAATTTGATTACCTGTGTTCTTCTTCTTGCCTAATTGTGATTTAAATTACACATACGTATTATAATAATATTGATTATTGTTTTACTGTCACATGAAAAACCGGCCAAGTGCAAGTCGGACTCGCGCACGAAGGGTTTCGTACCATCAAATAAAATAACTGGCCGGGTTAAGTTAAGTTTGCACCTGGTATGTATGGCGCCGGATACAAATGAGGTGTAAAATTACCGCAACCGATCACGTTTATTGTTTGGGAGCCCCTCTTAAATATTTATTCTGTTTTAAATATTTGTTGTTATAGCGGCAACAGAAATACATGATCTGTGAAAATTTCAACTGTTTATTATCACGGTTCATGAGATACAGCCTGGTGACAGAAGGACAGACGGACGGACAGTGGAGTCTTAGTAATAGGGTTTCGTTTTTACCCTTTGGGTACGGAACCCTAAAAAAATATCACACCATTTTTTATGTAAGTAGGTCATTGACGTATGACGCACCCCCTTAGTCAGTAGTAGCTGAATATGAAATTAGAAGTTCTAGGTTTTATCTTTAGAAATGGCTAATATTTAAGCGATGAACTTGTATGTGGCTCTCGGGTCTTAGGAGCATTAATAAATAACTTATAGAGCATAGTAAAATTGGGCCTACAGTTCATGATATATCCAGAAAAATTTATCTGGTTATCAGAATAATTTATTTGTCCAACTTATGTATATCCTCATAAGTATTATGCTACATTTTAAGTTAAATGTCACAAATGCGTGATATGCAGCCAGCATTGTACCTTTTTTTTTTTCATGTGTAAATATTGACAATAGGGTCAATCAACTTTTTCCTGTTGCTTGTTGTCATGGTGATGTCCCCTGGGTCACTCTTCAAAACTACGATTTTCGGCGGTAATATTTATCCAAAACTTTGTAATTGCAGCCATTATAAGCCCATTCTTATTTGGACTATCTCTTGAAAATGGTAACCTATCGCAACCTCGAAACATTGTTTCCCCGCTGTATCGTTTCGCCGAATTTTCATTTGCCCGAAAGCAATTTTTCCTGAAACCTGTAATATTTTCAGGATTTGATAAACAACGTTTTAAAGAACCCATTAGGTTAGGTTTGTTTTGTAATTATTTTGAAATATTAATAGTTTAGAAATAAATAGCTTTCGCGCAAATGAAAATTCGGCGAAACGTTACAGCGGGGAATCAAAAATTCGGGATTATGATAGGTAACCCTTGAAAATACCAATATTATAAATTATCAACACTTTTCTCAGAAGTTTAATCACCATTGTCCCCTGGGCGACGGGACAGAATAACAACAAGAAACAGTTGATCCACCCATCAGAATAATTTATTTGTCCAACTTATGTCTTTCCCCATAATATTATGCTACATGTTAAGGTAAATGGTACAAATGCGTGATACGCAGCCAGCACTGTACCTACTCACCTTTCTTTTTAATTTTTCAATATTAACAATAAACAATTTGACGACGTGTTTGGCGCAGTTTGTAAGCACTTGCCTACTGAACCGGCGGTCCCGAGTTCGAATCCCGGCCAGGGCAAATATTTGTGTGATGAACTCGAATATTTGTGCTTGGGTAATTTAATGTATTGAAGTATATATTTATCTATATAAGTATTTATATCGTCGTCTAGTACCCATAAGACAAGCCTTCTTGAGCTTAATTTGGGGCTACATCGATTTGTCTGAGGTTTGTCTGATATTTATTTATTTTAATTGCAGGTTCCCCCTGTTCACCGCCGTGTACCGCATCTGCCGCGGCGAGCTGAAGCCCACCGACTTCATAAACTGCATCAAGAGCCACCCGGAGCACATGTAAGCCCGCTTCTAGTCTAGACATACGTACCTGTAGAGTAGCCAATAACAAGCGGCATGCACTTCCGTACATAACATGTATGTAGTTATTCATTTACAGGGTGCTAGTACTTAGATTTGTTGGTTATACGTAAAGTTTATCTGAACTTGTCTTGTTTTGTAAATATTTTCTAACCTCAAAGTGCAAGTTTTTATTAGAAACTGCTATTTACTTGTAGATAAAGTAACCCCGCGACATAGTTTTAGACATGTGTTTGCCAGTTTTTGTCTGGGGTTTCTTCATTTACGAGAAAAACGCATTTTGAGGTTAGAAATACGAGGTTACGAATCCCTAAGGCAATCTCTCAAATGTTGATCCAATATCTAATCATGATTATACAAACAAAAGAATTAAGATGTACCTTTTTGGACAGTTTGTAAATCAATTATAGGAAAAAAAAACATATTTTATGTAATCATAATTGCATACTGATATTTTGTTTTAAGCGGTTGTACCAGGAGATTTGTGACTTGTGTGTTTGCTAAACAAGACAAGCATTTTTTGTATGTTATGATCGCGATGACTGCTTGATGCGTCCCGCTGCTACTGCTACCGGGATATTGATTTGTGCTTCGAAGCCTAATAACGGTGATGGTTGCGATAGTAGTTCGTTACTGATTAGCAAATAGAAAAATTATGGAAAACAAATGACTGAGCTCGCGTTCTATAGTAATATGTGATTGTTATATGTTTTCATACATCCTTGAAATATAGATAGAGGTCGCTTTGTATTTTTTTACATTTTAATATTTCCATTTTAAAATGATGAATATGAATCATGTTATTATTGGCTTATTTTGGATTATTTTATATGCTACTTTTAATAATTATATAGATGTATATTATATATCCAAGAAAAATCCCAGGAGCAGAACTCGTTTAATTAATAGGAGATATATACAAAATAACATTGGACATGATCTAAGCTATTCTAAAGAGGACAATAGCACTTATACCTACAGAGTTATAAGATAAAAAATATGAGAAAAACCTCTGTACTTCTACAATTCGATCAAGCTAATCATCCGATACGCTACTAATTACTTCGCTTTGCTTAGTGACTTAAAGCAGGTTAACTTCCGAATGTGTTTATGATTGAGGATTTGTATGAGAGTACAAACGCGGTGACGCAATCAAAGCATTAGTCATACAATCCGTTGTTTGTTGTAAGTAAATAAAGCATGTATTGTATTATTTCGATAATTGTTACAAGTTACTGACACCCGTTGTTTTATAATATGTATATGTCGTTCGCTAATATCGCGTAAGCGATAGATTTCTCTTTTATCTGTTGATGTATTCTCTATCAAATATGCTAACCAATCGCCCGGAGGGCGCGTTATCTAGTTTTGGCTAGTACTTAGTTGCAGCGTAAATGAAAAAGTTGAAGTGGTTGTTCAGATAACATTTTATTGATGTTGTGCAGTCCACTTACAAGTAGGCGATAAGTAAAATATTTAATAAATATTATTATATGTACAGTACAGAGAATCGATTATTATATCTTTATTACCCACTTTAGCTGTAGTCCTTACTATATGCACGACTCGCTTTAATATAAAAGACATGTTTTATCTATTCAAAGGTAGCTACCACGTTGAATTTGTGGAATAAAATATATTTTGGAGTAAACTATTTTTCATTATCCCATTTTTCCATCTATCGTCCTTGTTTTCTTTCATTCCGTAGATAATGTTCTAACCCTTCCTATTACTTGCATTTTACAGATTCGCTCCCAAGAATATTAGTATTTACTAACCAAAGTGAAATCAATAATTTTTTAACCTCAATGTATACCTTCAACATTTTATATGCTTTATTTTGAGAATGTTACTTTTGTACATACATTGTTTTCAATAAACATATTTACACTGTTCTCTTCTGTATTTCTGTGTTGATTAATAATTTTCCATGCATTTTGTGTTTACTGTGTTTCATACTTCACTTACAAATTTCTTATGAATTGTTCGTGTGAAACAAATACCTTTTTATAACAGGTGTTGTTTTAAAATCGTGTTGCATATATGTTGCCTGATTTGCAACTGTTGACAGCTAAGTTGAATTTAATTTCATATTTTATTATATTTTTCTAATGCTAGTGTAGTAACATTGTCTTACTAATATTCTAGGAAACAGCAAGCGCCCAAATGCTCTCTGTGACCTGAGTGAAGCTTCGAAGTGGCATCCGATATCAGTATAATATTATCATTGCATACTGCATACCCATTAAGCACGTGCTTACAATAGCACTCTGTATGCATTGAGACAATACTGGAATACATAAACGCATAGACTAGGGCAAAACTTACCTACTGACAATGCGTATTAAGATTTTTTTCCCCTACCACAGTCGATTTAAAATAACGTTTGCTTCCACTATCAATGAGTGCACTTGAATAGCACTGAGAGTATCAATTTACAGTGAAAACAAAGCAAATTGTGGATGTGTGTGGAATTGTGTTATATTTCGGTTAATTTTCATTTTCGGGAATGTCTTAATGCAAACCGGGTGTAGTAAGAGTGTTGTTCAAAGCAATGGCTACGAAAACAGATGAATTATTTTTGTTAGTTAAAGTACATTCTAAAAATGTATATTGTGCAATATGAACGATGATTAACTTAATTAATGTGTACCTATACAATTGTACGTACCTAAGCTTTGAAATCACATTCTTAATAAATAATTCAGCGGAATATGAGTTAAAGGCTGGTTTTTGTCCTTAGTTCAGTTCTCAATTGTATTGATATACCTACACTTGTGACGTATAGTTCGGCACTGTCTTTCGATGACTATTAACTTTAAGTGCACGTCTATTGAGAGTCTCTCACTTATCTTTGTACAAATTGTCTGCTTTCACGATGGTCTTTGAATTAAACAGAATGAAGATCAGTCCAGTGCAGCAAATGCACCATATCGAAATCTCGAAAAATACAAATGGTCTGTATTCTAGTTACTTGGCAAATGTAACATGGCGTAAGTAGTATTAAATCTGTTCTTTTCGATATGGTAGGTTCGCTTGTCTGATCTTGATCTTACTCAGCTCAATACTGGCAAGCATTGTTGTGTTGAAATATACGGCAAAGTCTAACAGAAATATCTACAATGAATTGAAAATGTTTTCTTATCTTCTGTCTGTCTTCAAAGGCTATCGTCTAATAAATATTTTACAAGCAAACTTAATTATAACTTAGAATAAGAATATCATGCAATTCGGAATCACTTTCAGCATCAGATAGTCTGTGTCAAATATATCAGAATACATCTTTTATTCCTTTGTGCATAAAGATGTATCCAGGATATATTTGGCTATTTGGATGAACCATTTGATGCGAACTATACTATTTAGCACACATCAGAGGCAGTAGTAGAATGAAAATAACAAAAATGAAAAAGATTTGTGACTTTCATTGTTTGTCTTACAAGCGGGGTGTAATGTGCTTAGGTAAAGAATTTTACGTCACCCTTAGGCCAGAAAACTGGATTATCTTATGAGACAGTAAAAGTACTAATAGGGCAATATGCTTTTTACTAATTGAGATTAAAAGGTAGAATCAGCTAGTTATTAAGTAGGTAATTGTTTTTACGAGAAGTTTTTATTTAGGTTAGAAGGTGTTAACTATTGTAAGATAATACGGTTCGGCATTGAATTTTGCAGATACCATTACTATGGAGTTTTCTAGAGTGTTGTTGAGCCATTGTTTCCTAGTCTGTGTAGATTTCGTAATTATTAGGTGTAGGAACTTTGGGCCTTAGGTCTATGGGAGTGTGTTCGTCTTAGTCTAAAAATTAACTCCTACAATATTTCTCTTATTTACCCTAGACAATTAATCGAGTAATAGAATGAACTTACGAATACAAACGGTACTTATTATTGTAAATAAAATATGGGTCTTTGATATGGTACCGTGTCGAAAATGCATCGTTTTCTTGGATTATGCTTTAAAAGCAGCTCATGTTTTTACTATTAACGTCGTCATTGCCTGATTGTAGACTATCACAGCATTCATCACAACGGAAATCATTGTCGGGGTTTAAATACTAAAAATCATCATCGATTAAATGCATGAGCGACGTTTCAAAAATATTCATTGTCAATGAGAGTCATCACGGCCTATACTATAATTATTGCATTATCGTCATTTCCATAATGTGTTAAACTCGACACACCAGTGAAATGAAATCATAAATGTTACGATGCCATTAAAAACAGAAGCCTTGATAATTCTTAGTATAAATTAGTGATTATTCAAAATTGCTGCAGTAACATCACGAAACCATTTATTTTCCAGGCTAAGGATAGTTAGAAAATCGCATTGCTGTATAAGTTAATGATCAAAATTGAAGAAGGTAAGACGTATCGGACAGGCTTCTGTTTTATGTTGTCACACTGGTAGGTTCACGTAAAAATTGTCTCCATTAGTAATAGTTGGGTTAAGATGAGTACCTGAGGAAGTCTAACATTCTGATCAAGGTACAAAGGAAAAGGTTCGGGTTCTATGTCAATACGAGGCTTGCCCCAGAGTCCTTATAACCTGACCAAGGTCTGAGCTGAGACCTTAAGCTTGGGGACATCGGAGCAAGACCCCGCATAGCCCGCCACTAAACACGGTAACATTCACAGTAACTCTGACATTGTCTTTACCCTAAGAAAAGCTATTGTTAGCTCTTCTGTGTTCTGTCTTACCCAAACTGATTCTATAAAAATGGTATAACAAATTAAATTAGTAAGCAATGGGGATTGGGGATCGTGCGTGTAAAGCGCACAACCTAGGGTATGGCTAATGCGCATAAGCATCTCAAAAACATATGTGACACAGAGGGCGCTCCAGTAGCGTAAAGAATTAAGGGATGATGAAAGATTTGGTGTGATTGACGTAGCGATCAAATAGCTCAGTTGGAAGAGCAATGCGCCGGAAACGCAGAGGTCGCGGGTTCAAATCCCCCTTGGACTGTAGTGGATCGCATTCAATTTTTCTCTCTTAATTTACCTTTGTGTCATTATTTATAAATTAAATTAGTACTTAAGTTATATGAACAAAAAAAATATCGGAATAAGTGGAAATAAATGAGCTTATTCTTTTTACGTGAACCTATTGTTATATACGCAAATGTATTGTCATATTTTACTTTATTACACGTTGCATTATCGCATTTTTTATCGACTTGTTTTATTTTTAATCAGGGATTAATTTTGCACTTCATTGTACAAAATTTCATTGGAAAAATTAAGAGAAAATTCGTTTGTATCTGGTGATTCGGTATTACAATAAATAAATGAATTCGTACAGACGTCTTTTCTTTTAACTTTGTCATATCGTCATATATACAACTCTTATGCGAAATATACATAAATATCTGTGGATTTTGCTTTCTATAAAATCCAACTGATGTACACACACGACGTTACAGTTTCATATGCATCACATCGGTTGATTTCTATTAACCCTTAAATGCATGGTGTAAGATGCAGCTTACATAAACAAAAATGAATTACTGGTTGAAAACTAGAAACATTTATTTGAAATAACATAATATTTTATAATGTTGTGTTTTTTTAATTCATGCATTTAAGGGTTAAGAACAACCTTGGCAGATATTTATATATATTTTCCTACAATCTGTATGACACGTTTCATACGAAAAATTTTCAAGAATGGCAACTTAAGTAATCAGAACGGTGATTATCCATACCTGTTCAGTACCCGCGCCGCAAAGCTTCATAGAATAGATTGTGATTAACACTGTCAGTAAGTATCATATCCTCGTACATATTTTCTTTCAGAGTCTTTGTTTTTCATCAGATTTCACAACCGTGGGTAGCAGGTTCTTTATGTTGTGGACAGTCCTTAGTTTGGAGTTAGGTACATTTCACACAACGGGTTTTTCTATACTTTCAACTTCTTCCCTCGATTCCGTCTTTCTATGTACCTATTATGATTTTATATAGATATTTTTAAAGTTTCTTCCTCCTCTATTTATGCCATTCGCAATAAGCCAATAACACTTTATTAATGTTATTATTTTTACTTTTCCAGGGTAAAGTCGCAGTGAAGTAATTTACACCTAATAAGTTTAGCATAATTGACCAAAGATTAAGAAATTATAGTTGAATTATAATTTCACATTCATGCATAGTTTAGGATGTACAGTACAAATTATATTATAGTTATAGGCTCTTGCAACAAAGACATATCCTGTATTTAGGTATAACTTGATATTATAGCCTGTAAGGATATAATGTAGTTCCCAGTCATATTATCTATACGAGCACATTGATAATTATTTTTATTTCAATTCCATACTGCTATGTACCTATAGTTAAGTATATTTGCATGGACGAAGTTTCTAAAAATCTGTATTTACCTACATGGCCAAAGCTTCAGAATAATTCCCCAATCTTTTTGAGTTTTTCGTCCGTGGGCTATATTTTTTGGTAACTGAATTCCTATTTTTCGTTCCAAATAAAATCACCATTATTATGTTGTAATTACATTTATTCTAAAACTAAATAACAATACATTTTCTTTTTTCCACTGGCATATTTTTTATGTATCCATTATAAAAATCTAGAGCTGTAATTTGTTTTTTCCCTACTATTCTAAGTAATCTAAAATATATATACCTTCTATCTTTACATAACACTTTTATTGCGTTTTCTCTGTCACAATATTCGAGGGATCCCACAGGCCTGCTGCCTCTAGAAATTTCTTGACTTGAATCTAAAAATGCATCAAACAGTTTTAACTGACTATTTCTGAAAACTGTGGTGAGCGGGTACAATCCGTAAATAGCTCGGTATAAGTTGTACACCTCCGTCGCTGTCATCTCTGCCCATCTTACGTCGCTGATCGTTTTATTGATCTTCTTAGCTGGAACCAATCGTTATAATTGCATTTGTTAATTAGTTATAATTTAATGGCCCGATTTAGTGCCCATGTCTGGTCGTAGCCATCGTGCTGAAAATTAGAAATTCTACAACTTCCTAGTTCTGAAGCACGCGAAAACTAAGTTAAATAAGTTTCCGTTTCAACAAAAATGCTTTCGTATGTCTGTCTGCAAGATTTCCGCATGTTCTCGTATTCTAAAACTACTGAAATTTTGTGTGACGGTACGGTAATTATATCAGAATGTAATTAACAGGCAGACAAAGATCTATATTACCCAAACCAGAATTTCGGGAACTGTGATAGTCTAAAAACATTTAGTTAAAGAATGATCATTTTAAATCTTCGGAAATGCACTTGCTCCGGAATGCGATGAGGCCTCACGGTATTCCCAATTTAGGCACTGGATTGTAAGTATTATACATAAACATTTTTTATGTTTGTGACATTTACAAGTCGACCATGAAAAAGAGCTAATGTAATAAGAATAAGGATGATCTTTGGGACAAAGGTAGCGTAGAATTAAGCCCCTGGAACCAGGACGCAACCGATTAGTCTAATTTTTAAAATAACTTTTTTAAATACAGATATTTTGTGGTTTTGCGTATTTATTGATCCACATCCAAAAAATAAAAGTCTAAAAGCACAAAAAAAGAACGGTTTACCGAAGTCTGTGTCGGACGCGTGCTGCCGCGGCTGTGCGTGTCTCAACAACGTTCTGTCCCAGCCGCACGCGTCCATCGCGGAGTTCGGAAACGGCGCCATACATTTTCATACACTGACTATTGTCGCATCAGTGGCTGCGATCGGCCGCGATGCACGGAATTGCTGACTATTGTCGCATCAGCGGCTGCGATCGGCCGCGATGCACAGAATTGCTGACTATTGTCGCAACAGCGGCTGCGATCGGCCGCGATGCACGGAATTGCTGACTAATGTCGCATCAGTCGCTGCGATCGGCCGCGATGCACGGAATTGCTGACTAATGTCGCATCAGTCGCTGCGATCGGCCGCGATGCACGGAATTGCTGACTAATGTCGCATCAGTCGCTGCGATCGGCCGCGATGCACGGAATTGCTGACTATTGTCGCATTAGCGGCTGCGATCGGCCGTGATGCACGGAATTGCTGACTATTGTCGCATCAGCGGCTGCGATCGGCCGCGATGCACGAAATTGCTGCTTAAGGCTCTTAGGCTGTAGATGACTTCGTCCATTTTCCTATGTCATCAAATTCTGAACTCGTCCCCATTCGTATATGGTCCACATCAGCGGCTGGCTGACTCCTAAAGGTCGTTGCATTAACCAGGTCTAGGGCGCTTAGGGCGCCACACAACGAATAACTCGCCTGGTACAACTAAGGACGGCTGATGTCTACAACGCAACTTTTTCAACATTTCTTTCGTGGCAGAATTAAGCGAGACTAAGGACAAAATGGCAATGAGCGCAAGTAGGGAAAGTTGGCAAAATACAAATGTACTCATTGTGTGATTTATACTGATCAACTCCACAGCCCAAAGGTTGTCTGGAAGAGATCGCTTTTTAGCGATAAGACCGCCTGTTGTTTACCGGTATTAAAATGATTGTATCTTTGTTCAATTTGTAAACTTTTTTGGTGTGCAATGAAGCATTTTGTATTGTATTGTATTGTTATGTGCATGAAAACATCCTCGGCCCTTTTTGAGATAAGATTGCATACGAGGGGCGTCTGAAAAGTTCTAAGCCTAAGATAGAAAAAAACAATTTACACAAATGAACTCGTGTTTATTTTACAATATAGTCTCCTCCTAAATCAATGCATTTTTTACATTTTTTATACAGTGCTTTTAGGCCATTAAAAAAATAATCTTCATTTTGCCCTTCAAAATGCTCCTGTACAGCCGCCTTCATCTCTTCGTCACTTCTAAATCGCTTTCCCCTCAACTCTTTCTTCAAATTATTGAATAGAAAATAATCGCTTGGGGCTAGATCTGGGCTGTAGGGTGGGTGGTCAATTTCGTCAAAACCAACTTCCTTCAGAGCACGCCTCGCAACATTAGCGGTGTGAACGGGTGCGTTGTCTTGCAAAAACAAAATGCCTTTCCTTAGTTTACCCCGCCTTTTCTCAACTATGGCTTGTCGCACCTGTCTTATTAGATTTGCATAATAAGTTCCGTTTATCGTAGAGCCTTTTTCTAAATAATCGATTAAAAGAATGCCATCACAATCCCAAAATTCCGTAGCCATTAACTTAGAGGCCGACTTTTGCACTTTAAATTTCTTCGGCGGCCTTTCACCCTTTTCAATCCACTGCATCGACTCAGACTTACACTCCGGATCATACTGTCTGATCCATGTTTCATCAACAGTTACTATTCGGGAACAAACTTCATCTAAATCATCTTCGCACAATTCTAAAAACGCCCGAGAAGTTTCCACACGACGTACTTTATCGAAGGCCGTTAGCATTTTCGGTACCCAACGAGCACTGACTTTACTCATGTACAAATGTTCATGTAAAATGTCTCCGACTCTTTCTTTACTAATACCTAAGACCTCAGCTATTTGCCAAACCTTAATTCTTCTATCTTCTAATACCAGCTTTTTGACTTTTGCTACGTTTTCTTCGGTCACTACCGATATTGGCCGCCCTGAGCGGGGGTCGTCTTCGATCGATTCCCGTCCGAGTTTAAATAAGCGACTCCACTTTTTGACTGTGGCATAAGAAGGCCCAGAATCACCGTAAATAATAGCCGTTTCCTCAAAAATACACTGCGGTGATTTGTCACTTTTTGTAAGGAATTTAATTACAGCACGGTGCTCAATTTTCGTAATATTCGTTGGTAATTCACACATGATGTACTTTTCCGTTGAATATCTCGAAACAGAATAATAAAAACGTGACATGTTATTTTTTAAGGCTTATTATTTTCGCGGCGACAGAAAAATTAAAGAGCAGCAAACTATTTGCAACTAAAATAATAACTTGGCAGCGATTAAATATTTTGGCAATCATTTATATTAAATGAGCTTTAAACTAAGGATATTTTAAAATTCAAATAATGGCAGCTACTTTAAGGTAGCAGAAATAATAAAGAAGATTACTGAAATCATAGGTGAGGTACTATAAATAATGACTTGGCGACTAATATTAGCAGAAGGATAACAAACTTTATATTAGTGGCAACTACAGGTCTCCATCTAAAAAAGCATTTTGGGCTTTGATTTGCTGGCAGCTTAAATATTAAAATGAGTACTATATAAAAGTAATGGGGAGTTATTTTTTTAGTTTTCGAAACCATAATTTAATGAAAACGGCGATAAGCGTTTTTTAGGTAAAAATGTTTTGCCCATACAAAACACGCTTATTTTAGTCCGAATCTAGCTAAAACACGCTACGCTAAAATAAGCATTGCATTATCATAAGACTTGCTTTAGAACCGAAGCTGTCAACCCCGATTCCACGTGGTCTTGTCTGCCCTACCCCCAGAGTGTATATAAAAAGCCGGAGGCGCGGAGGGAGAGCAGCCCTCGCCCGCCGTGACAAAGCTCGGGAGCCGTGCGGAGCGGAGCGGCTGAGGCAACAAGCCGAAGCTGCGGAACGGAGTACGGGCGACCGTGCTTTGCCACGCAAGGGCGGAAGGGCTGCACTTCCCGCAGCGCCGGAGCTAAGGCAGAGTCTGACACAATATCCAAAAAATGTTGTCGGTTTTAGGAGTCCATAGCTCGGTAATTATTAAGTTTAGAAAAAAGTTGTCCATACAAAACACGTTTATTTTAACGTATTCTATACGATAAAATCATGAAAAATAGGTGTCAATATGACATCACACCTGACGAAAAATTGACCAAAATCAGAGCCACTAAATAAAACTATAGACCAAAATTATTATTTATACATGCAATTTTCAACTTTGATTAAAGCTCTTAAATTGTCGCACAAAGTATTTTTTTTTATGACCTTGATTTATTTTATATGTAATCTCCATTGAACAATTAGAGTAGGCCATTTTCAACTTTTTATCCGCTGTCATGTTTCCGCTTAATTAGTTAATTCAGTCGCCAAAACAATAACTCGATGCTAGTTTATATTGAAACAAAGCCGAAAATTGATTACTTAGCTGCTACTTTTTACTTTAATAGTCTCCGCAATTAGTCGCCAACTTATTATTTTTGCTATCCCCTTTAATTTTTTATAAATCCCTAAATCTGATTAATTTGTCGCCGCGTTAAATACATGCCATTTTTTAATAATTTGTTTTTAAATGGCCTTTCTAGTGGCCAGTATCATAAACGCATATATAACCTCGAAATACCTTAGGCTTAGAACTTTTCAGACGCCCCTCGTACATACCATATATAACACCTTCTTCACTTTGTGGTTTCGCATTTGCCAAGCTTTCTGGCAGACTCCTCATGCAGTCTACCAGCATATCCGCACCAATCTCTGACAGCTGGTCTGTCAGTTCAGGCAGCAATACATTTTTGGGAACTGGCACTTGCTTTTGACTGATTATTTCGCCTGAAATGATAATGCAAATCTAATTTTGTTGGTGATTTGAATTTGACTTTAAAAAAAAATTGTTCCAACATTGGCATTCCAATTAGGATGATGGCAAAAATAATTGGTACACTTTGTTCAGTCAGCCTTTTTAGTGGAATTGAAGTTAAAAATGGTACACCTGTTGCTATAAAAATTTCATACAAAATATACCCAATATATTATGATGCGGCGGCGTTCAATCGCAGAGGCTACAACGTGAGTAAACCCATTTTGTATCGAAGCATATCCATTTACTTTTACCTCAAGTGTAGTATGAAGAACAGATCTCTAGAGATATCAAACGAAAAATATGACAAAAATGCAGTCACACACACCTACATCAAATACATTAGCCTTGATTCTCATGAGACTGACACCTGTGATCTGATCCCCATGGAGCAGCGTGTGGATGATGGGGGCTGCGCCACGCCAGCGGGGAAGCAGGCTCGGGTGCACATTCACCATGCCCCTGGAATGTATGTATGTTACAGTATTATAGGTAACCTAGAGATTGTGAATGTGCATTAACAATTTGAGTGCCCAGCTCACTGACCTGACTGTAGTTAATTGGTTTGTCCTGACATAAATATGGAATAATTGATTCAACATTATTTTTTGCATAGATTGGAGTGGAGGCTAGTTTTTATTCTGGTTAAATAATAATTAATAAAAGACACAAGCAAGATTGTGGGTAGTGTATACTTATTCATAGTAGTACTCTGGAAGTCAGAAGTGCTAGAACAACTGTTGATATAGAACTTATTTATTTATTTATTTATTTATTTAAACTTTATTGCACAAAATACATAAGTAAAGTACAAATGGCGGACTTAATGCCATGAGGCATTCTCTACCAGTCAACCACAAGGTCAAACAGAGACATTATAGGTGCGGGAAGGGTGTACAACAATACGTGTATACACACGATGCAAATATCGAAACAAAAAAAAAAACACTAGTTACGTTGATAAATACATAATTATGGGAATATATATATTTATATATACTATATATATATATATGAGTATGAATATATATGAATATGGATTATATATATAGGGTACCTGCTGTTAAATGACTACGACGAGATTTACCTAATTTTGAAGATTCTCCAAAAGGTGCTTGCGCACCAAGCGCTTGAAAGAGAGCTTGTTCTCAGCTTGACGTATACAGAGGGGAAGGGCATTCCAGAGATGAATTGCCTGCACTGTGAACGAATTGCCCATGGCACCAGAGCGATGGGGAGGAACAGAGAGTAGTAGTTTACGGGAGGTACGGAGCTCGCCGCCTGGCCGGGCACTTACGAACTGAAACTTTGATCTGAGGTAATCTGGTGCCACAGGGTCATAAAGAATAGAGAAGAGAGTACACAAAATCCTTAGCGACCTACGTTCGCGAATCGGAAGCCACTGCAGCTGTCGACGATACGCGGAGACATGATCATATTTGCGTAGCCCAAAAATAAAACGGATACAGTTGTTCAGGAGCCGATCTAGTCTGTCCAAAAGTCCTTGGGTTACATTAGTGTAGCACACATCACCATAATCTATCACCGGCAGCACCAAAGTCTGTATAAGGAGTCTCTTATATCATCATATCTCTTATATCAACTTATATCATCATAATCACACTACCTTAAAAATGTCCACTGTTGGACAAGAAAGAAAGTAAAAAATAAATTTACTATGGAAGTAATAGTTCAAATACAATTACAAAAGAAACAAAAAAAAAAAAAACTAGACCATGCCTCAAAATGGTCCCATCTCACCATAATGCTAATGCGAAAGCACTAATGCCAATGCCCAACAATCCCTATGAACTGTACATGCCCTTCAAAGAACAGAGGATTCTGTTATTACTATGTTCTCCATAACATTGTCCAGGTAAGAAATATAAAAAAAAATATATTTTTTATAAACCCTAAATAGGCCAGGCTGGTTAAATAATGGATTTTGTAACACAAGTATCATTGAAAGAATGTAGATGGAAAATATTCATATGTAATGAATACTTACATTGGGAATTTTTCCAATACATTGTCCCTTATAAGGTGACCAAATGCGACAATCAGCCCAATATCATAACTCAAATCATGAATATTCTCTATAGGCCATGATATGGTTTTCAAATTCTCTTTCTGAGCGTACTCCTCTGTTATTGATTGGTGCTTTGATTTGTTAGATGTAACCACATCTAGACGTTTGATGATATTTTCCGTTTTCCTGAAACATTAAAAACACCAACACCATACCATTATTGAGTGCATCAAATACAAATTGAGGAGACTTACTTGTGGTAGTCACGTTACGCTTATTACCGGAATTCGTTTATTTTCTTTAAACTTTTCAAAGCTATACCCTCAGATCCAAAGAAGAGAACATTGTAGCCAGCACTGGTACTGTAGTGATTATTAATTAAATATTTTTCATTTAATAATCTTTTAAGTATTCGGATTTTGAGGCTACTCGTAAATATCATTTTGCCCTATTGAAGTTGTCATTTTGACACTTGACACTCTTGACAGCAAGCGGCACGTGAAATGTCAGTTCAGTATGATATTTAAGAGTGTTCCGAATCTATATGGTTTTGTTTCTACGAATTGCAAATTCCCGTATTGATAATGTTCCATAAGAGTAACATAGCTGCAAAATGCTGTAAATATATAAATTTTTCAATGTTTGGACAAGTGTATACTCTCAGAGTAGTTTTAAACATTGGAGTTCTAATAATCGTACCATTAAAGCGACGTTTGTGCTTGTTTTTGAACGTGTTCTAGCAAAAAATTCCCGGTACACACACACTACTCGCGTAGTTGACCGAGGTTGGGCGAGGCGAAGTTGGCCGAAGTATGTCACGAGTAGTGTGGATCTAGGGCCAGAACTGGCGAGGAGGGGCTCTTCGATGAGATGGCAAGGCTAGGAGCAGAGAGGGAACTCATAGGACCCGAACCTGCACTGCCAATATCGGCAGAAGTCACGAAAGGAGTTATAGCTAGGCTAATGGAGGAAGAGGCTGTTGGGACACTATTTAGGAGAGTTTATTGAATAAAAACGCGCAGAGAACTTAACTACGGTTTATTAAGATTCGCCATATTTTTCTCTCTGGCGCTCGCGGCCTCCCATTGGCTGTCGCTAGAACGCGCGCCATTGGGAGAGCGCGGACGCCGAGTTTTCTGCTGTGGCAACACGCCACACCACCCCCCCCACGGAGAAAAATAACTATACAATACAATATACCACTGAGAAAATTAACAAATCAATATATATACATTATCATAACAGTACATGAAAAGAAAGAACTACAGAACCGGTCATAGGTCAAAAGGAGTCTTAATGCGAACTCTTCGCCCAGAGCGCGTAGTTACAGGTTTCTCAGATTTCTCCTGGTCAGGTGGCACAATCGGAACAACAGGCACCACAGGTGTAGATTGCTTAGACGTCGGCAAGGCTTGATTTGCACGGTCAGGAGCCCGATTGGTCGATGAGTGTGTTGAATCATCTTTAGTATAATAGGCCGGTTTTACTCGGTCCAGACTGATAGTTACATTTCGGCTTCCTACCATAATGGTAACTGTTTTGTCATTAATATTCACGACTTTAAATGGTCCCGTGTAAGGTGGCTTTAAAGACGTCCTTACGGAGTCATCTCTTAAAAATATATGAGATTAAGATGCCAGGTCCTTAAACACGAATGTAGAACGATGATTATGACGTGATGCAGGAATAGGTCGTAATTGGGACATTCGTCGGCTAAGTTGGATAGCTAGGTTTGAAGTATCTTCGACGCGATCCGTAGGCGGAGGTGCAACAATAAATTCGCCGGGTAGGCACAGGGGTTCTCCGTACACTAACTCGGCAGAAGAGGTCTGCAAATCCTCCTTAACAGCGGAACGCATGCCCAGGAGTACAACTGGTAAGGTTTTATGCCAGGTTTCTTGGTGACCCATCAGAGCAGCCTTAAGCTGTCGATGCATACGCTCAACCATGCCGTTGGCACACGGGTGATAACTCGTGGTGCGAACGCGTTTGCAAGAGCAGAGATCCATGAGGGCTTTGAATAGTGCTGCTTCAAATTGACGCCCCTGGTCCGTTGTCACCAGGGAAGGTACACCAAAACGAGCTATCCATTCTCTGAAGAATGTCTCAGCAACTTCTTCCGCCGTTATGCCCACCATAGGCCAAGCCTCTGGCCATCGGGTGAAACGGTCCACAGCAGTGAGGCAGTATTGAAAACCTCTGCTATGTGGGAGAGGGCCCACAATGTCAAGGTGGATGTGGCGGAAACGTTTCGTCGGATTGTTGAAATGGCCAAGGGGAGTAGACGTATGTCGGCTTACCTTGCTGCGTTGACAAGGGGTGCAAGAACGTGTCCAATCTCGACAGTCTTTTTGTACGCCAGGCCAAACAAAACGTTCCGAAACTAGTTTGGCAGATGCTCGTGAACCAGGATGGCTTAGGTTGTGTAACTTTTTAAAGACAGCATGACGGAATGATGGGGTTACGTATGGGCGTGGTTTACCTGTAGAAATATCACAGAAAAGATCGACGTCAGTGCCCGGAATTCGGACCTTCTCTAATTTTAGAGAAGAGTCAGACTTCAACTTATGTAACTCCTGATCCGTTGCTTGTTCTTGTGCCAGAGTGGCATAATTATCCTCAATGCGGATGGCCTCTATACGAGACATCGCATCAGCCACGACATTTTCCTTGCCCTGGACGTGTACGATGTCTGTTGTAAATTGTGAAATAAAAGACAGCTGGTTAAGCTGTACTGGAGGCAGTTTCTCACGCCGTTGAGTAAATGCATAAATCAGCGGTTTATGGTCTGTATAAATGGTTGCATGTTGAGCTTCCAGAATATGCCTAAAATGTTGGACCGCTTCGTAAATTGCTAATAGCTCCCTATAATATGCCGGCGAGATAGCCTGCCGAGCAGTCAGCTTCTTACTGAAAAATGCTAGGGGCTGCCAGTCCTCGCCGATGCGCTGTTGCAAGCATGCACCTACATGGCTGGACGAGGCGTCCGTAAACAAACCTAGGTCTGCGTTAGGTAGTGGATGGCTCAGGGTTGTTGCTTCAGCGAGATGATCTTTGCATCGCTGAAATGCAACTTCCAAATCTGTAGTCCATGGTACTGGTTTTGCACCTTTAAGCTGCGACGAGGCCAGAACGTTGTTCAGTGGAGCCTGAAGTTCAGCAGCATTTGGGAGAAAACGGCGGTAAAAATTAACCATGCCTAAAAATCTGCGGAGGCCTTCGACCATTTTCGGTAAAGGGAAATCTCGCAGAGCTGTTATTCTCTCTGGAGGCGGACGAGTACCATCTTTGGAAATACGGTAGCCTAAGAACGTAACCTCTTCGGCACCAAACACACACTTAGTGGGATTGACTACTACACCGTATTCGGATAGGCGCTGAAAAAGAACACGCAGATGTTCGGCGTGTTCCTCGGCGGAACGGGAGAAAATTAAAATGTCATCAACATAGGGGTAACAAAAATCTAAGCCGGTCACGACCTCGTCAATAAAACGCTGGAAGGTTTGACCAGCGTTTCGAAGTCCATAACTCATATATGGAAACTCGAAGAGCCCGAACGGCGTGGTAATAGCTGTTTTATGGATATCATCAGAATTAACCGGGATCTGTTGGTAAGCTTTTACTAAGTCTATAGTGCTAAAAATATTACAGCCGGACAGATTGTACGAAAAATCAGCTATGTGACGGACAGGGTATCGATCGGGTATGGTTCTGGCGTTTAAGGCGCGATAGTCGCCGCAAGGACGCCAGCCATTCTCTCCCTTACGAACCATATGCAGAGGACAAGCCCATGAGCTACTCGACGGTCGTGCGGTGCCACATTTGACCATATCCTCAAACTCTTTCTTTGCCGCCAGTAATTTTTGGGGGGCAAGACGGCGAGGACGGCACGAGACCGGAGGACCATCCGTGGTGGTAATAAAATGTACGGTGGAATGCTTGATAGTCCTTGTAATACCAGGTGGCTTCGTCACTTCAGCAAATTCATTGAGGATCTTCTCCCATTGGGAGTTGCCAAATAAAATGGTCTTTACGCTGGGTTGGTTTATCTCAGCTACCGTTGCGGTTGCCCGAAGATTGGTAGTGCCGTCAATCAAACGCAGGTTGCGGCAATCCGGTAACAGGTTATAGTAGGCTAAGAAATCAGAACCGATGATTGCAGAACCTACATCCGCGATAACAAAATTCCACCTGAAGTCCCGGCGTAACCCAAGGTTAAGAGTCGTAATGTGGCCGTAAGTAGTAATCGTACTGCCGTTCGCGGCCCGCAGCTCAAAACCAGAAGGGTACTGCTTGGCTTTAAGAAGGCTGTGAGGGTAACAACATAGATCGGAACCGGTGTCGATCAAAAATCTACGTCCAGTTCCACGATCTGTAACGAACAAACGGCGGCCGGGGTTGTCACAATCAGTAGCCGCCTCTACTGACCGTCCTTGGCGTTTCCCTCCTTATTGGGAACCCAGCTGCATGGGCTGATGCATTTGCTCGCTTTCTTGGCATAATTCTTATGATACCAGCACATACGTGGCCCAGAGCGAGACGACGACCTTGATCTTGGACGCGAGGCGGACCTGGATGAGCGCGAGCGATTATTGCTCAAGGAATCCACTTTCTTGGACAACTCCTCCAGACGGTGCATTATTTTATTTAAGTCAGGCGGAGAACGAGCTCTAGCTTCACATACGGCGGCCGGAGTATGAGGTAAGGTGTCCATAATGTTATCGGCAATTTCAGCCACCTTCTCTAAGGGCAAGTCTTCCTGCGCCATCAGGATACGCTGAACTTCAGCTGGCAACCGACGCATCCACAGCTCGCGAATGATGTCGTCATCCCCTTTAGGTCCTGCCAAAGAGCGCAAGTGCCGAAGAAATGCCGTAGGCTTCCGGTCGCCTCGTTGCTCCTCACTGAGCAATTGTCGAGTGCGTTGCTTTTTGGACGTTGAAAAACGTTTAATGAGCTCCGACTTAAGGTGCTCGTATTTGTCTTTACTAGGTGGGTTGGCAAGGATGTCCTCCACCTCGTCGGCCAAATGGGCATCCAATTTGGACAAGACGTGTCCATATTTTGTCGAGTCAGACGTAATACCCGCTATCTCGAATTGTGCCTCTGCCTGCGTGAATTATCACGCCTAAATTCCGATAATTTAACTGAGACACCCATAACTTGCGGCTCCGGGGTAGTTTGTCTTTGGAGCTGAAGGCTTGCGGTTTGTAACATGGCTTTTTGTTTTTGTAATTCTGTGACCTGTTTCTGCAGTTCTTCCTCTTTAGACGACATTGCGAAATATGAAAATAGTTCAATTCGAAAACAAAACAAGTCAAATTAAAGAGAATTGATGAAAACAATAAAACACTTAAAATATCTTAAGTGAGTAACAGGTGAATAACAAGTGAGAACCTGTAGTAGTAACCGTGCACAAATATTCAAAATTATTTTACCAATGCAACGTACAAGTTAAACCTATACAATACACTCATACGCGTATTAAATTAAACATCTAGTACTAAATAACCTCGGTTAAACATAAACATCACATAGAAATAACCTGATAGTCCGTAATTTAAAACTCAAAGCTGTCGCGCGAACATAAAACAATACGGCTGTAAGTAATAGCGCAAAATAGGCACGTAATAGAAACGCTAACAATAACAAATGAGAAATGACGCGGCGGGTTATAGAATAAGCTTATAAGTATTCCCAAAATATGTTTAACATAGTATGTATGGGTACATATAACTAATGCGATAACTAACCGAAAGAAATGAAATTATATTTACATGTTATATGAACGTAGGTATTCAAACAGCTTCGTTATTCTAAAGCAAGATAGGTTATGATAATTATATTACACAAAATTACTCAAAATGCAGTCTAGGTGCAAAAAAAAACCTATGTCTACTTATAGGTACTTAATTAAACGTGAAAAACGATACGCGAATGAGTTCGTAAATAAATACGCGCACTTCACTGACACTACACAACGTAAATAACACAACCGAGAGTTGAATCTAAAACCAAAAGTCTCGTCGTTTTTGGAAACGTTGGTAGGTAAATGAAATTGGGCTTAGCTGAAAACTCCTGCGGCGGCGGCGACAGCAGCGGCGGCAACAGCCCGGCGGCGCGGATGCGCCCGCGCGGGCAGCAGGAGGCGGCACAGCTGGGCGCTGGACCCCAACAGGCATACATCAGGGTCGGCTCCAGTCATCGCCCACACCCAGGGGCGATTGCCTTCAGCAAGCGGAACACTGCAGGACGGCAGTGAAGGACGGCCACGGCGAAATGTCGCGGTCGGCGGCATCAAAGGAAAACCGCGCCCGGCGATGTAGTTGCATATAATACGTTTAGGCAAGGTGTGTCATTGACAAAACTATGCAACTATACACGCTAGTGTCTCAGGGCACAGCAAATTTAGCCGCACGCACCATTCGCACGATGAAATAAAGTTTTTATATCGAAACTTCGCACTTTCGTTGTACTCGCGAAAAGTTCATTGTACACAAGTGTTTTTACAGCGAAAACTGTCGCATTCTAGTAGCACTCGCGAAATGTTCATTTAGAACGGGGTCACCACTATTGGGACACTATTTAGGAGAGTTTATTGAATAAAAACGCGCAGAGAACTTAACTACGGTTTATTAAGATTCGCCATATTTTTCTCTCTGGCGCTCGCGGCCTCCCATTGGCTGTCGCTAGAACGCGCGCCATTGGGAGAGCGCGGACGCCGAGTTTTCTGCTGTGGCAACACGCCACAAGGCCAATAGACAATGGCGAGAGACAACGGAATGTCGACAATCGAAGATGATCCTTGGAGGCATAAACAGAAAAAGGACCAGGTATCTACTGGAACTAGGTAAGAAAACTCAGATTATTAACAGGCATAATCACTGGACAAAATAGCCTTAACAGGCACCTTCACCTTTTATGGGTGTAGGTAGTAAGTGATCCACACTGCTTGCACTGTGGCCAGGAGGAGACAAGTAAGCATGTTATAGCAGAGTGTGGCATGTATGCGATAGTACGCTATAGCATCTTCAGAAAAGATAAACTAGAAGAGGAAGAGCTGAGGGACATTAACCTTAAATATGTCCTTTCCTTCTGCAGGAGAACAAGAAGATTCGAGGAAGAAGGCTGTATGGGAGCGCCGCCGGGACAGTAACCGTTGGCTCCAATTGGGAATTGGGCTGAATGAACGCAGTCAAGCGATGGACAGCCCGCCTGTCTCCGGCCGGGCGTCCCTACACCAAATCATCATCATCAGGGGCTCTTCGCTCCGGAAACCCATACTTCGGCCTAGGGGTGTAACGAATGTTGATTTTTGGATATTCGCGAATGTGAATCCGAACATTTGCCTCTGACATTCGCGAATGCGAATCCGAATATTGCCTATTTTGTCAGTGTAGCTGCACGCTACATACGAGTCAGCATATATTGTCAACGAGAGCGGGACGGCAGTTGGCCATCGACCGCGCATAGCATAACTCGTGCACATACAAACTAGCCTCCCCAGTTTGCCTATCTGTAAAATTGACTGATTTCTATAATTGTGTGTGTGTATTGTGAATAAACGTGATATATCGGACTTCATCTTTCCACTCATCTCCCAACACGGCGTGACCCCCAAAGTGGTGACCCCGAGTAGAACGCGAAATTAAATTAAATACAATGACGGATGCGAATTCCTCAAACGACGCGGCAACGCAGCTTTTCTCCGTCAGCGTGGCGGGGAGAATTGCGCCCTTTTGGAGAGACATCCCTAAATTGTGGTTCGCCCAATTTGAGGCAATAATAAATCCACAGAAGGTGAACAAGGAAACAAAGTATGATTTGGTGGTCAGCAAACTGGGGAGGGACGAGCTCGCATTGGTGAGTGATTTATTGGACGGCGCTAACAGAGATTACGAGGCATTAAAGAACAGGCTGCTGAGTTGTCTTACGGCGGCACCGGACGAACAGTTTGACCGGCTGTTCCAGGAGACGTCGCTCGGCGAGCAAAAGCCTTCCCAGCTTTATAGGCGGATGGCGGAACTTGCCAAGGCTGCACAAGTGGAATCTACAACGGTTAAGCAGCTATGGATGCGTAAATTGCCAGTGTCTGTTAGGAATGCCCTGGCGGTACACGACGAACTCGGCATAGAACAATTAACAGATCTCGCCGATAAAATCCTACGTACCTCGAAGCAGTGCATGGTTGACGAGATAAGCGAGAGGAATCAGGGGGACCTGGAGATTCGGCGGCAGCTCGACAACATGACCGAAAAATTTGAGCAGCTTTGTGGTGAGATAGACAGCATAAAAGGAGCTTCGCAACAGCAGGCCAGCAGAACAAATTGGTCGAGTGGCGCAAGAAACCAGCCGCAACGGAACAGGAATCTCTGCATCTACCATCAACGGTTTGGGCGATATGCAAGAAACTGCCAGCAGCCGTGCTCTTGGCGTAGCAGGGCGCCGACTCAACCTTCAGCAGGGAGACAGCATGGAGGACCAGCATGGAGATCGAGGCAGGGAAACTAAACGCCGTACACCCTGGAGCGGCAATGGGGGGTGTACGGACGTTCGACAACCATCGCCTGTGCATTAACGACAGGAAAAACGGGACTTCATTCCTCATAGACACCGGCGCAAATGTAAGTGTTATTCCGATTACTAGAGTCAGTGAAATGCAAAATCGTGAGTGTTCATACAAACTATACGCGGCAAACGGCTCCACAATTAAAACCTACGGCACAGTTTCGCTTCAGTTAGATCTGGGCCTACGTAGGCCAATTACGTGGACATTTATTGTATGCGATGTAAAACAACCGATTTTAGGAGCTGATTTTCTGAAATCAAATAGATTAATGGTAGATTTGTACAACAAGCGTCTGGTTGATAGCTCTACCAATGCGTCTGCGTGCGGGTCGTTAGTAGTTAGTCAGGAATCAGTTTACACAATTCAGGCGAGTCATCCATATCGGGACATTTTAGAGAAATATCCAGATATCACCAAATTGGTAAGTTTTAAGGAACCCGAAAAGCACAATGTGAAACATCACATTGAGACCACGGGCCCGCCAGTGTATGCACGAGCCAGACCGCTACCTCCAGACCGCTATGAAAAGGTAAGAGAAGAGTTCCGTGTAATGCAGGAGATGGGGATATGCAGGCCTAGCAAGAGTCCTTGGGCAAGTCCACTGCATGTGGTACCCAAGAAGAACGGGCAGCTACGAGCGTGTGGTGACTACAGGCGACTCAACGCAGTCACCAAACCTGATCGCTATCCCATTCCTAGGCTGCAGGACTTCACTTATGGCATGGAAGGTAAGCAGATCTTCACAACTTTAGATATAAACAGGGCTTATCATGTAATCGAGATGGCACAGGAGGACATCGAAAAGACAGCCATCATCACACCCTTTGGACTCTGGGAGTTCCCCCGGCTAATATTTGGGCTCAGGAATGCAACGAACACATTTCAGAGATTCATGAACTCCATTCTGCAGGGCGCGGAAAGCATCGTAGGAAAACAAGGTAAAAAATCCTCCTTATTTTGCTACATAGATGATATTATTATAGCGTTAGAGTCAGAACAGGTACATAGGCTGCATTTAGAAAAAAATTGCAAGATATTTCAGGAATTTGGCATCACCATAAATTTAAATAAATGTGCATTTGGTAAGAAAAAAATCAACTTTCTAGGATATGAAGTCTCGCGCGCGGGTATCAAGCCGCTTGACGAAAAAGTGAAGGCTATAATTGACTTTCCAAGGCCAGGAAATGTAGAGCAACTAAGGCGGTTTCTGGGCATGACCAATTTTTACAGAGCACACATTCCACAGGCAGCTCACATTCAGGCGCACTTAAACAAATATCTTCACAATGCAAAGAAAAAAGATAAGACGCAAATAGAATGGGATGACGACGCGAACGCCGCATTCATTCAAAGTAAGGAGAGCCTTAGACGCGCCGCTACTTTGTCTTTCCCGGCGGCACATGTTCCCTTAGCGCTCATGTCAGACGCTTCCAGCTCCATGGCCGGAGGGGTGCTGCAGCAAAAAATTGGCAATGTATGGAAACCCCTTGGTTATTTTTCCAAAGCTTTCTCGGAGACACAAAAGAAATACTCAGCTTTTGACAGGGAACTTCTAGCTATTTATATGTCAATAATACATTTTAGGTACCTAATAGAAGGTAGGGAACTAATTGTCTATACAGACCACAAGCCGATCACTTTTGCGTTGAGTAAGGTAGGTACCGCCAACGAGACACCCAGAAGGGCCAGGCAACTTATGTTCATAAGTGAATTCACAAACGACATCAGATATTTGGAGGGCCCCAATAATGTAGTAGCAGATGCATTCTCGAGAGTTGAAACAATAACATGCCCCACAGTGGTTGATTTCGCAGAATTAGCCCACGCGCAAACGGCGGAGGCTCATATTTCTAGGTCACAGACCGACGGAACGCGTTTCGCTAACGTAACTATACCAGGTACCGATAAATTAATTTATTGCGAAACATCAACTAACATAGCTCGACCTTTCGTACCTACATCATTTAGAAAAAAAATTTTTGAAAGCGTTCACAACATCAGCCATCCCGGAATCAGGACCACCAGGAAAATGGTAACCAAAAAATTTTTCTGGCCAGGAATGAATAAAGATATAGGCACCTGGGCCAGGGCGTGCGTGGAGTGTCAGAGGAGTAAGGTAAGCAGACACGTCATTTCACATTTAGGTAGTTTCCAGCCGGCAGGACGTTTTGAACACTTACATCTGGACCTGGTGGGACCCCTATCCACAACGCAGTTTGGACACAGATACCTGGTTACAATGATAGACAGGTTTACGCGTTGGCCAGAAGCAGTGCCGATACAGGACATGACGGCGGAAACTGTAGCAAGAATAGTTTACGAGCACTGGATTTGTCGCTTCGGAGCCCCAATTCACATAACAACAGACCAAGGTAGGCAATTTGAAAGCGAGCTTTTCCAAAGTCTACTCAAATTTCTAGGAATCAAACGCACACGTACCACTGCTTACCACCCACAAAGCAACGGGTTAATTGAGAGATGGCACAGATCTCTTAAGGCCGCCTTAACGGCCAGGTTGGCACAAAACGCATCCTGGCTGGAGGAACTCCCGACAGTGTTGTTGGGATTAAGAGCAGCCATCAAATCAGAAAGTGACGTAAGTGCCGCAGAGTTAGTGTACGGACAGGTGATCCGGCTACCGGGAGATTTCTATGACACGTCAAAGGTCAGTAGTACAGATCCAGCGACATACGTAAAAAACTTGAGAGACACAATTGCTCATCTCAAACCCATACCTCAGAGAAAAAACGACCATAGGAAAATTTTCGTTTTCAAGGAACTCGATACCTGTACTCATGTTTTTATTCGAAACGACATGGTAAAAAAGCCGCTAACACCTAGCTACGACGGACCGTACAGAGTGGTAAGTAAATCAAGCAAAACTTTTAAAATACAGTTACCAAACAGGCAAACGGAAATTTCCATAGACAGACTCAAACCAGCATTCTTATTAAACAACGACATACAAATAAATTCAGAACAACATACTCGTAATACAGCTAGCCAAAACATAGATCCGGGCCCCGGGCCCTTATCAATTCCACGGACCCGTACCTCACGCAGTGGTAGAAATATAAACAGGCCAGTGCGCTACCTAATTGACATGTAAACATATTCTATAAAATATAACAACCATACTGAGAAGGCCTCAATAGCGCTATTGTAGTTAAGTTTAGTTATAAAGCTTGTTTTGTTTTTGTTACTCGGCGCGACTACTGAGGCACTGTTTGGCGTACGGTTTCTTCGGAAACCTCCTATTTGGTTAATTATTGCAGAGTGGGCTCAGTAGTTGCTACCATTAAATTGTGTAACTATTTATTATATTAACCTAGTGTAAGCATTTCAACATCGTATAATAAATACATAATATATTTTTTTGCGGATTGACATGTATTAAGTAGAACGTTATTATGACTTGTAAGCAAAGAGTACATGTTTTCTTCTAGGCAAAAATTAATTTATCACTCATAACAGCATAAGCATTCCAGTTAGCTATAACGCAATTTTTATTCGAAATCCTTGACAATTGAAAATGGGCTGGTCGCAAAGCAAAGAAGAAAACAAAGACTCTCATAATGCAGTGGCGATAGCGACAGTGCAGAACTTATCAAACCAAGTGGAGAGCAAGCTCAACTATGTTGGAATTGGTTTAATAATCTGCGGAGTGGTGTTAATTATAACCATCTGTTACATCATAAGGCTGAAATGTAAGAAAGGAGCAAGGAAATGGTTACATAATGCTATCAGCAAAATGCCGCCGCCGGCGGAAATCAAAGTGACGCCCAGAGCGCAAGCGCCTGTGTACTAGCAGGGTTCCGTAAGCTTAAATGAAAAACTGTTTTGTTGTGTATTCTTTTATTCTAATATTTTCATGTTTATTTACATCAAGTTTAATGTGTTTATATTGTGTTTTGGGAATGTAAGGACCATATTTACAAAATTTAAAAAAAAAAATTCTTTGTTACAAATTTTTTTTTTTTTTACTTTGTTTTGGATTTCTGTTTTCAAAAAAGGGGGGGAGTGATGTAGCTGCACGCTACATACGAGTCAGCATATATTGTCAACGAGAGCGGGACGGCAGTTGGCCATCGACCGCGCATAGCATAACTCGTGCACATACAAACTAGCCTCCCCAGTTTGCCTATCTGTAAAATTGACTGATTTCTATAATTGTGTGTGTGTATTGTGAATAAACGTGATATATCGGACTTCATCTTTCCACTCATCTCCCAACACGGCGTGACCCCCAAATCAGTAAAAAAAATCAAACAGAACAAAGAGCGAAGAAACTAGCTTGAAAAATTTTAGTTTCTTGGGAAATTCATGTAATTTGCTTAAAACGTTAAAGTGACTACTGACTACCACGTGGGTCCCACCAAATAGTGCGGCGTCGCCGCAGATCTCGACGAAGATGACGAGAGGACCCCGAATGTCTTCCATAAGAACTAGCCCAAGACCGGGAAACCTCTTAAATAAAATAAATAACGTAGCCAATAAAATTAAATAACGTAGGTAGTAATATGTGGGCATATTTAAACCCATACAAATATGACACACGTTTAGCAGTCTTTATCTTTTGTTTGAAAAAATTGAATGAAAAATATTCGCCTAATATTATCAGATATTCTTGCGAATATGAATGCGAATATTTAAAAACTTGCGAATATTCGCGAATGCGAATGCGAATATTCGTTACACCCCTATGTATCTACATCGAAGTTGGCCGAAGTAGGTAGGTATGGGTTTCCGCAGCGTAGAGCCCTTCACACTATCATATCGCCCAATCTCGGCCAACTTCGCGAGTAGTGTGGAGCCGCATTGAGACTATAGCAAAACCGCCAAAGTCTATGTATAACGAAAAAACAAAAGTTACTCATGTTATCATTATTATTCGACCGTTTCAACCAAGGAATACCTTTTACCTATATTACTCTGGTTTCAACCACGCCACTTGCGTGGACACATTTCTCGAAGTGTCTGTTTATTATTTTGGTAGCATTTCTAGCTACTCGGTAGATTCCGGACCTTTAAAGAAGAGTTACAAAATAAATTGAAAATGTTTTGAATTGTTTCATAATCTTCAGTCAGGCATTTATACAAAAAAGGTGCCCATGAAAGTCACGCAGAACAAACGCATGCATAATGTGATTAATGAGCTCCGATGTTTGAAATTTGAAGTTTTTATTGTACCTACTTACTACTTACCGTCAATGTTCTCGTGTTAAGAGGCCTTATTTCTTTTCAAATGCTGATTGTTCTAGACATACATTTTTCTCTATGATCAAACATGTTACTTAACATATTATTGATGTTACTACCTAGAACAGGGCTATTGGGATTTATTGGTATATATTTGAAACCCACAGTTTGAATTTTTCATTGATAATTTTTGTATCAAAAACTACTCGAAATTGACAAAATTCACGCGGAAAATTAGTTTTTCTAACTTATTTTCGACTGCACGCAATGAAAGCAAGATAAAGCTATGTTACTACGTAGAACGCGGGGAAAAGTATTATTCACTTCAAAAAGTTAGTTGAAATTATCAATATATTTGTCATAATATGAATTTTTTTTTTTAAAAGGAATAAGGCCTCTTAACCTATTGACCGCCAAGCGGTCTAGCAATTTACCGTGCCACTGACGCCAGAGTAAAAAAAAGAAGATGTGCCCCAAAAATCAACAGGGATTGAAAAATACTTGTAGCGGTTAGAATTACAAAGTTTTTGATCATTGAAATTTGGACGGCTGTGGCCGACGTGGCGTCAGGGGCACGATTTTTTGTTGACGGCCACAGCCGACTGTGGCGCTCAAAAGGTTAAATGTATTTTGAATGAGTGAGGGCGTGCGACACGATTTCCGTTAAAGAACTTCAGGACTTTGATAGGATTACTTGTTGGAAGTTCATGTTGTGCTTGTCCCGTTCCCACTCGTGTTAATTTATAGCGAAAGCTTTTATATGAATTGTATATTTTATTATTAAGATAGAAAAGCACGATACGAACTTTTAATTTCGGAGTAGCCCCTCGTTTATTAGATATTCCATGAAATTCTGATTTTGGGATCTTCTTTTTGGGTTTAAAATAGTACCTAGAAAATAGGAACGTCGTCGTAAGTTTGCTTAATTAAAACAATGAGAATGGTTTTGTTCGCCCCCGCCCAGGCCTAGGTTTTGCAATTTGAGCTACAAGACGATCGTCCTTTATATTTTAGAGCTTTTATGAACTTGTTAAAATCGGAGCATATACTTTTTTTGTTAGGCTTTTCTTATTTTTAGATTTCAACCCATTATATTCAGCACTAACTAGCTATTAACTAGCTCTATTTATCATTAATATGAAATTAATTACTTATTTATTTACTTATTCCATTCCATCCCACTCGTTCCTTCTCAGAATCAGAATCAGAATCAGTAATTTATTTGCTCAAACATGGTATGGTACATACAGTTGGTCTTAAATCGACTTATAGAACTACATGTTTCGTCACAGAGCAGTGGTTCTCCAATTTTTTTGACGATAGATTTTCTTTGAACTGAATCCTAAAAAACAGAATACAACTCTACAATACAGGGCTAACACTTAAATTGGTTTGTGAAATAGGGTTCTAGAATCGCAAGGCACTATAAAATGTTTAAAACAATTATAACTATGATAATTTGTCGGTATGTTACATTTGAAACTCCCGTGAATCTCAGACATGAAATGTTAAAATGCAATGAAATGGGTTTACTTGGGTAATTGTCAGATTTAGGTTCGAGTCTTTCCGGTGGATAAGTGCGAAATTAAGGATTCCATCCGGCGTATAAGATTTAATAACGTTCCTAACCTAGATTCTTACAAGATCTTAACTTTTGATCACCGGAGGGACGACTTTTGTTTTTGGACTGACAATGACCCACTTACGTCGTTCACGTCAAATATCGCTCGACATGTTCCGAATCGACACGCGATTCTTAGTCACGAGCTTCGTTCGGTCGCGATAGTGGCGAAGTGCAAACTATTTTCACGTGATTTGCTGAGGTGCAGTTTTCGCCTCGGCACTGGCACGATTATGTAATTTAACGTATAAGTATTATGTATTTTGATGTTTCGCGTAAGTACAGAACGTGATATAACAAAATAACTATTCTTAGTTAGTCATAGAGGTTTTGCCGAATTCGCAGTGTCGTGTCGTTTAAATTATCCCCTTACGGTTCTATCTCCAATGTGAACGCCGACTTATCATAAATACTATTCTGACTGAAAAATTAGCCTGACGTAACCGGAAGATTTCGTGTTGTCTCAGGTTAATATTATCTGACAACTTCCTGGTGGAGAGAGGAGGCTGCCTCCAATAAAGTACCCCCCTTGAACGAGGTTTATTATAGATACGCGACTGGTCCTAGGGTTCGACAGACCACATTTTGAGAAAGGCTGTCACAGAGACATGCAAATTTTTCAATATGTTATGTGTGTCACATGCATAATTTATTTATGAATTATAGTAATAATTCATTTAAATATTCTTGAATCGAGTAATACGCCTTAGATGCTAGGAGGGTCGATTGCAAAAAAATTGTACATAGTTAAAAGCTTAGTTAACATAGAATACGATCGGTTCCTTTGTGTGACGAAAGTTAGTCATACAAAATGTATGGGTAACTTTCGTCACACAAAGGAATCAATTAATTTTGTTTTAATTAAAGCCCTTAACTATGTACAATTTTTTTGCAATCGACCGAGGAACTTAAATAATGAGTTTTTAAATTCAATAATGCTTTCCAGCTTAAAAATTGATGTCGGTAATTTATTAAATATTTTTGGTGCCATTCCGATAATACTTTTTGATAAAAAAGAAGTCTTTGATGGTCTAAAATTATTTTTTGATTGATGTCGTAAACTATTAAATGATGCAAGTTGGTTTAAGTTACATTTGACGTAAATCGATATCTCATATATATAGAGGCAAGGTAATGTCAGTATTTTTAAATCTATGAAGTGCGGTTTGCAAGAATCAGTAGGTTTTATACCACATGCTGATCTTAAGCATTTTTTTTTGACTTTTGAACACGTATTCGCGGTCTGTAGCGTTCCCCCAAAATATTATACCGTATCTTAAGGTGGACGTAACATGCGCAAGGTAGGCAGTCAGAACTGCTGAATGGACAACTCTTTTCCTTAAATTATATAATGCATAACTAATTTGGTTCAGTCTTTTACAAATACAGTCAATTTGATTCGCCCATGTCAAATTACAATCTAAATTTAATCCTAAAAATTTGTACAGTCAGTTTCATTATTTTTTTTGTCTTGGTACGTAATGGTAAGGTTTGATACATTTTTGGCACGTAATTTAAAGTTCATTATGAAGGTCTTATCAATATCTCCCTCTGCTCAGCTCGTTTCCTTTTTGTACTCGCCATTTATTTATCAATTTCCTATTAAATGTCCTTATCGCTTATCGGCTAGCAGCAGAACAAAGGGTCTCGAAAACAAAGGCAAGCCAATAAATTCAAATAATGATATGAAAATCTATTTTGAGCTTTCTTGTAGCGTAGCATAGTTAAATGTCAAAAGCAACACCGCTCGAGGCTATGATATTGTATCTTCAGAAGAGATTTTGAGGCATGTAGGATTGATAAATAGAAGTGGAGCTAAGTGTGTGTGTGGTACAGTTATCGTCAAAAGTTTTAGTCTGTACGATTTAATTATATCAATTTTAATTTCATGGTACAGTCAGTTTAAAAAGTAGCTGAAAATTTTAGTATCCAATGGGGAATGGATGAAAATATCAGAATTGCTTGAAATTTTTACTGGTGGTAGGAATAAGCTTTCTTAGCACAAAAAAAAAGTTACAGATTTTTTGGCTGCACCGGTGATTTTAAAAAAATCAAAGACGTTTTAGTTCAGTGCCTCTGAGCCGATTTCGGCTGTTTAGAAGTTCGCCCAAAGCTATACAAAAGTCAAATGACGCTGTCAACATCTTTGATACTTTTGACAGATCTCTTCAAAATCACAACGTCTTTTATTTTCGCTGTGTTCGCTGTATTTCGACTGCTTTCGACGACTTATAGCGCGTAGAGCCAGACCACGCTAATTCTTCCAAGCAAATTAACTGTCAAGCCATACAAAGTGAGTCAGGTTGTATGATTTGTGGATTTGACAGTGCATTTGCTGGAAAGAGTTAGCGTAGTGTGACTCTAAGCCAGTAGCTAAATTCTCAGCTACTTTTGATGCTGACCGTACCTACAATATAAAAAAATAAATACAAATGGCGGACTTCATGCTTTAAGGCGTAACTGCCAGCAAATAATATGCCGATGATACAATAATGTATATAGTTCTTTTAAATAAAAGCGAAAGTGCATTTCGTCACTACTTTGAAAAAAGCTTGTATCTGAAACCAGGTTCCAGGTGTTGTATTGCATAATATTACTTGGCAGATTTATCTTTCGCATACTTACTAACTATCCTTTAGTATACAATCAGCCATTCGTTTTTGTAGTGTAGTGATTAATGAATGTCCCTAACCACTGAAACCAAGCTCAGGCATAGGCATGGGGATCCGGAGACGTGGGAACTAGCATATTATGGAGTTTTATGTTATTCGTCGGAGTGAAATGAGATAAGATTTTTTTTTCCAAAGTTGTTATGATTATTAGTTTGCCTGCTATGCCTAATTACGTAGCGCTGGAAGATACTAGGTAGATACTACGAGAGCCTTATGTCTCCCAGAAGCCATGTTTCGTCCGATACGACGGCGATATGAGCTGGACGATGTCAAACTATTTATTACTTTATTTAAAATAGTATTTTATGCAATCGTTGCACAATGAAGGTTCTTAAAGTCGAGTACCGCGTGGCTTGCCGAGTGGCCTAAGTAAGGTAAGAGATTTTAAAACCTAATTGTGTAACTATTGCATACAATAATTTTTATACGAGCAAAACACAGAAAAACATTTTTCACCTCACCAGCTCAAACATGGCGATTTTGCTGCGAGATAACTGAACAAAAAGGGATTTTGTTTCGAGCGTGAGTAGAAAGTAGCTTTTTAATTTTTTCCAATTGTTGACTGCGAATTGTCATTTCTCAGCCACAGGTTAAATTATAAAATTCGAATCATTCGAATTTCGATGCACTCTGTCTTTTTCTGAAAAAGAGAGTGATAAAAACATATGAATTCGAATTTCGATATTCGAATCCGACCTCGAATAAGAACACGTTCCAATACGTATTATACCATGAAAAAAAAAAAACCGGAGAAGTTTTGATTACTATATAAATTTATGAAACATGTAATGCCTCATTTATTTTAATGTGGGTACACCAGATTTTTTTATTTAAGCCTTTAATACAAAGATCAAAGCTTAAAGAAAGTTAGAAAAAAGGAGGTACCTGGTGGAAGAGACCAGGAATCGAACCGTAGCTCCAAAAAGACCTGACGATTTTTCCTTATGCTACTAATATGACGAATTTTTCGCTAAGGTGTAAAAACCTTTCAAATAAAACAAGGCAAAGATCGACACACAAAGCATAAGGAAAAATTCGCCAGGTCTTCCTGGAGCTAGGGTAGCGAAATGGTTAACGCGCTGGACCGGCAATCCAGAGGTACCGGGTCCAATTCCTGGTCTCTTCCACCAGGTAATATTTCTTTAAGCTTTGATCTTTGTATTAAAGGCTTAAATAAAAAGTTATGGTGTACCCACATTAAAATAAATGAGACATTACATGTTTCATAAATTTATAAAACTAACAGCGCCCTCTCTCGCTTGCTTGTTCACCGCTGTAAAGTGGTGCGGTAAGATGTGAATATTAACGTATTCACAATATTCATATAGAGGTCGCTAAGGTGTAAAAACCTTTCAAATAAAACAATGAAAAGATCGACACATAAGGAAAAATTCGTCAGGTCTTCCTGGAGCTAGGGTAGCGAAATGGTTAACGCGCTGGACCCGCAATCCAGAGGTACCGGGTTCGGTTCCCGGTAGCTCCTAATTCAATTTTTCTTTAAGGGAAAGGGGTCTTTTGTGTTAAAGGCTAAAAAGTATTGTGTTTTTAGGGTTCCGTAGTCAACTAGGAACCCTTATAGTTTCGCCATGTCCGTCTGTCCGTCTGTCCGTCCGCGGCTTAGCTCCGTGATCATTAGTACTAGAAAGCTGAAATTTGGTATGAGTACGAGGGTGAATCAAAAAGTCCTTAGAACTGGCTGTTTATAAAAAGTTTTTAAATTAAGTTTTTATTTTATTTTGAACTGTCATTATAACGTAATATTTGACAGTTGGTTTCATTCGAATTGTTCCCGCCGTTACATGGTAAATCAATATTTTGCGAAATAAGTCGACTAAAACGTCCCATTATGGAAAAAAATTAGTTACGTGCCGTGATAAAGTACTTGTGTATGAAAAAAATTACTACCAAGGATTTTTTTTTGGATATTCAGCAAACCGTAGGCACAAGTGCTGTACCCTATTCCACCGTCGCTTTCTGGGTGGCCGAGTTTAAAAGAGGCAGATCTTGCTGCGAAGACGACCCCCGCTCCGGCCGGCCATCTACCTCAGTTAACGCAAAAACCGTTGAAAAAATTGAGAAAATGGTTTTGGACGACCGGCGACTAACAATTAAATACATAGCAGAGACTCTAAAGATTTCGTTTGGTAGCGTACATTCAATACTAACCGATGTTTTGGGTTTTAAAAAAGTGTCAGCAAGATGGGTTCCGCGAATGTTAACGCAGGCTAACAAAGTCTTGCGTTTAGAAGTTTCGAAGCGGAATCTAGAGAAAATCATGCATGACCCGGACACTTTTTACCGTCGTTTCGTAACAATGGACGAAACATGGGTTCACCATTTTGACCCTGAAACAAAAAAGCAAAGCATGTCCTGGAAACGGCCATCTTCCCCTCCAATAAAGAAATTTAGAGTATTTCCGACAGCAGGTAAAGTTATGGCCTCAGTTTTCTGGGATGCAGAAGGAATCCTTTTTATTGATTATCTCCCCAAAGGAAAAACCATTACAGGTGCCTATTACAGCGATTTGATACCAAAAGTGCGTCAAGCAATCAAAGAAAAACGCCGAGGAAAATTGAGTGCGGGAGTGCTTTTTCACCAAGATAATGCTCCGGCTCATCGATCAGAAATGGCTCTCACTGCAATCCGCCAAGCTGGTTTTGAGATCTTTGATCATCCGCCCTACTCGCCAGACTTAGCTCCTAGTGATTTCCACTTGTTTCCGAAACTAAAGGAGCACATTCGCGGAACTAAATTTGACGACAACAACGCGGTCATGGGTGCCGTAGAGGAGTTTTTTGAGGCTCAAGAAAAATCGTTTTTTAATGATGGATTAAGAAAACTTGAAAAACGGTATAATAAATGTATAGAACAAGAAGGAAATTATGTTGAAAAGTAAAAAAAAAAAAATTGATATTCGTTTGTTTTTGACCCTATTTCTAAGGACTTTTTGATTCGCCCTCGTATGTGTATGTATAACGCCGACAGAACGGTAAAATAAAAATTAAAAAAAATTTTTTTTTTCGGGTCCTCTCGAACACCTAATCACCGTGGGGGTGATTTTTTTTTTCTTTTCAGCACTGGTGTGTGGGATGTCGTTGAATAGGTCTGGGTCTTATACCATATTTTTTTGATAAAGTCAGCAGTTTTGTAAATATTCGCTCCGAAAATAAAAAAAATAGTGTCCCCCCCCTCTAACTTTTAAACCACGGATGAAAAAATTAATGGAAAAATTCATGAAAATTAGGCCTTATAAGTACTTTCAATGAAAACTATATTGAATAAAATCGGTCGAGCCGTTTTCGAGTTATAACCAAATTTAATTTTTTTTTAAAAGGACGTAAGTTGACTTCCAGAAGGCAATAAGTGAGTACAGTTTCTAGGGCGTTTACGACCTTTTTATAGAGCTTAAAATCTTTCTTAACTTAAACCTCGGGCTTAAAACAGCAGTTTATTGTGAAGGATACGGAACCCTACACTGAGCGTGGCCCGACATGCTCTTGGCCGGTTTTTTATTTAAATCAAATAGATTATTGTTCAAATAAGTTCAGATTTTTCAACTTTATACTGTAAATACCTGTACCAATAATTGATGGCTTCACGAATTTATCATAGACGTAGTTTCGAAACGTACTTTAAAAAATATCGAGTTCAAATTGTTATTCAATATTGTATTTATTTTCTTTGGTGCTTTATGAGTAAAAATATTAATTAAACTATAAACAAAATCTTGTTATCATAAATAAACACGTAATGTATCTGCTCAATCTTCCAATTTGATCAATTAATGACAACCATGGTGGTCGTGAGGGACTGGTACAGTGTTGGAATGTATAATTTAAATTTTAATATATTTTTATTCCATTTCAAGAAGCAGGTATCTATTTTCTAATTAATAAAATCATTGAAATTAGCAACAAAGACTATAACATACCTGCACCTGAATGGTTGGAAGAAAAAGTACAAAAAGTAGAATATGTTCTCGCTCTCAAGGTGAAAAGTTGTGTTGTGTGTGCTACACGAGAGCAAAGTTTTTTGCATCTCGAGCTGTTGAGTGCCTCACTACACACAGGATTCTAAATTAGAATCACTCGCTACGCTCGTGATTGAAACATAGAATCCTTCGCTTGCTCGGGACTCAAAATCAGCACTCTCAACAAAAAACAACATTGCTCTCTTGTTGCACAAATAACTATTTACCTTTAATCGTCATTTCCCACTATGAAGTTTTATTTTTGATGTAACCTTTTTCGTTCAACTAAAACTGACCTATTAAAAAATACATGATCGCGATGGTTAATTTTTTTGACAAGTAATTTCAACCAATCAGTGAACAGTAGCGTGCTTTTTTTTTAATCAAATATACTGATGTTCTCTTTTTGAAATTATTATAGTTGAGTAGAGAGATGTCTTATGAATATTAAAGTTCTGTAGCGGGTACCACAGTTTTGGTACAGGATTAAAAACTGCGTTATTATGATTTTGTAAAGTTGTTTCTCGGGCTACTTCAAGGCAAGAGTAAATAGGCTGTCGCTGAACCAGCGAGCTACATCGTCGACCCCGTAGTCATTTACCATGAAGTGTTACTGATAACTGAGGTTAATCGCTGGTCAGTTTATGTAGAAAAATTAATAGATAAAACCAAACAACAATAAACATTGAAACAATAGCTTTATTAACCTCTACAGGCAGTTCGTTCTGCCCGAAGACATTTAAAAACTAGTTATTTGACATCAAGAATTCCACATTTATGATTTGAAATAGTGAATACAGAGTGTTATACAAAAATATCGCAGATACTCGAGAGCCTACGTAATTTTATGTACAAATGTAATGAATAAATTTACATGGACTTGCGGTGAATCCTTACGAGCTATCTGAGTAATTATCTTAGTATTCTCTGTAAGTCCTCTGTCTCACTGGGACGCCGTAGCGACGTAGCCAGCTGTCGTATCCAAACAAATACATGGAATTGTATGGAAGCTAACACACACACATTTTTGTATGAGACGTTGGTAGCTGCCAGACATCCCGATGGGACAAAGCTCAAAATCCCGCGTGGATTGTTTCTAACCCTTATCAAAATAAAGAGTGATACGCATTACATCACTCCGCACCTTACCTAAATAACAGAATTGAAAATTCAACTTTATATCATACTGTCACAAAACCTTTTACGTTTGGGGATAAAGGCTGACCTTAATCTTGGATAAAACGAATCTCCGTACAAATCTCACGACTCACGCCAGTCACGATTTCTCTTTTTATAATAATATACATATTCAGACATTATTTATTTATTTACGTAACTTCGAAATACGACAAAAAGCTCAAACTACAATACCGTGAGAAATATAAGATGTGTAACGATAACATGCCTATGAATGCCATAGTCGAACTAATAAATCCGTACACAATCTACTTCTTTCCATGTCATTACTTTCTGGGATTAGTGCAGCACGATATTACCATCAAACGTTATTATAGACCCTTAGTCTATACCCATACCTACCTATACGTACACCTAGCATGATATTACCATCAAATATTATTATAGACCAGGGTCTATATCATGCTGCACTAATACGAGACTTACTTAGTTGACTCGGTATAGGTAATCTTGATATATCAGATTCTTTATCTTTGTCATATATGATCAAGTTCTAGTAGGATATTGGTATTTACAGTACACTCTCCCTATCATGTAAAATACTAGTCTGAAAATATGCTCTGACCCGAAATAAAGGGGCCGATAGTGACTTATTACATTACGTGTCATATATGTACCTACGAACCTAGGAAGTACATATAATATAATGTATATATATTACAGCAACGCTCTATTAACACAATATGTTGACTAGATATATATACCTACTACAGGGAAGGTACCCAGTGACATCCAATTGTAGCCGCAAACATGTATGCAGCATCATTTACAAGTATAATAATTATAAATTATGATATTATCAACACTATTAACTATATACTTACCTAAAAATATTATAAGATTCCACATATTTCTGAAACGTTTCGTTTTAAATATTTTCATTGTTCATGTTTTACATTTCCCTCCACAAAAGTAAAGCAAAATAATTGCTACGCTTTACACTCTGTTACTAATAAGAACCTAGGTTTTATTTACTTAGGACATGTATGCTGGCTATTTCAACCGCCACATAAATATCAAAGCAATGGGCCATATTAACTTTAGATACGAACACTTATGGTAAGAAGTACGGCTACAGTATATCATTGCATGAAAGTTTGCAGCTTTGTGTACAGCTCATCCTTTCTTTTTGACAAGGGACTGATGGCGGCTGAAATGCCTGTAGAATCACCCAAACCTTTATTTTTGCGCCTAATTTTGTTCCGGGTAATTGTGTAAGGTATTATTTTATTTATTTATTTATTTAAACTTTATTGTACAAAATACAAAAGTAAAAGTACAAATGGCGGACTTAATGCCAGTAAGGCATTCTCTACTAGTCAACCAGCATATACTCTTTAACTGGAAGCAACAAAGACATCGTAATAGGGCATTTTGAAATCTTGGTACTATCTTAAGTATGCAGTGTGATCAATCCAAATGGGTCAGTGGGGAGAAAACGAAAACTAGAAGAGATAGGTTCTTAGGAACCATGGTATCGATTTTAGATTTACTTAATAGAAACTGCATTCAATTTTTTTGAATTTTATTGAACCGGGTAAAAATTCTGTAAGTAATTGCATGTCGTATTGTAACATTGTTTATAGCGATTTTGAGCGAATTATGTATGAAAATGATGTATGACATTTATAAAAAAAATGCTGTTTTATTCAATTAAAACGACGCCATGGTTCCTAAAAATAGGTTTGCATATCTCTTATTGTTTGTGACTTCTCCCTACTGAACTGACCTATTTGAATTGATATCGTTTAACGAGTCTTAGACATCGTTATGTCGTTATATGTGTTGAAATACTTCACGCTAACTATATGACAGTAAAATCATATCATATTTAATATATAGGTAATAAATATATAATAGGTGCCTAAGTTGCTGAAAATATCCAGAATATAAAGAAGAATCAAGACTTATACCTACGTGGATACGAAAAGATTGTGGATAGGTACTTATCTATTTAGTCTCCGTTAACAAATACAAGCTCAATGGTTCGCCGTGAAAAAATTGGATTACTCTCGTCAGCCGTGCCGTGCCACTTGAGTACTATATACCTGAGTTAGTACTATGTACGCGAAGCACAATAATGCCTATTCACTGATATCTATTTAAATTGACACATATTCGCCTTGCTCTTAGTCGACCCCGGACGGACTAAAGAGCTCTTAAATTCATTCAGCTACAGTTGGATTTATGTGAATACTTTTATCGAGAAGTTTTTTGGAGTAAAACTTCTAAAGTATCCATTTACTTTTACTTTAGGAAGATTTCCTTTTATTTTACTTGATGCTTTAAACGTTACGCTAAATATAATGATCGGGTAATGTAAGAATCGAAATTCCGCATTCAACTCTATTCTACAGATATCTTAACATTTATAATACGAGGTAAGGTAGGTACTCGTATATCACATTGCTCAATTTCGACGAAAATATATTAAAATATATTTCGAATATTCTCCGTGAAACACAATGATACATAATATCGTTCTTGAATTTTTTTATAGGATTTTTTTATAAAAAAAAATCGAAAAGTTTTTCATAGTGTACACGTAGTACATATTTTTCATACTCAATAAAAAGCTTTCGATTTTTTAATGGTGTAATGTGTAAGCGTTCTAATAAGAATTACATTTTTGCCAACTTGTTTTCTAGGCCGTAAACACTTTATTATCTGCAAGTGACACGCGTGTTGTCTTCATTTTACGGGGAAAATTGAGATGTCCGCAATGAGCGTAGATAAAGTAGTGTGGAGGTACCTACGATTTAAGCAACATTAGTGTCTTTATTCTGTGGCAACATCCCAAAACACACAGTTACAAAATAATAGGCTCAGTGTTCATAGACACAACACTTCTAGACGATCTACGGTGGAAACTCTTCTTTTTTGCGAACTTGGGTTTAGCGTACCAGGATGGTGGGTTAACAACACAATCTTCAAAGCTTTTCATGCTGATGCTCCTTTGTGAGCCCTCCCTTTCCGCGACCCTTGACGATATCGTCTTGACGTTGCTAGGAGGGGATTTAGTGTTTCCTTCCTCGTCATACGGTATAATATCCTTCATTTGAATCACTTCCACATCGGTATCGCTGAGCTCTTTACTTGGTCGTTTGACTTTCGTGGTCTCCGCCTCTGTATATCCAATCGTCTTTGTGTAAGTACTCATACGCCTAGATTTATCTCTGAATAGTAACTTCCTAAACTCCTTACGGAACTTTGGATGAGTGATTATGTAAATGAAAGGGTTTATGCAAGCGGCGGTTTTGCAGAACAAAGCCGGAATCATCGAAACTATGGGCGTAATTAAATCTTTCTTGCCGAATATACCCATGAGCGCTACAATCGCGTAGGGGGTCCACGAGACGAAGAATAATGCGATTACAATTATGACTAAAGCGGCTAATTTGATTTCTGCCTTACGCTTTACTTGTTCCTTGACGTGCCTAGAAGATAGGCGTTGTTCTGTGTTTTTACTTTGGACGTTTCTGTTACATACAACGACGCGGAGTATGTTTAGGTAGCAGAAGGTGATGGTGCAAAAGGGGGCAACCCAGGCGGCGCAGAAGAAAGTGAAGATGAAGTAACGTGGTGGGAGTTCCTCAGTGAGGTAGTCGAAGCTGCAGCTGGTGAGGTAGCCCTCAGGGACGTAGCGGCCGTAGCCCATGTCGAAGGCGGGGATGGAGGCGAAGATGGCGGCGTAGATCCAGGCGCCTACGGCGAGTAGGCGCGCACGCACTGCCGTGAGCGCGCGCAGGGGCTCGAGTGGACGTACCACGGCCCAGTAGCGGTCCATCGCGATAGCCGCGAGGGTGGCTATCGATGTCGTCCCAGTCAATCCGCCGACGAACCCGTAGATCACGCATCCTAGTAAACAAAGTCACCTTTAAAGTATTTCTTTAACCTTGGTAAACATCATTAAAACGTTTAGTACAATGAAGTAAAAAATCGAAAAAATTAACGGTTTAGGTAGAATTCGAACCTGTGTCTCCAACGGCTTTCCGGGCCAACACGGGCGTCCTACCCATGCCGTAGGCCGTTGGAGACGCAGGGTCGAATCCTGCCTGACGGTTAATTTTTAAAAAAATTCGCTTCATTGTAAACATTTGGTTTACGTTAGCAGACGTTACTGCTTTAATAAAAAAAAAACATTAAAACGATTGCCCTCCAAGCACTGGGATGTGGATACAGTAGAGGGCAACCCACTGGTCATACTCATACAGAAATTAAGATTCACATATATCTTGTGGGTAAAGTCAATGACTTAATTTTCCCCTCAACATATGACTTAATTTTTTTCGGCTGTGTTCTCATAACCAAAGTATCTGATTAAGTGTCTGATGACAAGCAAAATCCAATGCCATGAAAATCCAACGCAACATTTTTAACTCAAAATCAAAACATGTTTGATGCTTACCCGTTTTTCCGAGAGCCGGCCCCATGTTGAAAGAGTTGAATATGAAGACTGGAGTCTTGGCCAGCATGAAGAAGTCGCTCAGCGCCAGATTAGCCACGAGGATGTTGCCGGGGGTGCGGAGCGATCGGCATCTGCAATGCGTTCATCTGTTAGCCAGGATTATAAACTGACCCAAGGGCGAAATCGGTTTATTCTACGAGTAGAATCAGAAGGCATTCGCTCGCTTTACAGATAATAGGAAGGATAGAAGCGACACAACACAAAGTGCATGAACAGCTTGTACTTAAGAAAATTATAAATCCGAGATTGTCCATTCCATACCTAACATGTTTGAGAAATCGCTGGTCTAATATTATATTGCATTTTAAGGGGCGATAAATTAAGACTTTGTGTTACTATGATAATATAATATTTCAATTTGTTAATAGTGAAACAATCCTGTAGCGGCCAGCGAATTGTTTAAAAAGCAACTGTGATTATCAGAGGCCGGAACTTTTGAGCTGTCATAGGGACTTCTCGATTATCGACTTCTGATATATGTACGTTTGATAAATGACGGGGTCAAAGTAATTTCTGAACAGCCTAAATAATTTGTGGATTTCTTATTACAAGCCTTTTTAAAAAAAATCGATTGCATTATTATATCTCTATTTGACATTCTAAACTACTCTGAAGTTATGTGAAAGAAATCAATCTTTAGCGTTAAGACCGCCCTGTCGTTTCCTCAACTTTTAATCTTCTTTATTATATATGGAGTCTATAAATGAGAAGCCTCTATGACAGGGAGTTTCGGATAAAGAATAGATCCCACAAAATACCATTACGAATGAAATATTATTTTCTTAATTTATGAATATAGATTTGGTCCTTTTCCCTAAGGGTACTAGGTACGCCCATCCTAAATCAGATTTTATTTAGTTTTCGTTCTGGACTGTCCTGGAGCGCTCTTTTTAGGGTTCCGTAGTCAACTAGGAACCCTTATAGTTTCGCCATGTCCGTCTGTCCGTCTGTCCGTCCGCGGCTTAGCTCGGTGATCATTAGTACTAGAAAGCTGAAATTTGGTATAAGTATGTGTATGTATAACTCCGACAGAACGGTAAAATAAAAATTCAAAATTTTTATGTTTTTCGGGTACCTCTCAAACACCTAAAGTGGGGGTGAATTTTTTTTTCTTTTCAACACTGGTGTGTGGGGTGTCGTTGAATAGGTCTTGTAAAAATAATGGGGGTCTTCTCACATTTTTTTTTGATAAAGTCAGCAGTTTTGTAAATATTCGCTCCAAAAACAAAAAAAATAGTGTCCCCCCCCTCTAACTTCTCAACCACGGGTCAAAAAAATCGGAAAAATTCATGTTAATGAGGCCTTATAAGTACTTTCAATGAAAACTATATTGAACAAAATCGGTCGAGCCGTTTTGAGTTATCACCAAATTTCATATTTTTTCTTTAAAAGGTCGTAAGTTGACTTCCAGAAGGTAATAAGTGATTACAGTTTCTAGGGCGTTTACGACCTTTTTATAGAGCTTAAAATCTTTCTTAACGTAAACCTCGGGCTTAACACAGCAGTTTATTGTGAAGGATGAGCAACTACGGAACCCTACACTGAGCGTGGCCCGACATGCTCTTGGCCGGTTTTTATATGTAGATGGCCTATGTATGTGGATTTTATTATTACCTTAAGATTAGATTAGATTAGATTAGATTTATTTATTTCATAATATAAAATGTCAGTATAAATTACGCTAAGACAATTTACATGCATTTATACTATGATCGTCATAAAGATAAAAATTAGATAAGGGCTAAATATTCTTCTTTAGTTATATCCTTTCCAGTCCGCAATCATATCATGAGTGAGAACAAGAAATACATATTTTTTCACAATCTTAAGTAATTTTCGTCGAAAATGTAAGAAAACGTATAGGTTTGGTCACTTCAGTTTCTTTAATCAGGCTTTTAATTGCAATATTGTCATTGTGAGTAGTACCAAAAAAGAGTTGCCAAACAATTTTATTTTTAATAACGATAGTCTTTATTTTGTGATATACCTAGGTACAGTTGCTAGGCAGCAAACATATGCACACATATAAATTTGGTATTAATTTATACTCACATTAAAAACATTTCGAAAACAAAATTGTGTTTCGAAATCAATATATAGGTACGTCGCCTCCTAAAACAACGGCAGACCAAATCTAGGTCACTGTAGGTGTTTTTAAAAACTCATTTTGAAAGTGAGTGCTTCAATCACTTACCAGAATAAGACAACACGCCTTCTCATAATGACGAAGAAATATTTGAAACGGTTGCCATATTGTAGTGTCTAGCCAACTCAACTTTACTAAATGAGTTCTAGTAAAAAAATTGCGAACGTTATCACCGATGTGATCTAGCGAGGAACTTCAAATACCTTTGCCAAGGGATTATAGACATGGGAAACATTACCACTGCTGAACACTCCAATGTTTATTTTTTGTTTATATATGTCATCGCTCTTACGTCAACGAAATAAAGTTTTGGTACTTAAGGCCTTATTCCTTTTTTTTTCATATTATGACAAAGATATTGATAATTTCAACCAATTTTTAAAGTGAATAATTTTTCCCTGAGTTCTAGAAAGTAACATAGGTAGCTGTTTTATGCTTTTTTCTACTCCAGTACTTTTTCTGTCATTTATATAGTTACTAATTCTAATATAAAGACATAAATTATGAAAGTCTGTAAAAGTCTATACTCTATTGCCCAAAAAAACACTGCTAAACGATGTTATAATGTCACCAAAAAAACATCACTTAGTATAACCACAGATTACAAGATAAACAGCGGCATTCACACAATTTGCAATTTAAAAAAAAAGCTTATTTTACAAAGGCATGGCTGCCAAATTAAAAAAAAAGTTTTATCTTCAGTGCATGGATGTTTAGTATAGTGAACGTAATACCTTTATGTATAAGTTCATATTTTTTTGACAGATGGACGCCAATAAAAAAAAAAGTTTATCAGAGACTATTTTTTTTAAATTTTGTTGATCCGAGCGGGAACATGTAATTGTTTTCTTTGTTGTTTATTTGCATTTTATTCATGAAATGTCGAGTCGTAGAAAAAGTATTGTATGCAACGTTGTATAAGTAGGTCAAAAATGCTTTGCCCCCTCTATAACAACGGTTGCATAAAATACTATTATTGAGTGCAGTCGAATATACCTAAGTTGAAAAAAAGACAGTTTTATACGTGAATTTTGTCAATTTCAGGTAGTTTTTGAAATAAAAATTATCAATGAAAAATGAAATGAAAGCAAATGACAGTTCATTTGCTTGGAAGAGTTTCAAATATATACCAATAAATCATAATGGCCTTGTTCTAAGTAGTTGATAATATGTTAAGAAACATATTTGACAGTACAGTAGAGAAAAATGTCTAAAGCAATCAGCATTTTTTAACGGATAAGGAGCCTTCAGTCAATACATAGTTTTGCACTTAAGTGAACATAGGTAACACCACGCAATACAAATATGTATTAATGAGGATAAGTATGTGATACTTAATATCATAGAACCGTTTCTTTTCATTGAATTCAATGGTCGAAAAAAGAACCGACTTGAAAAAAACTGAAAAGCCAAAAATAACCCGTTCATGTACAGATTATAAATAAATAAATAAATATCGGACAATCACACACAAATCGATCTAGTCCCAAATTACGCTCAAGATAAAGAAGGCTTGTGTTATGGGTACTAGACATTATATTAATCTGTGACTAGACGACGATATACTTACTTATATAGATACATATATACTTAAATACATAGAACAACCATGACCCAAGCACAAATATTCGAGGAGTCGATTCGAGTGACCGGAAAATACACTGAGTTCATCACACAAATAGTTGCCCTGGCCGGGATTCAAACCCGGGACCGCCGGCTCAGTAGGCGTGTGCGTAGTCAGGTGTCTACAAACCGAGCCAAACGCGCCGTCGAAGATTATAATATTTGAATCTCTTTTTGAAGTCGGTGCCAAACCACTCAATTATTAATATGAAAAAAGATGCCACGCAGCCTTTAATGATTACATTTGGTATTTACGAGTATTTTTACGATATTTATATATTATAGTTTAAGTACGTGAAGTTTGGCACCGACTTCAAAAAGAGATTCAAATATAATCTGTAGGTACATGAACGGGTTATTTTTGGCTTTTCAGTTTTTTTGAAGTCGGTTCTTTTTGCGTTATAAATTTTTTTTTTAGTGATTCAAATAAAATACTTATGGCGGGGTGATCGGGGAGGCCTTGTTTGCCTGCATCTCGTATCGCCATAGATGTGCCCACAATATTTGAGGAATTCCTTCGATTCCTCGTCGATTTCGGCATCAGATCTTCATCGAAATTTTATGGTACCATTTTGGAGATGCCTACTCTTGAACGAAAAAAGAATTTTCCAAATCGACTTACGATCCGTGAATTAAATAACACTGGTTGAGTCCTCAGTACTAACTGGTGGCTTGTGTCTTCATTATCAGTTGCTCTTCACCAAATTTTGGTGATTTTCGAGTGTAAATGCTTGAACCATTGTAATAAATAGGTACCGAAATCGCCATAGATGTGCCCATAATATTTCAGGAATTCCTTCGATCACCAAAATTTTATATGACCAACTTGGAGATGTCTACGCATGAACCAAAAAAGAATTTTCCATATCGACTCATAAATGACGGAGTTCTGAGGTAACAAATATAAAAAAAAAAACAACCGAATTGTTAACCCCTTCTTTTTTGAAGTCGGTTAAAAAGTTTAATACGTCAAGGGGCATGTTCCGTGTCCAATTGCACAGATGTGATCCGATAAGCGCCATACCCGTTGTTATGCTATAACAACCACTTTACGGTATTACAGGGTAAGACATTTGGGGAATTATATTATATAGTTACACACGTAACCTTGGGGTGTATTTTTGTTTTTCTATACCGGGAAATGTATTTTTAGAAGCGCCTAATATATTATACATACAGGTTGGGAATGGAACTCATGAATGATACGGGAGCAGCCATTGGTTATATGTGCCAAGTTTTATTGAGATGTTATTTTATTTAACCGGCAAGTTCAATTTTATGTGACCTATATCCATCATTACAATAGTATAAAACGAAGTAGCTTCCTATCTGTCTGTCCCATTAGATCTTTAAAACTACGCAACGGATTTTGTTGCGGTTTTTAGTAGGTAGAGAGATTCAAGAGGAAGGTGATGTCATAATATATGCATAAATTATTAGCATTGCACCTGTGCGAAGCCGGGGCGCGTCGCAAGCTTAATAATAAAAGCCAACTTGTAAGGATAGACCTAAAGCGATCATCGTAAACAAAAAAACAAGAACACATCATTAGTTGCTTCCGAGAAAGTCGAGAAACCAGTTATTGAGTTCAGAAACTAATAATAATAAACCGATGTACCGTATCTGAATTTAATAATTATCAGATTTATAAGTCGTGCAAGAATGATTAGTTCGTATTAAGTAGGTAGGTACGGTGCCATAGAAATACCTAGTTATGTCCTCCTTTTTTTGAAGTCGGTTAAAAATACTACAAGATCTACTCGTACTTGTAGAAATAGATTATTAATCAAGGGGCCAATTTCAGAAGATACTAATATTTTGACGCCCGATCGTGGCGTCAACGTAGCGTGGTTCATACATTGGTGAAATGAAAAGACAATAAGACGTCCCAAATGAATTAATGTTTTGAAAAACAATTCGTATAATAATTGTATAACTCAGGGTTTCTCAAACTGTGCGCCGCGGCGCCCTGGCGCCCCGTGAAGAGTAAAGAGGGATGACATTCAGACGCTCCTGTTTACTCTTCATCGGAAACTATGTGGAAACTATACAATGTAGCCTAGTTCTGGCTAGCTCGCTGAGACTAAATACATAACCTGTTGGGGTGCCGCGATTAAAAAGTTTGGGAACTCTTGGATAACAACATTACTTATTTAAACAGCTGTCTTTACTAAGTATGTAACACAATAGAGTTCTTTTCACTGACGAGTATTGGTAATATAATTTGTAGCAAGAAGTCGCGTTCAAGAATGTTGAAGTACAATTCATTTATTATTTTAGCGATTTTATGCACCACAGTTTCAAATATTGAAATTCTTGACATGGAAAATGAAATCGCAGAGCAAGATGACCTTGAAGAAGCAGTTGAAAATCTACTGGAAGCCATTTCATCGACGACAACGAATAGTACAGGTAGGTGGTAGGTGATAGTAATTAACTCAAAGTACCTATTTCAAAACACATAAGCGGGCGAGTAATAGCATTTTTAAGAGAGGTGAGATGTGAGGTTTCTCGTTTCGTGCAAGGGATTTACTATGATTACTCGGCATGGGACTTTTTGGTGCATACCGTGGTTCTAAAACCCATGTCTTCATATTTAATAAAAAAAAAATATTGCGTTATGATTTAACTTCACGTTTAATATTCGGACTACATTTTATTTGGTAATAAATAAAACAACATAACTTTGAAATAGTTGACACAAAGCAAATCATTACGAATGTTATCTGTGCCCCAGGAAAATAAACGGTAATATCGCATTACATCTAACGTTTCCATTGGATTAGGGCAAACATGACAGACATCGTTTTAGTGCGTATATTAAATTTCGTTTTAGTTATTATGTTTATGAGATTGTCGTGATTCTTTACCGGTAATAATATCTGACAGAACAAAACGTTCACAAGTACATGACTGTTAATGTATTCCTATAAGTTTTTGTTGCTCCCTCGGTACTGTCGATCATGTCGACAATGTCGAGCAATAGGTATATTACTACACTAGACGGTGCCCGCGTATAAGTAATCTTTTTTTTTTACCTCAGTCGGGTAAAATGTATTCTACAGCCAGCTATGAATACCCGGCTATCCTTGTACTAATATTGGTTAAAATCCGTCCAGCGGTTTGAGCATGATGAATTTTTGCCGTGATAATTTTTGCCAACAAAATGGCGCCGCGCCGTGTGCCCATACTAATCCCTCCCAATAGAAAACTAATTTTCATTTCAATAATTTTAGAATTTTATGACAGGATAGAGTAGAGCCTAATTCAATTGACATTGACTAGCTATATTAAATTGCTATCGACAAGTTGAAATTGAAAGGGAGGCAAATATAGTAAATATAAGAGCATATCGGTAAAGATCCATGGTGATGTTTCGGATATTTTCCTTTTAGACACCAACAAAAACTTTAAACAATGAGAATAGTTGAATAGCTTCAAGCTAGTGACAGATGTCATTACTAGTATTCCAGTTAAAAGTGTGTTTCAAAATATCACTGTACTTTCGTCGGACCGAAGCAGAATTTTAAACTTGTTACTCGTGAACTTGGACTTTTAACATCTGTAGGTTGAACAGAAATTCAAAACTTAAAACAAGATACTTAACTGAAAACGTCCTCTAATCTTTTTATTGTTTAAATAAAAACTGAAATGTAAGTATCGTGCAGTACTTTCGGGTAGTTAACCTCGAGTAACATGTCAGTAATTTCACTACGTGAGTAGCTTTTTGGTTTAGAGTTGGACATACTAAGCAGCAGACATATTTATAAATGGGGCAGTTTTTTGTGCCTTGCCCTAGAAAGGAAGACAAATCAATTAGCCCTAAAAGTTAGGCACTTATACAATGTTTAAAAATAAATAGAAAATGCAGTGGCTTGACATACCTACTTTTTTTTTTATCATTATTATCGTTATCTTTGCAAATTCAATTTGATAAACTTTAATCAATAAATTTAAATTTTGAATTATATAGTTTTATTTTATAATGCTCTAATAGCTTTTACGATGAATTAAATGTGCAATTTAAATAATCTGTCTGAGGCTTAGTCTGGGCGTTAATTTTTCATGTTGTTCGTGGACTTTGATAAATTAACGCCATATTAAACCAAGAAAACTGAACTGAAATTTTGCATCATGGTTGTATCTTTACGAGGCGATCAAAAACTAGTTTCAGATGCACGGTCAGCATAAAAAGAAGCAGACAATTTTACTACTGGCTTATGTAGGGTTGCCACCTGTTCTACATTATATAGTATCGTACTATATTTCAGTCACTATCATATCATATATATATCATATCGTATCGTATTGTACTATATTGCTAACTCCACCGTTGGACTTTTTTTGTATAAACTTCGCCTAAATGGGAACCCATAAACAATAAACTTCAATGTGTATCAATAAATACACCTACCTACTTGGAATAATAAAAAATGTTATTGTGTATTTGTGTTTCATTTGTCCTTAAACTGTTTACTGGTGTGCTATAGAATGAATGTGTACTATATTATTTTCCTAAATTGCCAAAAGTACTATATTTTGGCAAGGTATTGAGAAAAAACGCATATTCTTCAAAACAATTGGGCATGTGCGAGTCCGACTCGCGCATGAAGGGTTCCGTACGATAAAACAAGTTTGTTGTATGGGAGCCCCCTTAAATATTTATTTTATTTTATTTTTAGTATTTGTTGTTGTTGGTGTAGCGGCAATAGAAATACATCATGTGTGAAAATTTCAACTGTCTAGCTATCACCGTTCTGAGATACAGCCTGGTGACAGACGGACGGACGGATGGACAGCGAAGTCTCAGTAACAGGGTCCCGTTTTTACCCTTTGGGAACCCTAAAAAGGGTTCCCAAAGGGTAAAAACCGTATTAGGCTTATGACACATTTCATACTAAAATTGTCAGCTACTTTTGATGCTGACTTTTAAGCTACGTACCTGTTTGAGTAATATATACTCAAGAGATCAAGCTTACCTTTCTTGTTATAAAACGCTTCAATGGCAGTTAAATCCCAGAACAAGGTGTAAAATCGAGCTACAAGTTTTACGATGCCATTAAAACGTAGATTCAAGATCTTTGACAACTAAAACATTTAAAGTTATAGCTACAGGCAGTGGTTCAAGTTCTTAGCTAACAAGCGACAGGGTAAAACAAATCGCCTCGTTAGGAAAGTCTCTTCCGTTTGTGAAAGAGATATTTGGTATTCAATTTTACTGAGAAATTCATGAACAATACTTATACGGCGGGCCACAAAATTCGAAACACAACGAATGTTTGCAGCTGAGAGCGTTTATTGATCATGCGTCATGTTACGCGGTACGCCATTACTGGTTTCTAGTTAGTAAGCTACGATTAAAAATACTATTATATATATATATTTATTTTAATTGAATTCGCCCCTATTTAAAACGTGCAGTGTATTTGGGCTTGAAAACGAGTCAAATATTTAAATTAATAATCGTATTATTTTGGCTGACATTTAGTTAGACTATAGGTAAGCACAAAATATTCATCCAATAGGAAAGCGGACGCTATTATAAATAATGTATCATACTGAAATGTGACATGTTTAGCTTAAGACGTCACATTACTACATTACATACCTAGGGCGGTGAATTCGTGAGTCCCAGATCGCAGGTGATTGAGTTTGTTTGCCATAAATATGCGATCTGGGTCTTACGAATTACTTACCGCCCGTGATTTGTTTAAAGTTGTACGTCTTGCCTCGGGCAGGAAGTCAGACTTTTCCGCTCGCAGCGGGCAGAAAATCCCACTTACGACCTAGGGTGACGTTAATTATTTGAATTAATAATCCCATTATTTTCGGCTGTGGTTTGGAAGAAGCAGTGGAATGCAATAACGAATATACTCGCAGGCTTTTTGTTGATTTCATATAATATGAAGACATTTAAGTATATGGTAGGCCGCGAAATTATATAAAGATTTTTTGCCGCAAACAGCGTTTATTTCATCATGGTTAATAATTATGACTAAAGTACTAAGATAAGACTCTTTAGCGATAAGACCGCCTATTGTCTACCATTGTTTAATTTAAGATTTCTCATGTAATATTTTTCTTGTTGGTGTGCAATAAAGTGTTGTTGTATTGTATAAGATTTAGTTTAAAACCGGTAATATTGTGTGCTTGCGCTTGCGAACATATTTAATAATATCATTATTTTTGGCTTAGGTTCGGAGGAAGCAGCGGAAAACAAACATGAATGTACCGGCGGGCTACTTGACTTCATACAATGTGTGCTTGACGGGAAGATTGAAACTTTCCGGCTGGAGCTCAACAAAGTTGCCTTTCCCGACAAACCGCCACAGGATTTTAACTCTCCAACAATAGACTCCAAAATAGAGGACAGCCTCGAAGCCTGGATAAAAAAATTAATCAAGCACTCTACTATGCAAAAGGAAAATTGTACTAGTTTCTGATAAATAAACTGGTTTTAAAGTGTTGACTAAGTTACTTTTTATTTGTATAGAATCTTTTTTATCGATTCTTATTTTTGATGTGGTAATACCACATTTTTATTTTTATAAATAATGACACAAAGGTAAATTAAGAAAGAAAAATTGAATGCGATCTACTACAATCGAACCCCGGTTCCATTAATTTGAACAACTAGGTTTCACAAAGGATCTTGAAAACGGAACCTAAGGTAAAGTTTCTCAATGTAGTTATATGTACTAGTATTAGGTATATTTATTTATCTTAAAAAAATAGTTCATTTTAATCGCAACTTGTAACGCAGTTTCTCAAAATTAAATGACCCAGGTACCAATGGTTAGAGTAGTTCATTTTGGTCAACATTTTAAACAAGATGTCAATAATTTGTTTAGTTTATGAGCTACAGGTATATAAGCGACGCATATATACTACAGGTATATACGCGACGCATATATACGTTCACCGTCATACAAGTTTGTTCCTAGGCCACGCCCCCTGGCAGTGAATGTGTTAAAGTTCCCAAACGTTATCTAAATAATAGAGAAATGTGAGTGCATTATAATATTTTGATTAAAAATGGGTTATATGTGAGCCCCTGAATGAGTTCCAACCAAACAAGTCCAATTATAAAAGTTTAATTCTTCGATCCTACAAATTCGCGGTACTTGAACACACGGAAATCAACATCATATTGATAGCAAAACACACATAACACTTTCGTAAAAACCGATAAAACCAATAAAAGTAATTTCCTGCCACGAATATAGCTTCAACATAGATTTAGTCCGTTTTGAGCAGTTTATTTTTCACCAAGCTTTTTTCAGTACTTTCTCTATCGACATTTCCTCAAAGATATTCATTTCTCGGAGGATTCATTCGGTAGGTCAACTGATAAACAATTAACGATAAGCGGAAGTAAATTTCAAATATTCCAATATTATTATACCATTGCCATCGTACAATAAATCGTTCGAAAACTAATTAGTAATGAGACAGTAAATTAATTGGAATATATTTATTCCCACAGCTGTCACAGCAGAGTTAATCAAAAGATTAGAGGATTATCTTTTTTTGGATGATGCCGCAAGAGAGCGACGAAAATGATTATCTACTTACAATCTTGAAAGGATTATGGTTCGCTTGGATTCATAGTACAAGAAAATTAGATTGAAATGTATGGAAAATTTGGCAAAATTAAAGGACAACTTTTATCTATCAGGATATGTAGGTTATAGAGCCAAGTTTAATTTTATCTACTCTCCCCCCCTCTCAGGGTTGAGAGTCACCCCCCGCGCCCTCGAATGTGTCCCGGAGCGCGGTATTTTCCATTTTAAAAGAAAACCGTAACGAAATAATTCTGAATAAATTTACTATAAACCTTTTATACATACAAAAGCGACAGCACTTATACAATCAGCGCAATCTGTTATCAAATACTAACGTTTTTAATTATTGATCTTTTTTTTCTGCTAAAAGGTTATCTCGGAAACTTCACACTTCTCGGCCAAAATATGTACCTACGACAAAAGTAAAGAATAGAAAATTTTCTTTCTAAAAATGTATAATTTATTTCTATTACTCTTTCGTTTACCGTTGCAATGCTATTTTTAAACTTTAAGTCATTTGGCCATTATGCGAAATATAAATATTCGTACTAGTTAAACGGTGCTACAGAGCCTAGTAGGGGCTCTGGTACCATACTATGGAATAACTGCAGTATGAGCTCCTTTTGGTGTAAAATATCAATATCTCGTAAACTGCTGCGTAAATTAGAAAATGCTGTACCTTTTTGAAAACTACAATAAATTTACTATCTTTTTATGTTGTGTGCCATGTTAGTTTACAATACTTTTTATAAAGGAAACTCGATCAAAACCGCTGGCTAAATTTAATAAATTGCTATAATTCGTTTTTTTTTTATTATTTTTACCGACAAAGCATCATGATATGTAATAAATTCAAATTACATTCGATAGGATATGTTTTTAGTAACATCCTGCAAAAAACAGATTTAAAAAATACCTGCAGTGCAGTGTAATAATGCAGTGGTGGCAATCGACATACTGACGCAGGGCATCAAAAGTCACGAGTTTTTTTTAAATGCAAATATCTCGAAAACCATGAACTTTTTATTAAGGTCAAATTAACTTAATATGGTTGCTTATTGAGCTGTTCTATCACCCCTCTTCATTTCGGCGTTGGTTTTAGGGACACCCTGTATATACACAACTCTTAAGAGTCTTCATTTATCTAACGATCTTAATTTTACCTGGGCCAAAATATTTGTAGGAAAACACATGTTTGTAGGAAAACACCAAGTAGGTACATATAGTCAGCAGCAGAAGTAGCTACGCAGGCCAAGTGCTTAAAATGATATGCACACGGACTCTGTTATCAAGGAACCAAGGGTTGTTCAGATCATTGTGAACATATTATACTGCTTACCTACTTCTGCTGCTAACTGTACCTACAAGTTCATGTTCTTAAACTTCTTAGCAAGAATTTGATCAATAATAAGTGAACACGACTACATTTTTCACAGCGTAGAGGCATGTTCAGATATTTTTGATTATAAATAAATATATTGATTAATAAATATTAAGGGACAATCTTACACAAATCGACCTAGTCCCAAACTATGCAATGCTTGTACTATGAGTACTAGACGACGGTATACTCGTAGATAGTATAAAAATATAATAAATACATAATAATATATTGATAACATCCATGACCCAGGAACAAATATTCAAGTTCATCACACAAACATTTGTAATTGCCGGTTCGATTTCTGATACTTGTTACAAAGCAAGAACAATAACAAGAGCCATTAAGACTTCGGACTAGAAAGCCTCTAGTCGTAACTGCCGAAGGTTCTCTATCAAAAGTTGGAAACCCTTTCGACCCAATAACCTTACCCTTATCTTACTTTACTTTGTGTGATCTTCTGTATCAATGGACACAAGTCTTAATTGCAATACGTGGCAGTGGGTATTATTTGTTCCAAGTGGTGTTAAGTATAAACATCACATATTTACGTATTGAAGACACAACAATAAGACAGTAGAAAGAAAAAAAATGTACATTTAAGATATTTGCGAAAAATACGTTGAAAGAAACGTTGATAATAGTAGATAGTTCAACAAGGGACTAAAACAAACCAAATTACACGAGACGTTTTAGCCACCCGAGCTAAGCGAGGGTTGGAAACTAGCCAATTCAAGTCTTGATATTGAATTACAGCCCAAGTAAAATAAATGCATTGAGTCAATAATTGTTTGTTGTAATTTAATAATTCATAATAACTATTAAGTAGCAAACATTGTAGTAGTATTAAGAAACAAGAAATTGTTACATACATTTATTTTAGTATGTTGCATGTTCGTGTATTCATTAAAAAATTTTAGGGCTAAGAACTTGGCACCCATATAGATCTCAATTCTTTTTTCGGCGAAGTCGACAGCGTTGCACGCGATATTGAACTTGGCTCTCATTTAACATTTATGTTTTTGATGGGATCAAATCTACTATAACACAAATTGACTAGTGATATCTAAATATTATATACGTATGGTTCATAATAGGACAATTGGTTTCGTTATTAGTTAATAAGTTTCACGACACGGTTAGCACAGTGGTAGTGCAGTTGCCTACTGAGACTACTGTCCTGGATTCGAATCCCGGCAAGGGCTAATATTTGTGCGATGAACATGAATTTTTGTTCCCGGGTCATGTATGTCTTCTATTCACACACACACCTACACAAACCTACTAGGATTTACTATGGGACTAGATGGATTTGTTAGAAGTTCTCCGATATTTATTTATTTAATTACAATAAAATATTTCTAAATTTGATTTAAAAGTAACAAGAGGCTAAAAGACTGGCATATCCTCAATGCGAGGAAGCCGCCAGCCCTTTGGTCATCGATAGTGTCGATAAGTCATTTTTGGACCCGAGCCTTTAGAACCCCTCGACCCGAGGGTCTCGACATATTATAATTAGTTTGTACGAAAGGTTAATAGCTGCTTTTAAAGTTTTAACAGTGACAAATAGTGTTATACGTACGTCCAGCAGTTTCGTGTTCCTAAACCGGTGAATCAATAAGCATAAAAATGCATTAGCCAATACGTTAAATACACGACGTTAGGTAAAAGTAACAAAGGATTTATGAAAATTCGTTACCTAAAAGGTCGTAAAACGGAGATTTACGACCTTTTAGGTAACGAAAGAGTGAGAGAGAGAGAGAGAGAGAGCGAAGAAATATCATTTTGCAAACTACTACATACACCTTAAGAAAAAGAAACTTAAAAAGCACGTTGAAATGGACTTGAAACAAATTATTAAAATTTTCTTACGAACGCTTAAGATCAAAAAGTTCTCAACATACGAATAGAATACTAGTGCTACCTACAGGATCAAAAATGTGATAGAGAACAGAACTAAAGCGCGACTTATTCATATTGCGCGTGAAATAGAGTGTTGCTTACGAAAAAATATCATCTTACAAAAGATAAGTGATTTTTCTCCTCTCATACATGTTAATATTAAGGAAAGTAAATCAAAATAAGTAAACGTTTGCCAACCTTTTCGTCCACGAAATATCGTTTTATTATATTTTGGTTTTGTTGATACTCATGTGTATCGAAATATCAATAAGAAGGATTAGCTCGTTTATGTTTTTGCCAAAGTAGTAACGAGTTTTTATACGGAGTGACGGAAGAAGAGTCATTTCTTAATAGCCGACTTTGTGAGGTCATAAAAACTTACTTGCGATGCTGGCTTGCGTATCAGTATCGTTAACTTGGCAATACACCAAGTATGTGTAGGTATATACTTTAGTTTCCAACTTCCCAGTTGCGAGATATTCCTTCGTAAGGGGGGATTAAGTCAAAACCCTCTTTTTAACCGACTTCCAAAAATGAGAAGGTTACATGTTTCACTCTATGTATTTTTCTTTGCTTTACCGTGTCAGGTATAATGTATCCCACACCTATATTCACAACGAAAAGTGACTACAAATACACGTGATAAAATTTATTCAGGGTTTAATTATTATTTTGATACTTATCATCCGCAAGGGCGATGAAAACAAACAAAGCCGGATCTAGCTAGTTTTAATTGATCCACTCGACATTCGAGCGATTGGAGAGGACAACCCTGTAGAGGAGAGGTATTGACGCTTCATTGAATACTCGAATTTCTCTATATTATATTATATACCTCGTGCATGCCGACCGACTCGCGGATGTCCAGCCTTATGTCTTAATAGAGTTTTGATTGGAATGGAATAGAATTTGGCGCGATTTATTTCCGACTATGTACTTGCCATGTCCATATAAGTTAGTAGCTATAGAGCCAAGTGTTAGTCTTTACACCGCTTGTTAGTTACGATTATATCAATAAAACATTTTAAATAAGATTACGTATTGTGATATCGTAGGACCTGAACGGACAGACGGTACGGGACCATAAAAATATGCTGATCAATTAAACACCAACCTGAAGATTTCTAAGAAGCCAGATAAGTTATTAAACTGGCACTAACTTATTAGATTTGATGACTTGGTCTGAGAAAGTTTGATTACTTTCATTAACTTATTGCTGTTATCTATGTGCACTGTATATAGATAACAGAAATATTACCCTGTAAAGCTTCTTAGGTATTCATTTTGTCTAGCTGACAAAAGGTTTGGAAATAAATAATAAAATATACATTACATTAATTTGTATTTTATGCGTTTGCCATAACATCATCTATTAAGTACCTATTGATAATGATATGAATAATACTTATTTGGCATTGGCATCATATATCTTTTGCTCAAAGTAGGCCAATAATTTGATGTCTAGGTACACAACAGTCAATTATCGGCCCGCATAAGCAAATAATAAATATCTTTTTATCTAAACTTCTTACTTTTTTCATGTCACCGAAAACTATTCCATGAATTCCATTACGTTTTTTTTCTAATAACATAATCATCAATTCATTGTTTTTTATTTCATCAAACAATTTATCATCGTAAATTGTTTCGAATTTGTCTCAAATCGTAGCGTAACGATTCATCGAATTTACGAGTCACAGAAACATGATTCATAGATGGTGTGTACCATCTATTATTATTGCCAGGAACAAAGCTCTATCGCAGTAACTGCGTTTCATCAAACGATGCCATTGGTTTTATTACAGCGCGTTGAGATAAAATATTGCAGTCAGTCGTAAATAATAGTACCTCCAAATATATTTTACTGTGAGTAGAGGCTTAGCTACGTTTTGTCACGGACAACTACTCCGCCTTAGCTCCAGCGCTGCGGGGAGAGCAGCCCTTCCGCCCTTGCGTGACAAAGCACGGTTGGTCATACATACATGTCACGTTTGCTAGGATGGCTTCCCCTTCACGCCCCCGGGTTTACACAAACACACTCCAGGGTGGTCTATGTCGGCACGCGACCTAACCAGCGAGAGCCCTAGATTCGGACTTTCGCAGCTTAGTATACCAAATAGAACGTCTCAATGAAATTTACCTGTTGCTGAAGCGTATCTTTATCCAGTAACAATGGTGAAACGATTTTATATGTTATATTAATTTTGGGAATTGATTTGATGAAGGACTACGACTATGAACAAGTAAAATAATGAAGTCGATGAGTGGTTTCTAGTGTAAAAGGTGATTCGAGAAAATGTACGTACCTATAAGCGATCTAACGAAGTTCGATGAATGATTCCTAAGTTATAATAAAATTCTGCGAATAGTGTTATGGGAAACGATAATCAATGAAACGATTTTCGGTAAAATTATGGATTTTCGCTAAATCGCCGTGTAAAGGTCCGTTTTAATTGCTAAAGTATGTTGACCTTGTTTTTCTTGCATATCGTAGTTTCCTCGCTGTACAGAGATGAAAAGTTGTGTGTTTTGCACGGCTGCAAAATTATTTAGCGTCCCTTTCTCGTCTTGCCCACTCGATCTTTAACTCATTCACATGTTTGCGGTATTGTATGAAATACTATTATTAATGGCAGAGAGCGACCAACACGGTTTGGAATACGAGTACTTATGTGCGCCTAAAGTTGAGACAGTGATGAAAAACGTTTACCGAGCAAGCAAGTCTAGCAGAAGTTTTTTAAATGACCGAACATCAAGCGGATATCGCACCGATTGCATCAGCGAGACGCAATCAATTGCTTTCCCGATAGTTTAGAATGTCTGAAGTTTGTACCGAACGTTCAAGAAACTGTTCCTTCCTTGAATGAGATAAACTGAACATGCTGTTTGATCGCCTTACCGTTCATCAATACGGGTTTATCAATATCCTGGGAGAAAACCATTTCAATCATGTTGATATTGGAAATAAATTATTATAGGAAGTTAGTTCCAAGACAAAGTAATCACATCATTGGAAAGCTTTCGTTTGACGTTGATAGCAGATAATAATTTCATAATTAGGCAAATCTCCCGTAGTGACCCTAATGAGAAAGAGCAAATCATCAAAGACTACAAAATATTGTGGCTTAAAAATTTCATTTGACGTATCATGGTCCAAAGGAAACGCCGACTGTTGAAAATGACATCCTTTGGTTCTAAAGCTTCTAGAAACGGAATAAATCGTATTCAAAATTTAGATAAACATGGATGCTTTATTATCGTTTTGCGTTTTTTTAAGACAACCACTACTTTAGAACTCTGGCTGACAAATGTTAGGGAATGCAATAAGGACGCGTCGTTTATCTCACTCGTAGTCAGCGTGGCTCGATTACCAAGGAGCCCTTAATAACACGAATATTTTAGAGAATTTACCAAGAACCAATAAGGATCTCTTTTGACTGGCTTCATTCGTCATAATTTAGGTAATTAACTTTCTAGGATAACACCTAACCTAAGCTTTGTTGATGATCTTCTCAATACTTTTGTAAAGTTAATGGTTACGGAATTACGACTAACGATTTTCTGACGAACATTATCCCTTTAATTACTTAGTCTAGCTAAAATTTAGCTAAACATTACAAAATTACATTATTGTAGAGTTGTTAGTCCGCTGTTTTCTAACATAATTGTGCGCATCGGGTTACAAGCATGATATTTCTACCACAGATATAGTGTTCTTTGGTGATTATTTTCAGATGTGGAGGGAAGTCAGATTCGTCCCCTGTGAAGCGTGAGAGCGGAGTGAATATGACCAAGTATACCTCTTTTCTTTCTTTATTGCTGGTCAGTTAAGTCTACTAGGACTTGTCTGGTATCGTTTCCGAGTAAAACTGATATCAGAAAACCATTTTTTATGTTATTTTTGTATAGTTCTATATAAAAATACGGATGTAGGGCCGAAAAGGTAAAAATCACAACAAGTTTTTTTATTCAGTGAGGTAAATTAGATAATTTCGTTAACATTTTCAAATTATTATTATTATTATTATATTAAAAAGCTTATTTAATCTAGTTTCTAAAAGTATATGCATGTTGAGCACTTCTCATACAAACAGTAGTTTAAAATATATGTATAAGTCGGCGTAACCAACGCAAATCTCCGAACGCATCCTATTTCGCTTCATTAAATACATTAAATAATGATTATTAACAAGCTTTTACATACAATATTTACCAAATACGTCCTAGAAAAACAAATTTATGTAATTAAAACAAAATATTTTTTTGGTAATGTGTCTCGAGCACACGGGCTAATCTCAACATCAACAATTTATTTAAGTTACTATTTGTATGAAAAGTGCCCAACATATATATAGGTTTAGAAACTAAATTAAATTTGCAGTTCTGAAATATTTTTGTTAGTTGTAAATATTAAGGAAATATAACTAATTTATCTCCCTGAATAAAAAAAACTTGTCGTGATTTTTACCATTTTGGAAATACACCCATATTTTTATAGGTACTATGAATAAATGACATAAAAAATAAATTTCTGATATCTCTTTTATACGAAAACGATACCACATAAGCCCTAGTAGCGTTAACTGATCAGTAATAAAAAAAGAAAAAGGGGACTCCTTTGTCCTATTCACCCCGCTTTCCCGCCGCACAGGGGACGAATCTAACTTCCCTCCACATCTGAAAATAATCACCGCAGAATACTCTATCTGTGGTATAAATTTCGTGGTTGTATCCCGATGCATACAATTTCGTGACTTTGCAAAATGTACTAGAGCACGCAGGCTAAGCTTAACATCAATATTTTTTTCAAGGTACTTTTTGTATGAGATGTGCCCAATATTATACATTTTTAAAAACAAGATTAAATTTGCTGTTTAGTAATATTTTTTTAAATTGTAAATATTCAGGATATATAAGTAACTTATCGTTCTGAATAAAAAAAACTTGTGGTGATTTTTACCTTTTCAGCAATGTACTCAAATTTGTATACCAAACTATTCTTAAATAACATAAAAAATGAAATGCTGATATCTGTTTTACACAAAAACAATGCCACACAAGCCCTAATAGCCTTAACTGATCAGTAATCAAAAAAAGAAAAGGAGCAGTACTTGGTTCTATTCACCCAGCTCTCCCGCCACTCAGGGGACGAATCTGACTTCCCTCCACATCTTAAAATAATCACCGCGGAACGCTCTATGTGTGGTAGAAATTTCAAGCTTGTAACCCGATGCGCACAATTTCGCGGCTTAGCAACTCTACTATTAGTAAAAGTTACAAAATTAAGTTTGCACCCGTAGCTTTTATATTCAGCAGAGTCAATTGTGGAAGCGTACACAATTAATAGGCGGCGTGTCTGGAAAAGCGGCCGGCGCTTTTCCGCAAGCATGTCCGTGGTGTCCCAGGGAATCGACATCACTATCGCAGGGGCACGTGTGTGTGGGGCACAAATCTGGACTCCAAGGCGCAGGCAGGTTGCTATGCGAAAAGTATCAGGTTCCATAAATGTTCCCGTATTGGTAATCGGTTATGCCTGAAGCCAATGGCCTGCTTCTATGGCGCTAGCCGCTAAAAGTCTGGCTCGTTCAGAACCTCTGCTGTGGTTTAAAAGGGAATCATAGTTAATTTAGACATGATGAAATCCCAGGCCCTTTGGTATTTTAAATTTTGGGGGAGATCCTTACCCGGGAAAGCAATTGACCATGCTCTCTTGGCCTCCGTTAAGTCCAAAATCTCATAGTTTAAAGGACAGGCCTTAAGTATTTTACCTTTGAGGTTTGCAGAGCTGTGGACGGAAGACAAGAAAGCTGGTGCGGATATGGATACATTTTTGCGCGTCCCGATACCACCAAAGCGAATGGAGAGGGACGCTTGGGGTCCAGGACTTTTCGCTGAGCTGAATGTTCAGAATGGATTCTAGGTTTGCTTTAAATTAAAAAGTCCATTTAGTATTAATTAATTAATTTCGGAATTAAGAGAAAAGGCAGCAGCGAACGTGAAGTGAACGTGGCAACACCTAAGTGAATTTAGGGACGAAAAGACAGAATTTTAAAACAGAAATTGCGTAATTGGGCTAATTTCAAAAAGGCAACTTACGTAATTTTTGAATTTAGAAATGGTCATAAATATGTTTCGAGAAGGAATTCAAAAATACGGGACCTAACCGGGGAATATCGACACTTTTAATAGGGCATCAAGTTGATAATTTAGTGCATGGTTTTGGATAAAAAGTTCGCACTTGCTGAAATTGAGCTCTAAGCCCATGGATTGCAATTTAGTTTTGATTATTGCAAGGTTTAGGTCACCTCCTAGTTCAATATTGAATTTGGATTTTAAATTTTTAATAACCGGATTAATAGCTACACTAAAAGATTTCAATTCTCAAATTGTAGACGGGGTCACGATGCTCAACACTTGAGGGACCGGATGCGCCTCCACATCCAATAATGTCTTCGATTCACAGACGCATAGAAACGTTAACAATTTGGTTACAAGCGTCATAAACGCCGTTACGCTTGTTTAAATTTATATTCGCATCAACGATTCTGAGTAATTATCGCTGATTACCGTTTATTAACTAATTTTAACTCATTCTCATGTAGAACTCAATTAGTGACTCAATAATTCGTACTTAATGAATTTAAGGTGGGGTGGGAATATCTTAATAAATGATCGATAATGAGCTACCGAGTGGATGTGATATTTGTGATTTACATTCAAAATTATATTATAGTTTTAATTTGCGAATTTTAACTAATTGTTTTTATTGTAATTTTCTGTTCGATTTTGAATGTTCTGTAGAAATTATTTCGTTAACAGCTGCGGCATTTTAGGGTGTTGTAGGTAAGATATTTCTGAAAACGCTAAGTCATCATATTACATTACCTACAGGTATTACAAAGTAGTTCGAGTTTGGCCAATGAATAAGTGGTACCTGAGAGCATTGACGCATTAGTAATTTCGTTAATATTTACGTAAGACAGTACACTAATTAAAAATTGTACCTTACTCTACGTTACCTAATTTTGTTACAAAAGATATCTATGCCACCCGCGTATCCTAAGTTCTTTAATCATTATGGTTCAATAAAACAGGACAACTTGTAGTCTGTACTATCAATTTTTTTTTCAAGTATTTATAGTGGTTATATAAAAAACGTAGAAATCTCTAAAAAAACACGTTTGTTGTATTGGAACACCCTTAAATTAATTGTTGTTATAGTGCCCATACAAATTATGCAAAAAGCAAAAAAAGTCTCCATATTAAGGTTAGGAAGATATAGCCTTGTGGCCGATGGACAGACATACAGACATCGGATGCTTAGTAAAAGGGACCCTTGAGTACGGAACCCTTAAAAACTTACCAAACATTGAACACCTTAAAACTAAGGAAATAAGAGAAATTTTGCCATGTCATAAGTACAAGTGCCGTTTGTGTTTTCGGGACTAGTCAATTCAAAAGTGTAAAAGATATGTTGTTATGAAATATAAAAAAGAAAAAGATTAACAAATAAAATTGAATATAAATTAAAGGTAGAGTCATTATTTGGAGATCCATGAACACATGAAGAGAGGTTTGCAGGAGGTATACGCGCTTGCACTCCACAGTTGGCTTGGATATATTTTTTTTGACTGATAAATGAGACATTTTCAAAAAACGTGTACATAGTTAAGGACTTTAATTAAAACGAAACTTAATACATTCCTTTGTGTAACGATAGTTACCCATATATTTTGTATGACTAACTTTCGTAACACAAAAGACGCGATCGTAATTTTTAAGCCTTTAACTATGTACTTGTTTTTTGAAAATGACTCAAATACCTACTCCAATTATGTCGCATCAACAGATCATACCTAATACCTTAAGACTGCTGCCACGTAGCCATGATAGCTGTGTTTTTATTTACTATTTAAATACTAAAGAAGCTAATGTTTTAAGAACATGAACAAATCTAACATATTTAAATATTAGTACATAGGTACATACTCTTTCTATTTGTGACTTGAAGCTGCTGTTTTATCTAATAATACGCCGAAGAACGTGTTATTATCAGTCTCTGTTGTGTTCATCTTTATATTTTACGTTCATGTCAACATTATCCTTACGATTATAAAATTGTATCTAGTTTTTTTTCCAAATTAGGCTGTAGACTATTGATTTTGTAAGTTTTTTTCATGTTTACATAAAGGGCTGCCAGACAATGATAAATTTCACACGATTAGGTTTTATTATTCGTATATAGTATGTAGCTGACCTCTAGCCATTTTTTTATTTTCTTAGAACTAATTACTTATATGGGTTCCATTTAAACCCTAGGGGCTAAAACTATCCCTTTAGGCCCGCCTCTTGAAAGTGAAAAGACGTAGGTACTTTTGGGAAACCAAAATAATTTAAAATAAATCACGTCCCACGCACTGCCTCTTTATTTACATGACAGTCGAAGCCGAGACGGACCGGACGAGCTGCCGAACTTATATGGGGCTCTTGTCGGATTACATTATGGTATGCTAAGGATGATTTATTTACTCGTCGTGGGGGTCGTGTGGTTACTCGCCTGACACAAATAGGAGACGACGGATCACCGGACGAAAGGACGCCTTAGGGTCGGATAGTTCTTATAAAATTTTCAAGGTTTCATAGTCAAACTTACAACTCTAATAGACTTGGCATATGCATGTTACTCTTTTTGATCTCTGAAGCTCCCAATGCAATCATAAAACTCTGGATTCACAAATATTTGTTCCGCCCACCATAGGTAATCAATACTTTTTTTGGTTGAAAAAAAAAACCTCCCCCACCACCTATAACAAAAATTACTACTTTACTAGCTAACAATACTAAGATTTTTATATTTTGAATGATACATAGCTCGTATAATAAAGTTAAAAAAAATACCAGCACGGGTTAATACTAAATTTTTCATGTATAAGTTATAAGCGATTAAAGTTCTCAACAAAAAGGTTAGACTTTTTATTTATGGAATGTATTAAGTATATTGCTTCTCTATGTATTTTTGTAGTAGACTTCTACAAGCTACTACTAGTAGTGACTACCGAACAAGCTGGGATTATACATAAACCGGATTACCAGATCTGTCGCGGATTATACAGAACCCTACACTGGGTTTGGCACCATGTGTTTTTGAAGCATGTAGATATGGAAAACCTCTGGTAGCGTCTTAATAACAAACTAGTCTAAAGTACCGAAAGGTCTTAGTTTTATAAATATATTTTAATCTTAGTTTAATTTTTAGTTTTAATTCCATAAATTTGTTATTTGTAAATTTTATTTTTGACCCATAATAAATGTTTTTACTTTTTGTAATAAAACATAAAAGTCTAAAGTAATTTATCATCTTTTACACTTCTGAATATCACACACGTAGACATCAAATCTATTTTATTTCTTATTTATTACGTAATTCAAGCCTACATAAGAAGAATACAGGGTGGATGGAATGGAGGTTCGCAAATCAGTTGTATGTTTTTTCTCAGAAAACCTTAATTTATGTACCAAGTTGTTTATTTTAATTTACTGTCATTTTTAAAAGGAAAAACCGGCCAAGAGCATGTCGGGCCACGCTCAGTGTAGGGTTCCGTAGTTGCTCATCCTTCACAATAAACTGCTGTTTTAAGCCCGAGGTTTAAGTTAAGACAGATTTTAAGCTCTATAAAAAGGTCGTAAACGCCCTAGAAACTGTAATCACTTATTACCTTCTGGAAGTCAACTTACGACCTTTTAAAGAAAAAATATGAAATTTGGCGATAACTCAAAAACGGCTTGACCGATTTTGTTCAATATAGTTTTCATTGAAAGTACTTATAAGGCCGCATTAACATGAATTTTTCCATATTTTTTTGACTTGTGGTTCAAAAGTTAGAGGGGGGGGGACACAATTTTTTTTATTTTCGGAGCGAATATTTACAAAACTACTGACTTTATCAAAAAGTAATGTTTGAAAACCCCTATTATTTTCAAGAGACCTATTCAACGACACCCCACACACTAGGGTTGAAACGAAAAAAAAAAATCACCCCCACTTTAGGTGTTCGAGAGGTACCCGAAAAAAAATTTTTTTTTTAGTTTTTATTTTACCGTTTTGTCGGCGTGATACATACACATACTCATACCAAATTTCAGCTTTCTAGTACTAATGATCACGGAGCTAAGCCGCGGACGGACGGACAGACGGACAGACGGACAGACGGACAGACGGACATGGCGAAACTATAAGGGTTCCTAGTTGACTACGGAACCCTAAAAACGATGTCTCACGAAAGTTTTAATAACATGCCTGCAGTACTATGGGTTTTTGCAAAATCATACTTATGATCAATCGAAAATCAAACCTGTGCAGAATGTTTAAGTGGTCTATAGTACCTTCAGCAAGGTTGAAAAGTGTTGGGTTTGTCTTTTGGTGGAAAATGATCGGTTACACAATATAGGTATAATTCAGTCTGTAGGTACTTTTTCCTTACAAAGGGTGGAGTAAAAGCCATTTTGCGCGATTTGTAAATGATTATAATTGCTTAGTATGGAGGCATGATAAACTCCAAGTGACCTTGGGGAATGCAGGCGATAGCCGCCGTCTGAAATTGAATGTGACAAAATTAGTTTTTTAATAACATCACGTAGAATAAAGATAAAATTATTTTAGAACACAAAATTTTATCATAATTTCGCTTAAAGGTAAGAAGTTACGCGTGCCTGTGTACTAGGATAGGAACGCGGGCGGAGGGTTACTATACATTTGGCGAATACCAAGATCGAATGGGCCCGAATCGTTCATTATTTTTATCAAATTTGCCCGGCTCGACTCCAAATCGAAACAGAGGAATTTTAAGAAAATCTATGAACGCAGTTCATTTTTTTGAATAACAAAAGAGTCTTTTTCGTTTAAATAATTGCCTATTTCCAATGTCTTTTTGGTTCCATCTTCCACCCTGTATTATGTATGTGAATAATTTGTTTGTTCGAGCCAATATATCCTGGTCACGGAAAACACAACGTGAAGCTCATTTGTCATGATTTCTTTTCAATGAGATAAATCGGTTTGTTTTCCCGCCAACTTTGTCGCGTGGATAAACAAGGACAGTATCCATTTTAAGCGATTTCCTTATTGACGAATCAAAAACAAGGATCGGCAATTTCAGAGTTGAGAGAGTTTCGAAGTTTTGTTTGAAAGAGAAACCCTTTAGTCGATAAAGGCTATCTAGTCGATTTAATAGCTTATATTACGCTCGATTTATTCTTGATTCATATTCATACTTGTTGTATTATTATAATTAATTGATTGTAAGTTATAAGTAAGAGACATGCGTACTTGAAAAGGTAGGATTTGTAGAACCATTGTGAAATTGAATTCTATGTACGTACTTGATCCGGATTACTCACGCTCGCACAATAAAAGATCATGATTGTTTACTCACACGTGTTGGATGTGCTCTTAGGTTTATATCTTTAGGGGCTTATTTTAAGGAAGTGTGATTGAAAATTTGGTTTTCCCTGCGGCTTCGCTCGCGCAGAAGAATGTAATGTGACCATATTTTTTTTTAACTCCTGTTACTTCTTATGAATTAATATCTATTCAAGGCTAAAGTTTGTGATGGTGTTTGTATGTTTGTTACCTTCACGTTTAAAAGACTGGGGAGCAATTATAATAAAATTCGGTATGGAGGTAGCTGACACCCTGGATTAACACATGGCCACTATTACAGTCTGACAAAAAAGAGTAGAAATTAAAAAGTGGCAATACTGTAGTGTCGCTATACGCCATACCGAATTTTATTTTTTGTCAGACTATATCTTGTGCGCGGCTAATACCGCGGGGCGCAGAAAGTCCTTAATAAATTGTTACGTAATATTAAATAGAAGTAATAAAATATAGTAGATTCAATGACAAGGGGTTAACATAAGCCACTGTGACACGAAGTGATTTATTTAGACCAGCGAACGAAGTGAACGAGGACAAATATAACCTGAGTGTCAGAATGTTTAAGATTTTTTATTTTAAAAGTCAATAAAAGCCGACTTCCATGATCTATTTCCTTATTCGGAATACTATAATTACATTGAAATAAAAATAAATAAATAAATATCGGACAACCTCACACAAATCGATTCGATTTCGTAGTTTTCTATTAAAACCATTTGGATTTATTAATGTAAGTAATTTGAAATCCAATATGTTGTATTAATTCATTTACAAAAAATATTTGAAAATTTCTTGGGGTTGTAATTTTCAATTCCGAATAAAATTAAAATACAGCTATAGATTTTACCATAATGTTTACGTCTATGTAGGTATGTGAATGTGAAAAAATGTATATGTGAGACTCCAGAAGGATTAAGTAAATCCGATTACGTACAATTGTACACTGGATGATATATAGGTTATGTTGTTTACCCTTTCTTGTTATTTTATTGTATCTTCTTGTATTACTGTACCGCCGCAAATACAGGCGAGCGATAAAAAGTATTTGTGTTGTTATAACTACGTACGGTAGAATTATTTTTGTATTACACACCCGCCTACGGGACGAAGATGTCCTAGACTTTTGAAAAATGTCTTTGCGGAGTCGAGCTCAACGCGTAGAGGACTTGTTGATGTTTATTCAGGCGTATGGCATAAGGTAGAGTCTTTCTACATTTTACAAATGTATGTCTAACTTCTTCACCCACTGGGCTTAAGTTTCCAATTTAAGTCCAGAGGATCTCCAGTGTATTACCGTTGAATGTACCTCCAGAGGGTCTCCAATCCGTTGTGGCACTCGTTAAATATGGTTGCATGGATTGTACAGGTGCCCCGCAGTCTCACTTTGGTGTTTAACGCTATCCACACCTGAACAAAAATTCGCCACCACGGCTGTGTCCAGTACGGGTTCTATTTAATTGGTTCCACTCTCGTCACGGTGCCGAGAAGCCCTGAGATTTAGGTACATGCAGGGTTAAAGTTTACGTGAGCACCCGTAGGCATGTTGATCAGCCATTCTTTCTTTCATCGATCTGTGATGTTGAAGCTACGTTTTGCTACTTCAGTTTCTGCGCCGTGTAGGATGGACATCGAGGTTTGCTTGGAAGGGCGGCTGAATTCGTGATATACGGGCAGGTTTGTATTCGCAGCAATTTTGTTCGCTTCAGAAGTTCTTAAGAGAACTTCAGAAGCAGTGTTTGGGTGTGGTGGGGGAATGTGGCTGAGAGTTGGCAGCCACTGGAGTCGGTTGTATGGTGCCGGATACGCAGCGCATGGTTCTCCGTAGTTGAACGTCCACCTTTCCCACATGGGCGCTGTTTAGTCATATAGGCGCGCAGTATTCCCCCGCGGAGTCTACTCCGCGGGACACAACAAGTCTCAGTTTGGTTTGGTATGGTTTGGTCTAACCAAACCATACCAAACTGAGACCTGTTGTGCAAAGCACATCTACACTGGCACCCTATGTAGTATCAGTTAGCTTGTGGAGAATGTTATTTCGAGTTCCTAATTTCTTGCTTAGTTTACTAAGATGGTACGTCAGAGACCGATCAAGGGTTACACCTAGCTATTTGGGCTGTGGGTTATATGCGAGGAGGTTGTCATCAAAATGTAGTGGGGTTATATGGGGCCAATTTGTTGTTGAGATGGAAGGCGGATATCTCCGTTATGCAAGCATTAGGCACTATTGGTCTCCAGTTTTTAAAATACGTATTAAACACCTTTAGGTCGGCGGTTAGTAGTGTTGATATTTATTTTAATAATAATGCGATATTAGAGGCGTTAGGGGTAGTCCGATACTGTCCCTGATGCTATTGTTGTGTAATGCACAAAGAGATAGCATCCGTAATTTATGTAAAGTTATTATTGTACATTTATTGAATCGCAACTAGGTAAATAAATAGGAGCTAGTGAGGTGATATTTAATGTTTGCGACGCAACGGAGCCACGCTGTAACTTCGCCTAAATCCAACTAGATTTAAGTTTATTTTAAATATGTATGATTTTGTAGTTCACAGTGCCTTAGTTTAATTACTGTAATGCTGTGCAACTAATTTGAATAAATAAATAAATAAAATAAATCTTGGACTAACAACTGATGGGTATATGAGACAGTCGAACGTCTACCAGAAATATCCTCTTCCTGTCTGTCAGAAATATGCTAATTCTGGTAAACAGTGCCTTGTCCCCAACTGGGTGGACTCCCGTAGATAGTTCCGCATAATTATGTCTAGTGCAACATCGGTCGGGTGACACTTCCACTCCTAGAGCATAATTATACATACTAGTATTTGTACATTACGGCAGAGACCAGTAAGTAAGCCATAATGGCCGAGTATGAATTAGACGGACCGAGCTGTAGGCGAGGTCCGGCTATAATACGAGGCCAGGATGGCTGTTACGGTCGAAGCAAGTATAGTGCTTTTCTCAAAAATTAAACAAGAAAATAAGATAAAAAATATACTTTGTATTTAAGAAATATTAAAGGTGACATTCATGTTCGGCCATTTGCTAATGGATATTTTTTATTATTTCTCGGGGACACATTGCGATATTCGTCGTCGCAGACACCACTAACACCCATGATAACAACCTATAACAAAAATAGGATAATTATGAGGTTATAATTTGATAAAAAATAGTATATATATCGTTATCAAATAGTGGCAGCAATTATTTACCTTCATCGCCAAAAAATTATCATCTGAAGCTTGATTTAAGAACTTTTCTATATTTTGGCTGCTAAATATTTGTGATTTCTTTCCTTTGTAGCCATCCGATTGTCTCAGAAAGATGGTTGAAATAAGCCAGAAACACATTATCTGGCCAATTATTAACTTGATTTTCTTCCTTCCATATAATATAACGAATCTCTTGCATTTTTTTAAATATCTTTCCTTGGATTTAGGCGGAAGTACAAACTCTGCCTCCGCTTTTTAGTGTGGAGGAGTGCCGTCTATTTCAGTATCCGAATCGTCTGAATTCATTTTTGCTGTATGTAATTAGATTACACAAACAAATTTGAAATTATTGTCTTTTGATTTAAATCCCGCCTTAATTTATTTGCATTTTTTTTATAAATACTGCGTTTAATTATTTGTACTTACTTATTTGCACTGTCTTACAAATCACAGTTTTAAAGATAAAATTTAATTATTGTTGCATTTTCTAACTAATGTTCATATCATAAGCTTTAATTTTAACTCAAAGGTTTTTTCTAAAGGATACAAAAAAGTAATTCCGAAATATCATTGTCATTTTACACAGCACATTATTATGAACTAAACGCAGCATACAAACTTTTCGCATTAACCTCGTCGCTACTTTTTTTTATATGCATCATGAGTAAAGTTTATCCCACCAAAAACATTCTGTAAAAACTAGCCAAGTCTCGATGGAGCCGCTTGTTTATCTCTAAAAAGTAATGAAATCTTGACAAAGTCGTACCAAGTCTAAGGTTCCTTACTGCGATTTCTTTATTATTATAGTTAATGTTGTGTGACTAGGCCGTTGAAGGGTACACCAGTATGGGCTATTATCTCGCTTAACAAACATAGGTAGTTACAAAAGATATAACATTACGTGTAGGTAAACAAAATTGACTTGTAGCGGTTCTGGCGACAGATTGGTGCAATGGTGTCATGGAGCACCTGGTTTTGTACCCTTGTGTACCCTTCAACGGCCAAGTCACACAACATCAACTATAATAATAAAGAAATCGCACAACAAGTTGAATATTTTTTGTAAAGGCGGTATGTCGATCTCTAATAGTTTGGTTGGGCTCTTGTGTTTTCTAATCAGAGTACTCCAGATCTTCGATTATCCTAGTTTTTAGGGTTCTGTACCCAAAGGGTAAAAACAAGACCATATTACTGAGTCTTCGCTGTCCGTCCGTCCGTCCGTCCGTCCGTCCGTCCGTCCGTCCGTCCGTCTGTCACCAGGCTGTATATCAAGAACGGTGATAGCTAGACAGTTGAAATTTTCACAGATGATCTATTTCTATTGCCGCTATAACAACAAATCGTCGGTGCGTAAAAAAAATCGCTATGTATTTTTTTGGATTTTTGGATTTTTACATAATTAGATTCCTTTTGGCATTTTCCATTTTCCCACAAAACCTTATTTCGATATCTTTATTGGTTTCGAAGTTATTTTTTCTGCTATGTGCACGTCTAATATCATTTGGAAGAAACAAATCGCCAAGTGATTAATACCACATAGCGGTTTTTCATATGCCCTTTAAACGTCAATAACCATAATTTTTTTTGCACATATCGAGTGTTTCTCCACCTGATATGAACTCGTAGTGAAATTTAAGTTAAATAAATGATATAAAAAGTGATAGATTTATGGATAATTAAGGTAAATAATTAATTTGTTTTATTTTGTGACTTAACATTACAAGATAACGGTTATTTTCGAATTATTGGTTCATCGGTTGGAGGTTACAAGGTAACAGTTCAGTTACGCCCATTAAAAAGTGGGTAGATTTGTGTTTATTGCAATAACTACGGTTAAGAAACCAGAGAAATACGTTGTTTATTTCATAATTAAATGTCACTATTACGTATTATGAACCAAGATTTGATAATGATAATTATTTACTTAGGTACAATTAATGAACTAGTTTGGTTTAGTAGTGTATATTTGTGTAAGGTTTTTAAATTTGAATTGTTTATATTTAACTAACTACAAACCCCTAATAGTCCGCGATACAATTTTACTGGTATTTTTTATAATTAACTGCTGTTTCACCAGCGTTTTAAAGGGAATTAACTTCATAAATCAGATGGGGATCTTCGCATGAGAATGAGATGTTTTATCGCGGTGGAAAGTAGCCAATGTCATTCTCCAGTCTCTTAACTATCTCTACACATAAAAATTATACCTTAACATTCGCTCCGTTGCGACGTGAAAGAAGGAAAAACAAACACACGCTTTCGCATTTATAATGTTAAGTATGGGTTATTATTGTTGATGAATTAGGTAACAATACGTTAACAAAATTGATATTTTTTTGTAGATCAGGTATCTAATATATCTTTTAATCAAATGTATGTATTTGACAAGATTGTGGTTTTGTGCGACCATGAATAATGTTTTAATTTATTGGGTGGCTGTAAATGAGACGCAAACTGACGTGTTAAGTTTTTATGCAGACATTTAGACTAGAAGTAGGCATTTAAAAAAAATACGGCTTTGACTGCTGCCTTATGGTCAAAAGGGAAATACGCGTGTGTAGGTAGTTCTTTTTTGGCAACTTTGGGCGTAAGGTGCGGAAAATTGATCAGCCCCCAGTGTCAAAACCTAAAGTTTTGAAATCTAGCTCTGTAGACCTGTGGCTCGAACAAGTACCTGTTGTGCCTAGTCATTACTGTAGAGCAGATAGTGACCGAATGTATGTCGAGGATACTTTTCAATCCAAAACTCACATGCATAAAATTTACAAAGCCTGGTGCAAGGAAAATAATCTATATGTCGCTACAAGAAACTTCTTGTGTCTGAACTTTACAAGCAAAAGCTGGGAATACATAACTTCACGTTTTATGTTAAAAATAATAAAAACGTTTACCAGTATGTATGGCATGAAGGGGAAGGCGGTGTAACAGCCAATGATATAACAAGCTGTATCATTCATTTCATAAAAGAAAACTGCACTTCTTAAAAAAAAGTTTGTCTTATTTCAGATGGTTGTTCATATCAAAACAGAAATAAGATCTTGACCAGCGCTTTGTCAAACACCTCCACATCTTTAGGGATCGAGATTGAACAATTAATTTTGGAAAAAGGCCACACCATTATGGAGGTGACATCGTGGTAGTGTGCATTCACTTCAGAAAGGCAATTCAAGGCCCCAATTTATTCTCCTACAGATTACTTAGCCTGTATGAGAAATGAAATGAAATGAAATGAAATGAAATGAAATGAAATATTTATTTGCTGAATATGTAGAAGTTGTACAGGCGTAAATCAATAGCCGGCAATCCGACATGCACATTTTATAGTGTGAGTAAGTTACAGCATTTAAACTATTATTAAGTACTTAATTACGAACGCGTAAGAGACTAGCGAGACCTAATCAACCGTATGAAATCAATTATTTAGATCATACGTTCTTCAAAAATTACGAAAAAGTGCTGGGCAGTTTTTCGAGTATGAGGCCTGTTTAGCGAATCGGTGACCTAACGGTGACTGATATAAGAGGTATTTGGTATACTCCTGATGGCATTGAGAAATATAAATTGGGGCACCTCAACCCGTTTACACTCTTGCCACAAAGAAGATCAAAAGCGCAGCAAGAACAAGTCGACGAACCCGCATCATTATATGATTGTAACGCGAACATTGATGCCTCAAAATACATGAGCTTACAATCCTTAAAAAAATATATGCACAAAGATTATCATTACTTTTATGATAATCTTAACGTGTAGATACTTATCTACATTATACAATTTTACACATTACGATTATAAGTTAAATAAATAAATAAATATTAAGGGACAATCATACACAAATCGACCTAGTCCCAAACTAAGCAAAGCTTGTACTATGGGTACTAGACGACGATATACATAATATATAAATACATATATAGATAACATCCATGACCCAAGAACAAATATTTGCACAAATATTTGCCTCGGCCGGGATTCGAACCCGGGACCGCCGACTCAGTAGGCAGGTGTCTACAAACCGAGCCAAACGCGTCGTCCAAATACAATCAACTCTCGTAATCAGTTGATTACGAGAGCTTTATTAATCAGTGGTGGAGGTTTAATGTACGTTACAACTAAAATTAAGATATAAACAATACAAATAAAGCTATTATACATTATAGGACGACTGTTATAAATAAAAAGGTTGATTTGTGTTGATTACTGTTTCAATTCTAGACAGCTATGTGTCAACACGCATAGTAACAAAAACGTTAAAAAAACCGCCATGTAGGTTTGGTACAAAGCGAATTAAAACTGTCCAAAGTCAAACCCCCATGTGCCCAAATTTTTGTTTTTGGCCGATAATATGAAAAATTACAAGGCAAGTAATTTTTTTTTTTCACCTAATAATTATATAAAAAACTATTTTGAATTCATAAAAAAATATAGTGATATTAAAAATGTATTGTCTAGGGATATAATCAGTTTTTTGTGCCTCCTGAAAAGTAGCCAAAAAATACATAGCGATTTTTTTTTTCGCACCGACGAAATACTACAAATAAAATAAAATAAATATTTAAGGGCTCCCATACAACAAACTTGTTTTATGGTACGGAACCCTTCATGCGCGAGTCGGACTCGCACTTGGCCAATTTTTATAGTTTTCTCTTTATGTGGCCATTAAACCCTAACTCTGTACCAAATTTCAGCTCTCTGAATTTATGGGAAGTACTAGTTCTTTACTGATGATCATGAGTGAGTGAGTGTCGTAAATGCGAAACTTTGCTTTCACTTAACTTCGGAACTAAATGACTTACAGACTTGAAATTTTGGATTTTAAGTACCTATGTAATTATAGCTTACTGGATGACGAAAATTTCTGCTTTCTGGTCTTATCCAGAGGTGCTCAAATTGGGGCCTGAAAATGCGGCGAAATGGTTCCAGTAAAGGATGGTACGGCAGTGTTTGCTTCGCGCTCGACTTGGCAGGGGCACTGCCGTGCCCCCCGATACTGCCAATAGTGCTGACCTCTTTTTATTTAAGTGTAAATTGCAAGTGTATACTGTAGTGTCATCTCTTTCTATTCAATGTAAGAAAAAAGGGTCGCCCACAGACCATAAGGGTCGCCACTTTTTTAAGTGAAACTTCTAATGCTACTTCCAACAAGGTTGCGTTAAACGATTAACGATACCGTGGAGGGGGTAGGAAAGCACTGTTGCGTTAAACGTTCAACGCAACAATCCCACGGACAATGCGACGGATTTAAGGTTATGTCAAGGCACGTCTCTTGTGAATATAAATTGATTGTTAGGTTTTCTCTTTTGAAATTACAATTTCTACCCCTTCCTATTTTCATTTCCACATTACGAAGTTTCACTTCTTCCGCGCGGAGGGCCTCCACGCACTATTTTTTTTTAATTTCTGCAATTTGCTGTCGGACTGTTATAATTAAAACAATTTGTAGAATGCATATTCAAATTTATACTATAATTAAATAAGAATATATTTGAAATACAATAACATGATGAATTATATTTTTAAATTCATATACGACCTCATCGCCAGCACCGCCTTCAAATCCTTAGTTTTTTTAACCCCCGACGAAAAAAGAGGGGTGTTATAAGTTTAACATGTGTATCTGTGTCTGTGTATCTGTCTGTGGCATCGTAGCGCCCAAGCGGATGTACCAATTTAAGTGCGGTTTTTTTTATCGAAAGACTTTTCCGTCGAGATGGTTCTTAGCTATGTTTGGTGGAAATAGGAAATAGCGGTCCCCCGAACGCAACGAAGCTTGGATTCTTTTTCTACTGTTCATTGTATAGGCACATTTCGTAGATTTTATTTCTTTCTTTTTATTGGTTGTCATGTCGGGGGTTCTTAAAATTTTTAATTTTATTATTATTTCATTTTTTTTTATAGGTCGGTGACGATGTAAATCGTGTTTCGAAATTTAAATATCTTGATACGTAATAGGAATTACATACTTACTTACTGGATAAATTTAAATCTCGCTGTTTACTGGACACTTCTAAAAAGTCTTCGGTATTTTCCACTTACTGTACCTAGTCGTTCTAGCGACGGTATTGCAACATTACATGGCATTTTTGAGAAAATTTATTTTTCGTATCCACGCATTTATTTTACATCTTATAACAGAGTATCAGAAATCCCGTACTGGCAAAACATTCTACTCCACATTATATATAAACATGGGTCATGCACGTGGGTTTATGAATAAGATATTGAATTTAGAATCAAAACGCTACGTGTTGACAGGCGTACTTGCGATGTGTTACTCTATGAATTTATGCATCTAGGTGTCAAAATAAATTAAGATAATCTAGGTGAATGTTATCCGCGTGTACTCGAACACTTTGAAACGGGTCTAACGAGCTGCATTACTAATAACTTGTGACTAAAAGAGACGCCAAAATAGCGACTAGCCGCAGACAGTTATAAATAGGTAATGACTACGACAAAACTCATAAAATCTTATTCAATAACGAATGTAGAATAGAGTATGTAAGTAAATAGTAATATATATTGACTCTGGGTAGTAAAAGTACGTGCCTTAGGAAAAACGATAAATTGGTGACGTAACTCTCGTCGGTCACTCGATCGAACATTGAATCATTCCATACATTGAAAGTGACGGGCAACTGTAGCCTTTAATTGATACAAATTTTCCCATATGTATTTACATGCTGCTAAATGTAACAAAAAACAAATAGATTTTCATATCGTTCTTTTTTTACTTTACAGGCGAATGCTCGCGATGAGGGAGCACCCCTAGACAGTGTCACTCTATTAACTCCATATTCTTTGATTACCTATATTTTTTTTATTATTTTATGAAATAAAATTACTATATTTAGGTACAAAGGTAGTTTTCTTAGCTTAAGTATAAAAACGGACACTAGATGCATCGTCAAAATGGTATAAACTAAAATTTTACATACATAAATAGTATGAAATGTTACAGTTCTAGTTAGGCTTAGGTATGTCGTTCAACTATTAGTTATAATAAGCTTATCACAATTAAAATGATTTTATGGGACGAATTTAACTGTTCTTTAAATGTTTTTTTTTTTTTTTTAGTATGAGAGGAATCTTTTTTGAGGCGGAATTCACTTAGATTTATTCTAGTTTGGTAACTATTATAAAGAAACGAAAATGAGAACTATTCTAGTTAAGGTTATCTACTCTTGAAGAAGTGAGTGTAGACATAGTGACAATAATTGTGGCACTATGTCTACACTCACTTCTTTTTATTCAAATAATCTACACAAACCTTTTTCAGAATTTTCAGTGTTCATTCCACGATGTTAACGCATTGAGCATTCGCGTTCTTAAGTATTTTAGTTATTTTATCATATCTTTACTTTTGGTGCTTGTTATTAAGAGCGACCCTTAAGTTACTTCGCAAGAATGTTATTTCGCAACAGTACACTCGCTGCTCTGCTGATATATGGCGCAGAGCTATGGGCCCGGGCCGCTGACTGGAAACGCGCATTCTTCATGCCGAAGCGAGTTGTATGATGGCCGGCAAACCAGCAGATGCCCTGGCGCGGGGCATCTGCTGGTTTGCCGGTTCTACCCTTAGCGTGCTTATACTTCTACCAAATGGCAATATTCACGGATGAACACATTAATATTGTTTATCTACATATTATATTAACACGTGGACAGGCTGGTTGCAGCAGCGACTGGCTCGGCATGTCGTAGCATTCCTTTTATTTCCTGGGGCCTTCTATCTATAACCGCTTGCCCGACAGTGCCAGAAATGCAGCTTCTACAGCAATGTTGCAAAAAAAACTCACGAAGTGGCTGGTAATGGAAATTGTTTTACAGTTTTGGCGAGTTCTTTAATTAATTTCTTTCAATGTACCTATAAGTTGTTTAGAATAAGGAAAAAATCAATGTTACGGTTTTAGTGGATTTATCTGGCTGCGAAATGATTATTAATAGCTATTATTCATATGTACATATTTTCGTATAATAATATATTTTTATAACTTACAACAATATTGTTATCAAAATTTTAATTCCATTTAATTTCTATATAAAACCTAAGTATATATTTTATTGTTAAAATGGAAGACATTGAATAAGTCTTGATACTCTGGTATGTGGGATGGTAAATTGTGTACAAAACAAGTATGAGAAATAAAATAGGTACACTGAATTAGTCCTCAGAGGGTAAATTGGGTAAAAATTACTGACCTAGAATACATGATAAGCACGAGACCATTCCCAGTGGTGCCCACCAGCATCATAACAACGTACAGTCCGCCCAGGATATAGTTGGACGACGGGTCAGGCGGCGCGAACCGCAACCAGTGGCTGTTGATCAGCAGCAAGTAGTCATCCGTGAACAAATAGTTCCTCCACAAGTCCACAGGCCACTTCTCTTTAAAGTCATGTATTAAAGCATCGTCGTACTCCGTCGGTACCAATCGCCATAGTTTCACAGGATTCCGCGGCTCCGAACTTCTCTTCCTTCGCACGTACACGTCTTTAAACTTAAACAAACACCACCTTCTACGCCTCTTCCACTGTTTCAAATGGTCCAACGAGCACAACAAAAAATCACCGAGATATTTGCACTGTTTGATTTTTTCCAACTCAATTGCATTTTGACTTTTAATAACAAGTTTTTTATCTTTGTTTTCGGAGAAGCTGTTTAAATTGACGCATTGTGCGGTTATTATGATTATGATAAATTCTATGTTTATTGCTTTCGACATTGCTTGGGAGGCATGGGGGACGCGAGTTCGCGCGCATACTCCCTGGAGGGCGGGAGATACGTCGTCGCCGACAGCACCTCTACGACTGAGGACCGCCGTCTCGCCGGACCCCGACCTCATTAGCGATTCGCGGTATTGCTGTCCACATAATGATTTCAATGTGGTAATGAACGGTAAGTAGTTAACTAGATTTTAGTAGCTTAGCAATAATAGAGCGTGTTGATCGACATTTTCAAATGAGAGCAAACAAGTTTTTTCGCCGCATTACCGATAATGATTTTTAAATTGGACCAGATTGTTCAGCTGTACAAGATAAATTTAAGCGTTCGGGAGGCGTTATATTTAGTATGAACGACCTTTTTAACAATGTCTTATTGCTTTTTATTGAAGATAACTTAATTTAATCAACCATTTGTGTGAACATAGTTCAAAGATACGTGTAACTCACGATAACAAAGGCTTCACTGTCTAAAATATTGAAGAAGGTTTTGTGGTTATAAGTACACTTCAACATCAGGCCTCCGTTTCGCCCCTTCCTGCGTCTTGAGACACATTCTTCCGTTTACCCGCAATACTTGGAGAAGGTGTAAAGTTTAGGAAATGTCATGGACTCAATTCGACGTTTGACACCAAAATCTATGTGAGATCCCGCTTTTATTTTATACTTCAGCGACTATTACTGTACCTAATGGCATACCAGGTGGGTCCTGTAACAGGAGCAAAAAATTAAAACATAGATTTTACTCGTCAAACTGAACAATATCTGTTCAGAAACTTAAAAAAAAATACTGTTTTCATATGTTCATTATTTCAAACAAAGTAAATAGCATTGACATCGCCTTAGCATTGACATAGCTGTCACTGTACTAAAAATATCAAATGTTTCGCATTACTTTGCTTCATTGAATAAACTTTATTTTACAGGTTTACATTATAAATGAGTTATTTTTAAAAGTTGTTTAATAAATGTTGTTCAGTTTGAGGTGTATAGAATCTAATATGTTACAGGACCCACCTAGTACATTTTTCTTTAAGTTATATAAATACTCAATTTTGATAGGCGCAAAAATGATGAGACATAGGTTCGATAAGAGCGAGAAACATAAATGTAGCTTTACCATATCTTCTTTAAAATGTCACGCAATGCACCTGGAATTAAATTGTGTATATTTTCAATTTTAATTTGTGGTGATAAATATCGGACACAAATCGATCTAGTCGATAAATATCGGACAACCTATCACAAATCAACTTAGTCTGAAAGTAAGCTCTATTAGGCTTATCTTATGGGTACCAGACGATGTTTATATAGAATAGATAAATAATACTTAAACCCATCCAGGAAAAAATATTCGAGTTCATCACAAAAACATGTCCTTGCCGAGATTCGAACCCAGAACCTTCGGCTCAGTAGGTAGCCGCACTACTGCTGTGCCAACCGCATTTTTAAAAAAGAGTCGGCACCAGCGTCGTGATGAAGTTAAGATATCGCTAAATTGGAGATATCGCAAAGCTCCGTCGAATTAACACCCTGTTTGTATTGAGGCACACAAACCCTGGCAACCTACGATTATCGTATTCCCGTAGAATAAATATTCGACGTAGATCAAAGTCACGGCGAGCGTGGCCGTGGTATGTGTAGGTACTTCGAGGAAGGGCGCGAGATGATACAAAATTCATAGGATTCTGTAAATGTCAGAATATTACGATAAAAACCGGCCAAGTGCGAGTCCGACACCAAGGGTTCCGTACAAACACTTCCCATCTTAACTGGCCGAGTTAAGTTAATTTTGCACGTGGTATGTATGGAGCCGCATATAAATGAGGTGCAAAGTTAACGCAACCGACACGTTTGTTGTATGGATAAATTTACTTAAATATTTATTTTATTCTGTGGTTACAGCGGCAACAGAAATACATCATCTGTGAAAATTTCAACTGTGTAGCTATCACGGTTCATGAGATACAGCCTGGCGACAGATGGACAGACTGACAGACAGACAGCCGGACTGACCACGGAGTCTTAGTAATAGGGTCCCGTTTTTTACCCTTTGGGTACGGAACCCTAAAAAATTGCGTAGGTACTCTTAGATTATCCTAGTTCCTTTATTTTATTTTTTCTTTATTTCATGACATATAAAGATATTTTTATTCATATACATGGTGTAGAATTTTTAACATCGGTCGTTATCCCTATTGCCCTTTGTCAGATCATTTTAGGTAATGAAACATCAGATAGCAGTATAATTATGACGAATAGCCTTGGCAAAGCTGCCGGATTTAATAAAGAAATTATTGTGAGTAAGAAATCTTTTACCATCAGATTAAGGACTACTGCCACCTACTGCGTAGGTAATTACTTAGTAAATAATTACGTAGTATAATAAAATTGACAAAGGTTCAATGAAAACAAAATCACAATCGCGCCCTTTGTGTACCGAAAACTCCGCACTACTTATCTAGCGAACATCCCGATATTCTTATGATATGGACAACCCGAAAACTGGTAATACATTTTGATTTAGGGCGTAATTGCAGGTGTGATAAATACCTTTTATAAAAGCAAAAGTTTGTGTGTATGGATCAATAAGAATTTTTGAAATAAGAACTATGAGAATGTATCATTAAAGTTGTTATTTTAGAGACCAATTTTTCGTCATTACAATTATTTCGTATGCTCGTTACTTGTTCACGCTGCAACGGCTGGATGAATGTAGATGGATTGGAGCGCACAAATAGAAAGTACTTCTTAACCCAAAAAAAAAACATGTTTCCCGCAGGATAGCGTATATGTTTAACTCGAGCGAAGTCGCGTGCAAAAGCTAGTATGGTTATGGTTATGGTTATCATTTATCTGTCTCATAATGATGGCCAAAGATAATAACATTTCTACGACAAAAAAAAATGTTTCGACTTCTATAAAAGTCTATTGAATCTATTCTATTATTAAAGCTCGATTTTGTTTGATTCTCAATGCTCCAGTCTTTGTAATTGGCTTCTACTTGAATAATTTATTTATTAGGGTTATATCTACGTATTGTATTTGTACGTATACCGCTCGATCTCTTAAGGCGCAAGTAGGAAATGAATATTCTTCACTTCAAAAAGAAAACATATTTAGATCCAAAATATCAATGAGAACCAGGAAACAGTTTATAAATTGTGTATGGAGTGTAGCGATGTATCGCAGTGAAACGTGGACCCTGATACAGAAAGATAGGGAGAGGTTGGAGGCGTTTGAGCTGTGGTGCTGGAGAAGGATGGGCAAAGGCATATGCTGGACGGAGATAATGTCTAATGAAGAGGTTTTGATTAGGACAGGCAAGAAAAAGGACACTACTAACACTATTAGAAAATAAAAGAGGAAATTGATAGGGCATCTGCTAAGACATTACTTTTTCCTGAACAAAATCATATAAGGAATAATAGAGGGAAAACGAGGCCTTCCTCTAGGCCAAGACGAAATTACTTTGAGCGAATAAAAGAAAAGGTTAAAGGTCATGTCCTTCCAAGAAGTGAAGGAGAAAGACCTAGAAAGAAACGGCTGGCGATTGCTAATATACCGACAAGAGCACAATTGATGCGCGGATGGGCCTAAAAAGGAGGAAATTAGATCGGCAATTTAACCGTGTTTTATTTTTCTTATTGTATAAGACTAAAATGAGCTTGTAAGTATGTAAGTCATGTTTTAATTTTAAATAAGATAAGAAGGAGTTAATTGTTTATGCAAATAATAATTTAATCATAAAATTAGGCCTTTAACTTTACATATGTCCACAGAAAAGACACGCACTTAAATCTGTATGACCCACCAGCACGTCTAGCATAACTTTGACACGCGACTCCTTCTCGCGCGAGACATACTACCCGTCTCTTTCTGTACAGTACTACGAGATAGTGACGGATGAACGCAAATTTTTGTCGCGCGAAAAATACTACCTGTCACTTTCCTTTCAATACCATGCGAGCAAGACTGGAGATGCTAACTCACCCGACAAGCGAAGTTGCGACTAGATATGCTAGCTCTGCGGGTAAAGGAAGACACTGGAGAGAATAGGAGGACGTGTCCACCGTCAGAATATCCCATGGCAACACTTGTGTGAGTGCCATTTCATTCACACCGAATAAGTGTATTATTCACAGTCCGTTAGGCTGTCCCACTCGCCAAGTGACAACAGGGAACATGCATTAAGTTGGAACTCATAATTATTTTAGTGATACCATTTCATAAACGCTAAATTAAAAAAAAAAAAAACTTATGTGTGATTATTTTTCCGTGAAATAATAATAAGTATCAAATTTTTATTCTTAAACGTAAATATAAATGTATGACAACTATATATTTAACGGCAGTATTTTAAGAACTATATTATAAAATTATTGTTAGGGTTCCGTAGTCAACTAGGAACCCTTATAGTTTCGCCATGTCCGTCTGTCCGTCCGTCCGCGGCTTAGCTCCGTGATCGTTAATACTAGAAAATTGAAATTTGGTATGAGTATGTGTATGTATCACGCGGACAGAACGGTAAAATAAAAACTAAAAAAAAAACTTTTTTTCGGGTACCTCTCGAACACCTAAAGTGGGGGTGAATTTTTTTTTCGTTTCAACTCTAGTGTGTGGGGTGTCGTAGGATAGATCTTTTAAAAATAATAAGGGTCTCCAAACATAATTTTTTGATCAATTCAGCAGTTTTGTAAATATTCGCTCCGAAAATAAAAAAAAATAGCGTAAAAAAATTCATGAAAATGAGGCCTTATAAGTACTTTCAATGAAAACTATATAGAATAAAATCGGTTGAGCCGTTTTTGAGTTATCGCAAAATTTAATAATTTTCCTTTAAATGACGTAAGTGCCGCGCGGTGTATACTTCGAACGTTACACATATTAGTTAAGTGCCATACTGTATTAAAATATTTCGCTCAATCTGGCGCGTATAATGGATAAGTTCCAGAAGGTAATAAGTAATTACAGTTACTTTGGCGTTTACGACCTTTTTTATAGAGCTTGAAATCTTTCTCGTAATTTAAACCTCGAAGCCCGTCTATTCTTACATTGTTCTGCTTGTTTAGACTCCTTAAATGTTATCAAATATACCTCATAAGAAATCTGTAAATTCTATATTTGTATCTATTGGCATAAAGAGCATGCTATGTTTCACTTATTTCCGGGTTGAGAGCCTGGAGATCTGTATTACAGGTTTATACCTAGTTCGGACTCCAGTCTCTCACAAAGGGTATCAAATTGTTAGTAGCCAATCATTTTGTCAATGATTATATTTTGTATCCTGTTATCCTTTGTGAGGCGAGAATAAAAGCATTTATTATTATTATTATTATTATTCTGAAGGATGGGCAACTACGGAACCCTACACTGAGCGTGGCCCGACATGCTCATGGCCGGTTTTTTTTTCATACACCTAGTAGGTAGCTAGCTCATCTAATCATGCCTGCGATTATGATATTACAACTGCACCTTTTTTATAGAGCGTTTTTAAGGTTTCACTCACTTTGACTCCGATTTTGTAGTTCTTAATGTCCTAATCAAGTATATAGTAATCACAGTATGAGATATATGATTTGTATGAAGACCTCTAATGGGCAAAATATATTTTTTACAAAGTCAGTCTTTATTTTATTCAAATAGGCCTAAGCTACAAGCACTTTCGAATCGTGAAAAGAGCAGAGCAATTTATTGATAGAATTATTACAAAAAAATTAATAAAAAACATAATAATAAATTATAGAAATAAAAGAAAATTCTTAAAAAGGATCGTATAATAAAAATTAAATAAAAAACGGAGGCTAGAATGTTTCTTTTGTTGCAAATTACCCATTTTCAGGGCACCTACCGCAAGGAGCCGGACATTTGAACATGCGGCAATTCCTACGCAATTCACAAAGGCACACTGGTTCGTTTGAGGGGATTTGGTTGGCTTTGTTTCTGATATTGTTATACGAGTGGGTATTTGACGAAAGATATTTGCCTTTTTGATCGACCGCTTCAAAGCCAAAAAAAAAAGGTGTCGTAATTTTAGAAGTTCATGTTTATTTTTTCGTACGTTCTGTTCTCCCCCGATTTTAATGAAAATGGGATGAATCGACTCATTATTATACTTCGGCTGACAAATTCCACACTGACTTCAAAAGAGGAGGAGCGGAAATTCCGTAATCGGGTTACAGTTTGTACAGCTTGTTAAATTATAAAATATATATGTAATCTGAAAGTCTATCTATCAGCCACAGACGTCCACTTGGTAAACATAGGCCTCTCTTCGCCACAAAGTGTGAATCCGTGCTAACTGTACCCGTCGACTCCTCGCGACCCTCACGAGGTCATCCGTTCACCTAGTCGGGGGCCGAACCGATCGGGGGTCTGTATTTATAAAAAGAGATGTGTAAAAATGCCAATAGCAAATTGGGTTAGTTATTTTTTATTTCTTTTTGTAGTTTGTTAGGAATAACTGAGCGTACCGTAGTAGCCGTATGAGTATTTTCGGGATCAAAGGGAGGTTTTATTTAGATCCCAAGCGAGGAGAGCACGTACTACGTGATTGGAGTCTTCACAAATACGTGTGTCTCGGAAGGTCACATGGAAGATATTTCCTGTCTAATTTGTTAAAGGAACTCTTGTAATCTACAGTGAACTAACGGCTTTAACGACTTAGGGCCAAAACACAATTACAAAATACGACATCGTATCGTGGTACGACACGACATCGTGCCACGATGCGATATCGTGAGATTGTAAAATGAATTTTGAATTTTGTCGTATGAACATAAAGTTTATATTGGATTTATGCATTTCCACGACACGACGTCGCATCGTGGCACGATGTCGCGTCATACGACGATGCGATGTCATGTCTTGTAATTGTGTTTTGGCCCTCACTCTATAGTACTTTGTTTGGTCATATGGCTGATTGTAAAAGAATATTTGGAGGCATTAAGTCCGATAGTTGTATTGTGTCAAATTTCATAAATAAATATGTAAACTCAACAAGTAAATACCATTTAGGTTCTGGAAAAAAAATATGTTTAATAAGTCCGCTATTGACAACATATCCCGATAATTTTGTTTATTTTGTATAATCCAAACACAAGTTATGAGGAACCATTCAAAGCTCAAAGAAAAATTGAAATGAGTTACTTGGTGGAAGAGGCCGGGAATCGAACCCGGTACCTACCTCTAGATTGTCGGTCCAGCGCGTTAACCTTTCCGTGACCCTAACTCCCAAGCAACCTATCGAATCATTCGATAGGTTGCTTAAAATAACAGCGCCCTCTCTCGCTTGCTCGTTCACTGCTGTATAGGCGTAGTGGTGCGGTAAGATGTAATATTAACGTATTCACATAGAGGTCGCTAAGGTGTAAAACCTTTCAAAGAAACAATGCAAAGAACGACACACAAAGCATAAGGAAATATTCGATAGGTTGTTTGGGAGTTGGGAGTTAGGGTGGCGGATAGGTTAACGCGCTGGACAAGTTTCTCTTTCACCAGGTAACTCGTTTTTTTTTTTTAAATCTTTGATTTTTGTATCAATGGTTTCATATAAAAATTGTGTTGTGCACCCACATTTAAAACAATTAGATATTTACACGTTTCATATATATTTTACAAGTTATGGGGGTTCATAAAAAACGACGAAGCGCTTCGAGAAAAAGTAGGTACCAAGTGCCCTTGCGCTTCGCTTGGCTCGTCTTGATGGAGCACTACCGTGCCCCCAGATAGGGGTTTTTGAACCCTGCCCGAAGTCAAGATAAATATCGTTGCCAAACGGGTTGAGCCCCGGGAACAGGGCGTTAGAAACGTGAATTGAGCCTCTATTATTTAATTATAGTATCTACAAAATAATTACCAGCGAGAAAATAATGGCAAAGGCTTATGTCAGTACTTACGTTCAGACCTTGAGGCTACAAGTGTTTGATTTAAGTGTGAGTAGGTATAGTCAGTATTAAAAGTCTACCAGGTCCAGCGTATTTCTTTGGCTATCCAACGTGGAAATGCGGCGGGTATTCTTGGAACGTTTGCGCTGGGTACTACATTTCGGATAAGGACATAATTTTGTGTGGTGCTCATTTTCCTTATTTTGTTTTAGTATTTTTATTAATATTTATAATCACGAAGCATGTTGTGGACGATTTTCAATGTAAGTGTTTGACGAAACTTCTAGCAATATTATCGACGAACCCTCAGGTGAATGCGAATTCTATGTATGGTATTAAAAGTAAGTGATAAATTTTAGTATCCAATTTGATATAAACTGGTAGTAAAATTGTCAGCTACTTTTGATGATGACCGTACGGTCAGCGGCTATCAGCCCGTCTAGTACAACTAGGCTTCGAGACTCTTGTCGCGCGATGAAGGAGATAGGTAACATTTCTCGCGCTAGAAAGAGTCGCGTAGGCGCTGGGAAGAAAGACGGCATGTTTTGAAGCTTGCCACCAACATCTGAAATGATGAACACGACCTCTCTGCCACGAGTGAAACCGACAAAGAAGAGTACCTACTGCATATAACATAACTGATGCTCACTCAGCACGGCGATGCTGACATGTTTGCTGATTGCTTTGCTCAATTGTGCCGTATTGATAAGCAGTTCCTAGATAATGTTAATTAATTGTTATGTATAATTTTAAAATATTGTGTTATTTTGAATGATACTTTCTTTTTGACATGTATTGTTTTTCTTTTGTTATGTAATAATTTATCGTGTAAGTGCTTTGGTGTATTTAAATGAATAAATGAATAACGATGATACCCTGTTTTTAGGTAGGTAATCATCGATAATTAGACTTGGGAAAGTAATTCAAGTTGGAGCCACACGCACCAAGGATTTCGTAATATTCACGACGCATATTAAGCAAGCCACGATGTCGCATCAGTGAGTTAAAGGTCCCACAGACAGATAGAAAACTGTTCCGCATTTACCAATTTAAGTGCGGAACTCTAAATATTAACAAACTCATGCCGTTTCGGTCACCCGAGTTTTTGTGATTTTCCCATGAATTTATCGGCGATGGTATCTCGGTCTGATTGTGAAAGTGTCATGATCATGAATTATGTCGATCCATTTTCAGGTTCCAAACAATCAGCAAGTGACGTAGAGATATTGACTCAGACTTGACAAATAAATATCGTTACTACGACAAATTACCAAGAAAATGTCTTTTTTTGCAAAATCCGATACCTCTTGGATAAACACGCTAGGCATTACGCCTCACAGAATCAGGATTTCCATTTGTATTGTATACAAAGACGTATCTAGGTCCTACCTAGGTTTGTCATGTGAATGGCACACTCAAGCGGCAAATAGGTACTCAGAATAAGATTTTCTAATTCTTAACACGTACGTAAAGCCGCTGTTTGGGGATTGGGCTTGGAAAAAGTTTTATTTCTCACGCTTACATGCCGTTTTGAAATATCGCAAAAATATGTTTTATTTTATTTTGTTTTGGAAATAAACATGCTAGAGTATTGTGAAAGCTGTGACAGTCAATTTATTACAAAGGCTATACAGCCGTGTTTGTATGGGGCATGGGCTCCAGAAGCCAAATCGATTGCTGTTTTGCTAATATATTTGCCCAGATGTAAGATGCTTTTTTACAAAAAAAAAATACCCTGAAATAGGTACTGCAGATTTTTGAGAAAATTAAAAAAAAAAAACAAAAATTGGTTTTCATTTTCTTTTATAATTTTTTTGTAACTTATACACATTATGTACGTAATAAAGATGTATTATTAAAAAAAAAAATGGATATCCAAATATTTCAATTTTTTTTTTTATATTTTCGAGATAGGGACCACCCACCAATTTTGGCTATATTATACATATTATAAATTAATATTCTATAATATATATTTTTTTCAAAAACATTCGCGAAGTTGACCGGAGTTGTGCGAATACGATAGTGTGTGGGGGCACTTAGCTGCGGAAACCCATAGTTTGGCCAACTTCGGTCGGTAGGGATCGATTACTAATTTCTTGTGATAAGAAGAGCTCGTGAAATGATGCAGTTGTAAAATGTATATTTGTCAAATTGATATTTGTGATATGAAGAGTTTTGAAATAAAATCTTTGTTCTGCTGTGAAATGATATTTGTAGAATGATGGCTGATTTTACGATGACCTATTTTAACAGACTTCAAAAAAGGGGGGTTCTCAATCGGTTGTGTTATCTCAGAAGTCTGTCATTTATGAGACGATTTGGAAATATTATTTTTTGGTTCATGAGTAGACATCTCCAAGTTGACATGAGATTACATTTGAATCACCTTTTGAAGTCGTAAACTATAATATATAAATATAATAATTGAGTGGTTTGGCACCGTTTTCAAAAGGCGATTCAAATGTAATCTGTACTTGAACGGGTTATTTTTGGCTTTTTAGTTTTATTGAAGTCGGTTCGTTTTTTGTTAATTTTTTTTATTACAATATTTTTAAATTACAATGAGACGAAGTTTACCTACCTTAAATACATGAAGAGCACGATAATGTTTCCCCAGCAACCGACCGTTGAAAACAGAAGATAAATGCTTCCAAGCGCTTGCTGCAGCCAATCCGGTGGCGGCGCGAAGCGCAGCCAGTGCTCATTGATGAGGTCCAGGTAGTCGTCGGTAAAGTACCCGCTGGCTCGCCAGCGCGCCACCGGCCATGTACGTGTGAAGTTGCTGACCAAAATCGCGTGAAGTTCATCGCGAGCACTCGAACCATTATTTTTCAAATCCTCCACAGCCGCCACCCGCCTCTCGGCCTCCGCAGTTTTATTCACGTCCCGTTTATGTCGGTTTAATTGCATTCCAAACGCCCTGCGATAACCGCGCAAAAAACAAATCGGTCGAAAATTCAATATCGAATACGAATCCCATTTTATATCCGCTTTTGTCTCTAACCCCGAAAATTGATTCGCAAGTCCGCTATAGAAAATGCTAAAGATTATCGCGGATGAAAATTCAAATATGTAAATTAGTTTCATTTTCGTCGAAGCGGGTTAGACGTCTGGTTGGTTTGGGATCGAAAAATCTTTTATGGACAGCGTTCGGCAAAGACGGGCTTCAAACGAAGTCGATTACAGCACGATGCTCCTGGGACTTAGTTCTATACTTAAGTGGATTAAAGTGGACGGCTTTGAATAAAATCCTTACCGAGCGATTGCTAATAAAGTCATTAATTAAGGTTGATTGATTGATCGCATATTGGTACTTTATGCAATTGGATCCAAACTACTTACCTACATCAGTGCTGACATTATTAGATAGACTAAATTATGCAGTATCTACTTTTACGTATTAGCAAACTATATCTAGACCAATTTCTCGTATAACATGGTGGTGTAATCCGAGCGTCGAGAACAACTAGCTTAAGATATATTGCATAACTTTTTACTATAAGTAAACTGGGAAAGTTGAACACCGGGAAAGCGGAGAAAATCTACACACGTGCAGAGTGCAGACCTGCTTACATATTTTATGAACATAGTATCTAATACGTTGTTAGCTGACTTGGGTAAACATGTTTTTATTGATTACTGCCCAGATTACAAATTCATAAGTTACTCATTTAGTTAATGTACTTCTACATATGACAAATATCAATATATACGCAATAGGTGATTCTCAAATTGTGACCAGACTTCATAAAAAAAAAGTATATACAAAAACATATTTTTTATGTTTATGGACAAGTACGTAAACACGGTTGTAATTGTGACACTTTACCCTGTCAATAAAGCTACACCACGCTACACTAAAACAGCGAAAACAGTAACTATAAAAAAATAAAAAGTGCAGTAAACAAACTTTCTAAAAAGTGCAGTAAACAAACTAGGTATTCTATATCATGTACAAAATGCACGGTCCCCAAAAGATAGGAAATAAATAAATAAAATAAATATCAGACAACTTCACTCAAATCGATCTAGTCCCAAATTAAGCTCAAGAAGGCTTGTGTTATGAGTACTAGACGACGATATACATACTTATATAGATAAATATATACTTAAATACATAGAACAACCATGACCCAAGCACAAATATTCGAGTTCATCACACAATTATTTGCCCTAGCCGGGATTCGAACCCGGGTCCGCCGGCTCAGTAGGCAGGTCTCTACAAACCGAGCCAACCGCGTCGTCAAACGAACTGCCACCCTCTCAGATACATATTACTGTCACGATTGTTTTCGGCAAGATAAATGTATGATCATTTTAATTATGCGTAGACGGTCATGATTCGGATCGTAAAAATATGACTATATATATATACTATTCGGACTGACGTAATTCTGCGTAATAAAACTATGCGCAATTGGATTCTGCGATAACAGTTTATGCATAAAGCCTAATATGGCTATAGGAATTATGCCACAAAGAATTCGTAGTTACAAAATTATGCGAAAACAGGGTGAACCCTTTTAAACACGTATATATGTATTCGTACATACATTGCATACTTACCAATCCTATTTTTAACCGACTTCAAAAAAAGGAGGGGGTTCTCAGTTCGGTTGTATGTTTTTTTTTTTTTTTTTTTTTTTTTTTTTTTTTTAATGTTTGTTACCTCATAACTCCGTCATTTATGAGTCGATTTGGAAAATTCTTTTTAGGTTCATGAATAGACATCTCAAGGTTGGTCCCATAAAATTTTGGTGAAGATCGGATGACGAGATCCATGAGGAATCGAAGGAATTCCTGAAATTTTATAGGCACTCATAATATTTTTAATGTTTTTTCTAAAACTATTTAAGTATTTGCATATGGTAGTCATCATCTTCTCATGCTGAACTGATGATGGAAGGTACAACTCCTTAACAGTTAGGAGTTAGGAGATATTTCAAACGAGATGCATGCCTTCAAGACCTCCCTGATCACCCCGCCATAAGTATTTTATATGAATCACTAAAAAGCGAAAAAAAAAAATTTTTAACAAAAAAAAGAACCGACTTCAGTAAAACTAAAAAGCCGAAAATAACCCGTTCAAGTACAGATTACATTTGACTCACCCTTTGAAGTCGGTGCCAAACCTCACGTAAACTTTAATATATAAATATAATAACTGAGTGGTTTGGGATCGATTTCAAAGGGTGAGTCAAATGTAATCTGTACTTGAACGGGTTATTTTCGGCTTTTTAGTTTTACTGAAGTCGGTTCTTTTTTTTGTTAAAAATTTTTTTATTAGGATGCTGTTGTGACGATTTTACTAGGTTAACTTTACCAGCGTGTGTGAAATATATAGACTTATTGGGCGAAGCCCATTCACGTGAAAGTCGGCCGCCATTATAATCCTACAGGAATCCTTCGTATGTAAGTAGGTATGTAACCCCCGAGATTCACGGCCACCGCACTCACTTCAATTAAGAAGAGCATAGATTACTAAAAAGTTTTTTTATGGCCACATAAGAACTCATTTCTTTTCCTTTCAAACTAGGTAATCAATCGATATAAATGAATAAATAAAATATCGTATAACCTGAACAAATCAATCTAGTCCCACAGTAAGCTCTAGTATAGGCTTGTGTTATGGACACTATACATATACTGATATAGATAAATACATACTTAAATACAAATAACATCCATGACACAGGCACAAATATTCGAGTTCACCACACAAATATTTGCCCTTGCCGGAATTCGAACCCAGGACATGGCACTCTTTGTTGACTCTTTGATTTCTATGCTGTCAGAGATCGTCACTGTAAATAACCAGTTTAAATAACAAAAATCGTTCATAGCTCTCTTTTACTACTCTATACTCTCTGCTCTGTTCACGCTACGGGAACCGTAGTCGGGGCCAGGGCGAGCCTGAAACGGTCGGGAAATTGAACCCTTGACAATTAACAATAGACGGTAAGACGGCAATTGTTTTGTGAAAATTGTTACCTATTTACCTTAATTTTCTTCAATTTCGGTCTGAGATTAAGTACCTATACTATTTACACTTTCACCTATAAATTTACTCGTACTGTGTACTTATAAATGTCAAGGATTAGATTAGATTATTATTTAAACTTTATTGCACGATACAAAAAAAAAGTACAAATGGCGGACTTAATGCCTTTAGGCATTCTCTACCAGTCAACCACTGGGTTAAGCAGAAATATGTAGTCGGTGCAGGATCAAAGGTTACAGACAAACAGTATTACAGTAAACGGCGATAAAGTTTGCACATCGATCTTTGGCAAGAGGCAATCGGCTAATTTCGACTTCGTATAGCGATATACGTGTCGCACTCACCATGACGTTTGTTTTGTCAGTCGTGGTTCAAATGCGAGAGAGTGCAGTCGCATATCCAAGTCAATATATGTATAGAGTTGCTAAAACTTACACAAAATTAAATTTGTACTATGGCATCTATAGGGAAAAAAGGTAAGCCGTTACTTTGCCAGTCACGCGAAATTATCTACAATGTTTATAAATATTTTGTAACTGAAGCCGACCAATTTAAAAAAACATGAGAATGTTAATGTAAGAAATTACACTTTTTGTCGACCTTTAAACCCACATTTAAGTATCCTAGTTGTATAACATCAGTTGCTATTGCTCAGTCAACCCCTTTTAGGAATGTGGGCCTGGATATATATTATTTTTCCGCAACAAGAACATTATAGCAATAACTATATATAATTACATCGAGTTTTACAGCTCTATATTATTCCACGTGAAATCAAAACAAAACAACAATAAAGTACTTAGTTCTAAATTCAAATTCTGATGAACGATTAATCTAATAATTGATATATACATGGAAATTAACATTCGTTTGTATTCGGAAATGCGATGATTGCCGATGTGCATTCTTTATCGCCGTTTACTGTACAACACAACTCAATTACCTAAAGATATATAAGATGTATATATAATTAATTAATTACCATAAACATAAACGAATATTTTATATAATATACTTACATACATATATTATGTACCCAAAGTAAAATGTTAGGAAGAGAGACTGTCCAAAAGATGCTTGCGCAACATGCGCTTGAAGGAGACCTAGTGCTCTGAGCTTGCCTGATGTTGAGTGGGAGAGCGTTCCAGAGGTGTATTGCCTGAACCGTGAAAGAATTGGACATGAAACCGGAGCGGTGAAGGGGGACTACTAGCTTAAGTCTACGAGAAGTACAGAGAGTGCAACCAGGGCGAGCAGTCACAAATTGAAACTTAGATTTGGGATAATCGGGAGTGGTTGGATCAAATAAGATCGAAAAGAGAGTGCAGAGAATTCTTTGAGATCTACGTTCACGTACGGGAAGCCAGTTTAATTGACGGCGAAACTCCGAGATGTGGTTATACTTACGAAGGCCAAAAACAAACCTGATACAATTGTTTAGCATGCGTTCCAGCTTATTCAGGGAGGCCTGGGTGAGATAAGAGCAACACACATCAGCATAGTCGATGACGGGGAGGACAAGAGCTTGGACGAGAAGAGTCTTAGATAGAAGTAAGCATCTGCGCGTTATCTCGTTTTACTTATAAATCCTGCGTCGTATCTTCCTATTTAAATTTACGTGTAATATCAAACCATTTTATACTCATCTGAATGAACTAGTAGCATATATCGTACTCGGACAAATAATAATGTTATATTAAATTCTTTAGCTAGATGACATATTTTGACATAACTTACGAGGGCACAATTTAATCATAACATATTTGTAAATTAGCGTGTTGTGAAGCTTGCCCCCAACATCTGAAATGATGACAACGACCACTCTGCCAAGAGTGATACCGACAAAAAAGAATTTGCAAATTCCTGGAACATCGTTGAACATAAATAATAGAATAACAAAACTGAAGCTCTATCTTGAGTACCTACTTACTAATTAATCCTGAGAGTGCACTAAAATTCGTTAAATATTGTGATAGTTTAAAGTAGGTACATTAAAGGCACCTTTCACAAAATAACTGAAGCCTTTGAATATATTTGAAGCCTTTGAAGGTGCTGTTTCTTTATTCATAAACTGACCGGAAATTTACCACAGTTTCACCTCATGGGAAGTGACTTTTGGGTCGTTGTGTTCACTCTTACCTTATTATTATTTAAATCTTTGTATGCAAGTCTGTATTTTTGCGGCCTTATAAAGTACAAAACGCCTTGACGGATTTCAATTAGGTACATTTGACACACGGATAGATCGATATCCAAAGATAACTTGTAGTGCCTAAACTTTTTATCTGACTACGCTAAGGCAAACAGTAGGTTATTCCCGGAGAAAACGTGAGTAGCAGTGAGTGGCGAGAGTATTAAGCTTAATCCCGCGAGAGCCTTATATCAGACTTCGTTAGTCGATGTTCTGAAGGTTCTTCGTGCCAAGAAACAAACACAATTTCCGTTGCAATATAATAGGCAGTAAGCATTAGTTATACGAGTATCTCAATATTTATGTAGAATACACTCCATTATTCAGTTCACATTGATAAACAGAGGGTTTATTGTGGTGTATCACTTGTATCAAACAAAGGACAAATTTAATTCATGGCTTTTGTGAAAACGAGCATACAGTGCCTGATTTAGAGTTCTGACCGCCATAGGCTAACTATGAATATGCGCCCCCCCAGCCTGTCCTGTCCTTCCTTTTCATTGACTTACAGGTGCATGCAACTAATTAAATTACAAGTACAGAGCTTGCGTAACCTAACATCTTTGAATCAAACTGTCAGTTAGTAGGTAAACGAAAGTCGAAAGGAACCAAACAATTCCAATGCCTATATTTAGAATCTATTTATTTATTTTGTCCTAAAAATATACAAGAAGAAATTTTAAATAAGATGTGTCTGTGACGATTGCTGATATAGAGTCGGTGCCAAACCATTCAATTATTACTATTAAAAAAGAAATGATTACCATTTCGTATAGGGACAAGTATTTTTGATCGGCACCGACTTCAAAAAAATATTCAAATATAATCTGTACATGAACGGGATTTTTGGCTTTTCAGTTTTTTTGAAGTCGGTTCTTTTTTGTTATATTTTTTTTGCTTTTAAGTGATTCGAATAAAATACTTATGGTGGGGTGATCGGGAAGGTCTTGTTGGCATGCATCCCGTTTGAATTATCCCCTAACTAACCCTAACCGTTAAGGAGTTGTACCTTCCATCATCAGCTCAGCAAGGAAAGGAAGATGATGACTACCATATACATCCCTGAATATTAACATTGTTCACCAAAATATCAAGGATATAGAAATAGGTTTATTTTTAGATTATAGTAATATTCAAGTTATGTGTATAATACACAATTCAAGTTATGAGCATTTTCTGAGACAAGAACAGTTGATTTTTGCGAATTAGTGAGCTGTTTTACTAGAAAAAAGAAATCCATTCATGGTGGTTCTCTTATTATTGTTAAAAGTTTCTTAAAATCCAAAGAACGAGAAGATATTGTTAATTTTTCAATAGAACGAGTCATAGAAATTGCTTGTGTAGAATCAGAGACTTAAGTAATTAATACGGGGTGTTTGGTACATCGTTTGCCAAATTAAAATGAGGGAAAGAAGGCCCAATCTCTTGTTCAAAAATCTTAGGTCCACGGAGTTTTTTATGGCCTTTTTTTTTTTTTTTGGAAAATCCGAGAGAACGACGCGTTTAAACTTAAATTACAAAAAGTTTCAGTGCCCAGACCTAAAATTTTTATTTTATTGCACCAAGGTGTAATATTGTGCGGTTCTATATATAAAAAATACCAACAAGTCGGGTCTAGTTATTTTTTTATTGACCCAGAAACGTTTTTTAAGACGTGAAAATTCAATGAAACTAAAACTTTGACTATCATTAAAAAACAAAACTACAAAAAACCAACAGCGTTCCCGGAACCCAGACGACAACAGGCGAGCGCAGGAACGCCCTAGGAGTTGTAGTCCGTGCGAGTCGGTCATACCCACTTGGCTCCTGGTGTTCGCGTGGTGTTTACCAAAAACAACGTTTTATCCCATTGCATTGCACAAAATTTACGAATTCATGAAGTTGTTTCAGGTTTGTATGGCATTATCGTACATAATTAGAAAGAGGACAAACAAGAGATGTTTTTTAAACAATTTCAAGAGTATGGTTGTGTAGTTTTTTTTAATGGTAATCAAAGTTTTAGTTTCATTGAATTTTCACATCTAGAAAAACGTTTTCGTTTCGGGCGAAAATTTCGGGTCTAGGCACTGAAACTTTTTGTAATTTAAGTTTAAACAAATCTTTCTCTAGGATTTTCCAAAAAAAAAAATCAATGTCATAAAAAAATCCGTGGGCCTAAGTTTTTTTTAGGGGCTATAGAAGGTAGCAAGCAAATGACCCCTTCTACCCAGCATTTTAATTTGGAAAACGATGTACCAAACAGCCTGTATGTGTTTACCGACCACCAGCTACTGATTTTCATTCATTTGAAGGTACTATGGAAAATGTTTTAAAATTACCATGTACGGTAAAAAACATGTTATAGTTTGTGGACACTTTAACGTAAATTTACTTGAAATTATTAGTGATACTGTTAAGTTGTCAGACGGTCAGATTATGTCAGATCACGATGTAGCCTCGTCATTCGAGGATTAGTATGTAAGTAAGTCATAGCTAGTCAGCTCAGTGCCACGCCCGCCGCCCCCTTGGTCCTTGCGCCCTAGGCTCTAGCCTTATTAGCCTGTGGGTAAATCAGGCCTTCCTTCATCTGCCGAACTATTAAAGTATGGAACTCCTTGCCGGCTCATGTGTTTCCTCCTTCTTATAACTTGGGACCCTTCAAACGAAGCGTGAAGAAGCATCTCTCGGGCCAGCATGGCAGTGTCAACTGACTTGGCACCGTTGGTTTCTCGTCAGTTGCCATTGCGACTTGGGCTCCCCTTTTTGCTTACCATCAGGCGAAGTGGAGCCACTATGTTGTGCCGTTATAAAAAAAAAAAAAAAAAAAAAAAAAGGCCCCGCGAACATAGCTTCTATTGTGTAGTGTACTCTGTCTTTCATTCTCTCTTCTAATTGTAAGAAAACGTTTAAAAGTCTATGACGATATATTTGTACCATGATTGACAGAGCGAGCGAAGAGTCTCCGTTTCAGTTTGGTCTTTTTTTTTCCTATGTCCGGACGTTAGGATGTGATGTATAATTATATAGATATTTTTTGTGTTTTGGATAGATATTTCAGACACGGAACTCACAGCACCACTAGTTTATGATGTTATATCATTACTGAAGTCATTTTAATTCAGCGTAATTAATTTTAATGAAAATTAAACCTATTTTCAGACTGCCGCAAGATGTTCAGACTTTCAGTATAAACTCTGTGTAGACCCTTTAAGCAAATGATAACCGTTTCTTTACCGGCCGCGCCCGCGCGTATTAAAAAGTATTCACCTGTACCATCTCTACCGTGATTATATGTATATATTTTACTATTTCAATGGGTGTGTGTAAGTAACGATGTAAGTGTAAATCATGACATAGACAATAATGACACATTCGTTGGTGCAGGGGGGGGAGAGTAGATAAAATTAAACATATCCTGATAGATAAAACTTGTCCTTTAATTTTGCCAAATTTAAAGCAAATTTTATTGAACTATAATAGGATATTGTGTGTTAAATATCATATATCCTTTACACTACAAAGGAAAGTGTATTTTTGGGTTTAGTGATTTGGCCATTTTTCACAAAATAGTAAGGTAATAAAATAATGTGTTTTTTGCTTCAGAGATTGGGAAAATTGGCACCTTTACACTTCAGCGACTACGCGAACATGTTTGGTTAACCCTTAATCATTTATTTATATTTCATTCAGCAATCAAACGGAACAACAAAATAGAATCTTACCTGACGTAAAATTGGCAAACATCCGATTACAAAAATAAGAAAAAATCTGATAGTAGATTTCGTTAAACCTTTTGTAGCAGGGGGTTATTTTAGGATATTACTTTTGTATTCTATATACTACGGCGATTTATCAAACGGAATTTAGTTAGTAACATTCTCCATAAAGTTATTTCAGTGCACACCCGGACTAATAAGGGACCGAAATTGGGTCTCTTGGGCAATGCGCCGAAATTCTCCCTTTACTCAACAAAAGCGGTGGACTTATATGAGACTTTTGGTTTTATTGGCGTGTGACATAAACATGCGGAAGGGCGCAGTGTTTCCAACTCTGAAATTCACTTAGAGCTAATTTTATATAGAAAATTGTGCTAATTTATCTGAAATTTAATTTAGCTGAAATATGTGCTAACCTCAAGCACTGTAATGAAGGTATATCGGGAAAATTGTGAAATGTCAGAATTTAATCTCAAAAGTCGGAAGCTGGTAACACGAAATAATAGTAATGTGCTAAGTATTCGTGATGTGACAGTTAGTTAAAATTATTGTCATTATAAAGAGCATGAAATAATAGCTGGCGACACTGAGTGGTCAGTCTTAAGAGCAAAATTTTGGTACTACACCGGATGAAATTGACTTGGCAACATTGGAAAGACATGTACAAGTAGGTAATACTAACTATAAATAGTTACTTGTGTCCCAAGACACACTGATGTAATAATACATGCATAATTTCCCGTCGTCCTTTTGCCCGTCTGTTTGTAATTGATTCTCGATTTCGCTCTAGAGTCGTAATAAGGCGTTTCTATTTTATTTTATAACGCAGTCAACAGTTTACCAGGCATTCAACTAAGCTAATTTATCTTCCCAGATGATTCTTAACGACTTTGCCACGAGTTACTACTAAACCTGGAAGGCAGGCGCTGACGTACCTTGTAATATGTCATTTGCATATTAAGTACGTGTCCTTTTGCTTGTATCGCACGTAGTGGAAAAGCTAATTTCACCAGATCGAGATAACTAAGTTAAGTTACCTTGCAAGTAAATGTTTCGAAGTAATTTAAGGTGAACATTGCACTGAAGTAACGTACCTACCTAATAGTGCTTTATAATAATATAACGGGACTTAATCGCGTTAAAAAAGGTACGCATTTAATTGCCTCGACGTGTGTGAATAATGCACTCGCGCACTCTGCAATAATTGTCTGTGGGCACAGAGCGCTCGTCAAATGTTGAATGACCCCGTAATGGCACCCCTTCCTAGGGATGTCAGGTGTTTGGCTTTAGCCATCATGTCGTCGTAAGAAAAACGTGCACTGTTGGATATAGACCTTCCGAAAAAATAATTTGAATTTGAATAAAGGCGCAACTAAGACTTTCCCTTATGCGTTCAGAAATCATAACATTACTACGGATTTTGTGTTGTTTCTTCTTTTTTTTTTGTTATAGGGGCAAACGAGCAAACGGATCGCCTGATGAAAAGCGATTACTGTCGCCCATAGACAACTGCATCATCAGAGGAGTCATAAGTGTTACAACACGTTGCCGGGCTTTCAGGAGGGAGTAGGCTCTTTTAGTTTGAAGGTCGTATCGGTCTGGAAATACCCTTTCCCGTCTTCTCCCTTCCAGAAAATGTGTCAAATGCTGAGTCTCTTTAATGATGCCATTCCCATTTTAAAACGGAGGAAGTTTTTTAGGGTTCCGTAGTCAACTAGGAACGCTTATAGTTTCGCCATGTCCGTCTGTCCGTCCGTCCGTCCATCCGTCCGCGGCTTAGCTCCGTGATTATTAGTACTAGAAAGCTGAGATTTGGTATGAGTATGTGTATGTATAACGCCGACAGAACGGAAAAATAAAATTAAAAAAAAATTTTTGTCGGGTACCTCTTAACACCTAAAGTGGGGATGTTTTTTTTTTCTTTTCAACACTGGTGTGTGGGTTGTCGTTGAATAGGTCTTGTAAAAATAATAGGGGTCTTCTAACATAATTTTTTGATAAAGTCAGCAGTTTTGTAAATATTCGCTCCAAAAACAAAAAAAATAGTGTCCCCCCTCTAACTTTTCAACCACGGGTCAAAAAAAATCGGAAAAATTCATGTTAAAATTAATTAATTCATGTCATAAGGCCTTATAAGTACTTTCAATGAAAACTATATTGAACAAAATCGGTCGAGCCGTTTTTGAGTTATCGCCAAATTTCATATTTTTTCTTTAAAAGGTCGTAAGTTGACTTCCAGAAGGTAATAAGTGATTACAGTTTCTAGGGCGTTTACGACCTTTTTATAGAGCTTAAAATCTTTCTTAACTTAAACCTCGGGCTTAAAACAGCAGTTTATTGTGAAGGATGAGCAACTACGGAACTCTACCACTGAGCGTGGCCCGACATGCTCTTGGCCGGTTTTAAGGTTTGCTACCACAAAACTTCGTCATTTCTGAACCGAATTGTATTTTTTTGAAGAGTAGGCAAAGGCATCTCTAGATAGATCCCATAAAGTTTTATAGTTTTGTAGTTTTATAGTCCCGTAAAGTTTTCTTGTTCTAGGAAATACGATTTCTTCTCGTTGAAATCGGTTATTTTTTACGATCTTTCGTAATTTAGACTCCGACAACCCTACCGCATCCGGCATGTAACTATGCTTAGGTATATGAGTTTGCATGCCATAAAAGAACCGTGTGACGTGACCGGGTTTAAAATGTAGTTTAAAACGACCCTGAGGTTTGAGATAAAACAGAATTACCTACTGATACTAGAGATAAAATGTTTCAAGCTTAATGGGGTACAATTTTATATTTAATACAAATAATGCGCCATACGCACCCTTATTGGAGAGACCCATAACTATCCATACTAATATTATAAATGCGAAAGTGTGTCTGTCTGTCTGTCTGTCTGTCTGTCTGTCTGTTACCTCTTCACGCTAAAACCGCTGAACCGATTTAGATGAAATTTGGTATATAGATAGTTTAAGTCCCGGGGAAGGACATAGGATACTTTTCATCCCGAATAAATTTAGTGTTCCCGTGGGATGAGCGGGTAACACCGCGGGGCACAGCTAGTAAGTAAATAAATTAATATCGTACAACCTTACACTAATCGATCCATCTCACAGCAAGTTCTAGTAGGCTTGTATTATGGGCAATAGACGATGATATACATACTTATATGTCTATACCTATAAGTATTTATCTAAATTCACACAAATATTTTCCTTTGTCAGAATTCGAACCCAGGCAAGTCGGCTCAGCGGGCGCGGCGACTACCTACTGTGCAAACTGCGTTTTCAACTTTGTCCAGGGGCTTGATATGATCGGCTTGATTGACAGTTGATATGATGTATTGATGATGTTGCACCTGCGAAACTAGCACGCCTGGATTCGAATCCCGATGTGAATAAAATATTTCAACAATGAGTCTATGAGTCGTGGACGTTTTCTGTATTGGACAGGTGGTGTACAGTCAGCCAAAAAATTGGTCTACCGCTTTTCGACTCTATTTCCCGAATATTAAGGTGCAAAAGTGGTAGACCACTTTTTTGGCTGACTGTACCTACTACTATCTAAGAAGAATGCAAAGTTTTTTACGAGGATCCTAACGCCACCTCATAAGAAAACCTCGGTACTACGAGCCGCCCTAAAAGTAAAACTTCTAGCTACGAGAATCCTCCCGTACAGCGGACATTCGTGTTCCACCATTCGCCGCTAGATGTCACGAAAATCAATGTCCAACATTATTGATACCCACTACTTCAGAGTAAGTAAAAATAAGTTGAAAGATATACATAGATCTATATCGATAGTTATAATAATATCTTGCAATTTGCTCGAAGGCATTTCAAACTTGCTTCCTTGGAATTTGAGTATAATTAAGTATGATAGGTACTTACTTCAATATCCATGTATTTAAGTAATAGACTATTTCGTTTCAGTAAGCTTTAACTTGTAAATTACCTAATATAATGATGGACATGCACATATGGATATAAATATGCCTATATCAGAAAATATCTGTTGTGACCGATTAATCACTTCGAATATTAGGGTGGTAGTTAGGGCTTTATAGGATATCGATGTATGGGAATGGGGTTACCTATGTTTTACCAAAATATGTTTGCCAAATTATCACTTCCCAAAAAAAAATTCGAAGAATTTCATTCGCCAAATAATCGTTTGCCAAATTAAATTTTCGCAAACAATTGTTACGCAAACCTAATTTTTGGCACATCAGCGTTTAGACAATGACTTGTTTGCCAACAGGTAGTTTGACCAAATTTCATTTAGTCAAATTTTACGCAAAATATGTTATGCCGACTGGCAAATGACTTGTATCGCCAAACTTTTGTAAACGTTGCAGTTGGACTTTCTGGACACATGCTTTTTTTTATGATGTTATCGTACCTATAGAATACGCTCAAATAAGCGTGCTTTGTATGGGCAACATTTTTTGGGCAAAACTGACTCCTTCGTAGCTCCGGCGCTGCGGTAAGAGCAACCCTCCAGCGAAATTCTAGTTTAGTTTTTCTAGTTCTTCTATTCTATTGTTTCTATTGGTTCTATATTCTAGTGTTTTTTAGCTTCGTTCGCTCGGCTCGCGCACTGTTGTGGTCGCAGTTCTAACCTAACCTAACCCAGCCAGGTCGGTTTTGGCGCTTTGCCGGTTTCTGCCGCGGCACGCTAGCTTCGCTCGCTCGGCTTGCGCACTGTTGTGGTCGCAGTTCTAACCTAACCTAACACAGCCAGGTCGGTTTTTGCGCTTTGCCGGCTACTGCCGCGGCACGCTAGCTTCGCTCGCTCGGCTTGCGCACTGTTGTGGTGGCAGTTCTAACCTAACCTAAACTAGCCAGGTCGGTTTTGGTGCTTTGCCGGTTGTTACCGCGGCACGCTAGCTTCGCTCGCTCGGCTCGCGCGCTGTTGTGGTCGCAGCTCTTATGCAGAGCCAAAAATATCACTGGGAAAATGAAAAAAAATCCTTTTGATTCATTGTTTTGTTTTACTTTAATAAAGCATTTGCTAAACCAAATGCCTAGATGTAATTTTTCGTAGTATTATTTTGCTAAATGAAAATTTGACTAAATGAAAATGTGCGTATGGAAATTATTATATTTTATTTTATTCATAACAGACTGCTTGTGCAGTTGATTGTACAGTTGGATACTCAATGAATAATGATATTTTGATAATACGTTTGTACTACAGGATCACTGTAATTATACGCTTATTATGTAAAAATTTAGCGTGTAATAGTTATTTATGTCCACGCGTGACGTTTATGAATAGAATGAGAGCATTTACAATGTTTACTGGACAATATATAATAAAACCTGTTTACGGGGATGTTATATGTATTTGTTTTAGGTACCCTTGTACAGTTGCGGAAATTAATGGGTGATTTGAGCCCTTCGCATAAATATACCTACTCATAGATCCTGACCGGTACTGTGTTCAGATCCTGGCAAGGGTAAATATTTGTGTGATGAACTCGAATATTTGTGCCTGGGTTATGGATGTTCTATGTATTTAAGTAAGGCTGCCGTGCTAAAGTAAAAGGCGACCTGTTTGTATGGAGCTCCATACAATAAAATCGCTTTTTAACTAAGCATGGCAGATAAATAAATAAATATCAGACAACCTCACACAAATGCCGACTCATTAGGCAGGTGTCTACAAACCGAGCCAAACGCGTCGTCAAATGTACATACCCATATATCGTCCTCTAGTACCAAAGACAAGCTTATTAGAGCTTACTTTCGTGCTAGATCCGATATTTATTAATATATTCCAATCGATACTTACGTGTATTACTGGACGCATCTGTGCGTCGTGTTAGATTGTATCATTGTATTGATACACACTTGAATTACATTCGCCTTAATCTGTTTCCAGCTAATACAAACTGCGTGCCTGGAATTACCCGTGTGACATTAGGTATACATTAATTCCCTCAATTGCTTACGAGTTTATCTAATTCAGGCAATAACTCCAATTTTCGAGCGCTTAATAACTAATCTAGAGGCTGCTTAATGAAGTGACTGGTTGACGAATAATTGGATGTTACCTTCAATTAACTACTCGCTGTGTAATGAACATCAGATTATACAAATCAAAATAATTACTTAATTATTAACATTGAACTATGGTTATTTATCGACTTCAACTAAAGTTAAAACTGACCAGATAAAATCTGCTCTGGGTAAACCATTGCACGAATGTACCAGAAGTGCAACGAACCGGACGAGATGACAAGACAGCAGCTCCCAGCCCCTTCCTCATGAAGACCACGACCGCTAAAACAAGAGTGAAACGAAGAAGAAGAGGAGACTAACTAAAGCCAAAAGATGTCCACTAATTGACATAGACCTTCTCTTACTTCTTTACTTTATTGTTGAGGTGTGTAATAAAGAGTATTTTATCTATATAACTACTCCAATCTCGCTTGCGCTCGCCCCTCTTAGTCCATTTTATGCCAAGTCTATCCCGCGCGGTAGCCTTCCGTTGCAGTATCGTCATTCAAGAACTCTCTGTTCTCTGCCCCAGCGTCATATAGGTATGGTCAAATACTCAACCATCAGACCAGATGGTCAGATAGTCAAGAGCATGTTGTCCATTTGGTTCGAAATATCGACGCCATATGAGCTACTTTATTTATAGTACTAAGTAATACTACCAATTCTTGCTACATTAAGCTATATTCGCAAGAGGTTTTCAATAGTAAAAGGAATAAGTAGATGGATTAAATAGACATATAATAGGTGATATTCGGGACAGATGTCTTTAAAAACTGTAAATTGAGCCTCTGATTTTTTTATGTGCCAACTTGTCATCTATACTATTATAAAATCCTAAATTTGTATTGAAAATTAATTTTCTATGGAGGGAGGTCATGATTTCAGGAAAAATCTCGATAGCGTGATGCAGGATCGTCATTTGTTTCGTATGGGCGCGCGGTGCCAAGCCAACCTGGCGCCATCTGTTTTCAAATAAACCTTTGTCCTCTAATACCGCCGAAACGGCTGGATAAAAAGTTACCAATTTTGGTACAGGAATAGCTGAACATCCAAAGATGGTTAAAGGATACTTTTTATTATGATTAATATTTATCTCTGAAAACATAAATTCGATGAAATATTTTCCTTACAATGTGTAACCTTATAATGACAGCGTTTGTGATTTTGAATTTAGAACGACGCGACCCCCGCGTGGCGTGGCTCTTACGTGTACAAAAACTAAAAAGTATGAATTCGACATAATACCTCCTCGCGGCCCACCGCGCACCGGTATTAACAATAAGGTTAAGGTTGTTTGAGGCGTCGAGTTACGGAAACCGTGTTAGTTAGATAGAAAAGATGGCGCCAATTATCGAACAACACAGACGAAAATATGAGTGCAATGTTCGTTGTAAATTGTCTCATGAATAAAAAAAACATACCTACATTTCTTTAAAAACACAATTTGCGACAATAGGAACTAATGCTCTTTTATTGAATATGCAATTATATTCTTCTGTAGTTTGTAAGTATTGACCAAAAAAAAGCCCGGAGACGCAATAAAAAATGTTAATGAATAAAACAGATTTTTTAATGCCATTTTATCGAGTGTAATTGAAATAAAAGTATTTCGAATCAATTTAAGTAAATTAAATACATTTTTAAATATGTTTTACCAACCAACATTAGGCGCAAATTTTTTGTATTGTTTGTGTTTGGCCTAACTTACTAATAAAGTAGCGAAATGTAATAAAAGATAAATATACGATATATTTAGCCACAATTTTGCATCTATGCAGTTTTTTTATATATAAAATTTATTCAAAGTAATAAAATATATGATTATTTTTTTGTTTTTAACGGTGTGTTGAGATTTTGTTCTCAATGACCCAATTTTCCGCTAGATGGCGTTGTTGCTTTGACAAAATCTCCATACTAGCGGCTGCATCGCGCTGTTAAGATTTTTCCTGAGTTAATAAAACCAGCTCCATACAAGTAAAGTTTCGGAGCCATTGATGGGTCTCCTCGACACACCAAGGCCAAGAGTTCACCACGATTCGGCACAAGCTAGGGTGTAGCTGTGATGGGTTAACCTGGACTTCGAGAATTACTACCGAAGTTGTTGAATATTGATCGCATAGGTACCTAATATAAGCAGCAGTGTATTAGTTATTGAGAGTTGCTGCTCGACAATGTATGCATTTTGTATGAAAAACAACCATGATTCGAGACAAGACAAAATTATTAAATTTACAATGTAGAAAGGATTTCACCTAGCCGGGATTTGAACCCAGAACCTACTGAAATAATAACCGTGTCATCTCATGCATTTTCCTTTGCTTCCTTATTCATTATACCACGGATAACAAAACAGTGAGGCCATCACGTATACGTTCAGTGGTGCTGTCGCCATTAATGACATACGCTCGATTGAGTTAAGTTGGCACCTGAATCTTATGGCGTTACTTAGGAAATTATTATGACAGGTCATATTATTATATTAGTATTAGTGCCATTGTAGATGAAAATAATTTATTGTCATCTTAATAGATGTCATTAATATATGTTCAGGTAGGACTATGAGCGAATTATTTTTCAAGGTTTTGAATAGTTATTTACAATAAACAATAAATATTCAAAACGATATATAAACATAAGTCTAGCCTCAATTTAAACTAAACCAAGATGATGTTCACAATGGTAGCACCGAGGGTGCGGAGCGTTCTAGAGAAGTCGCCCACCCACTAAATTAAGTAGTAGCTTAATGCGAGGCCGTAGGCCGAGTTCTACGTAGCACCGAAGGTGCAGAGCGTCCCACGGATGCCGCTCACACATTTAAGCTTATACTAAGTGTGCGGGCGCTCTCGCATTAAGTTTTTAAAATCTACAATAGACAATAAATATTAAAAACGATCTTTTAAACATACCTAAGTCTTGACTCAATCTTAATTAAACCAAGATGATGTTCACAAGCGTAGCACCGAATGTGTGGAGCGTTCTAGGGAAGTCGCCCACCCACTAATATAAGTAGTAGCTTAATGCAAGGCCGTAGGCCGAGCTCCACGTAGCACCGAAGGTGCAGAGCGTCCCAGGGAAGCCGCTCACACACTTCAACTTATATTAAGTAGGTGGGCGGCCTCGCATTAAATCTACAATAGACAATAAATATTAAAAACGATTTTTTAAACATAAGTCTTGCCTCAATTTTAATTAAACGAAGATCATGTTCACAAGAAAGAAAGAAAGTGACAGAAAGTGGACCTGGATCAGTCCCGATGGTTGCGTAAAAAATGAGATAGACTTCATAATTTCGACCAAAAAGCAGATATTCAATGATGTCTCCGTGATCAACAGGGTGAAAACCGGTAGTGATCATAGGATGGTAAGAGGCACATTGAATCTGAATACTGCAGTGGAACGCATGAAATTGATGAGGTCAACGCTCCGTCCAGGCCCTGCCGATATTCAAAACCCCGAAAATTTTCAGCTGCAGCTCGAAAACCGTTTTGAATGCCTGGCAGATTGCGTTATTGTGGACGACATCAATAACGGGCTGGTGGAAACTGTCCGCACCGTTGGAGCTAAGTTTTATAAGCCCCGACGCACAAGTAGGACCAAAAAGATCTCCGATGACACTCTCAAACTCATGGACAGAAGACGTGAATTAATATTGCAGTCTTCAGCTGATATGTTGGTATACAGGCAGCTAAATAGACAGATCTCCAAATCTCTGAGGCGTGACACGAGGCATTTTAACACAACATGTGTCAAAAATGCCATTGAGCAGAACAAAGGCTCCAAAGTGTTCGCAAAAGATATGTCTATTGGGCAAAGCCAGTTAACTAAGCTGAAGACTGATAGTGGCAATATTGTTTCGTCCAAAACTGAGATTTTGAGAGAGATCGAACGGTTCTATGGACAGTTATACACCTCAGCACAAAAGCCCGTTAACAGTCTTGATGCTGACCCTAGATCGAAACTGACCCGACACTATACCGAAGACATTCCGGACGTTAGCCTGTATGAAATCACGATGGCTCTGAAACAGCTTAAAAACAACAAGGCACCAGGTGATGACGGAATTACGACTGAACTTCTGAGAGCGGGTGGAAAACCAGTACTCAAAGTCCTCCAGAAGTTGTTCGGTTCCGTCATACATGAGGGCACAACGCCTGAAGCATGGAAAAGGAGTGTGGTGACATTGTTCTTCAAGAAAGGTGACAAAACCTTATTGAAGATCTACAGGCCCATCTCACTGCTAAGCCATGTTTATAAGCTGTTTTCCAGAGTCATTACAAATCGCCTCGCGCACAGGTTTGACGATTTCCAACCTCCCGAACAAGCCGGATTCCGAAAAGGTTTTAGCACCATAGACCACATTCATACGCTGCGGCAGGTTATACAGAAGACAGAGGAGTATAACCGGCCCCTATGCTTAGCGTTTGTGGACTATGAAAAAGCCTTTGATTCGATCGAAACTTGGGCTGTGCTTCAGTCTCTCCAGCGGTGCCGTATCGACTATCGATACATCGAAGTGCTGAAGTGTTTGTACAGAAACGCCACCATGTCAGTCCGAATCCAAGACCAGAGCTCAGATCCTATCCAACTGCAGCGAGGAGTAAGACAAGGAGACGTAATTTCCCCTAAACTGTTTACTGCTGCACTGGAAGATGCCTTTAAACTACTGGAATGGAACGGACTTGGCATCAACATCAACGGCGAGCACCTCACTCACCTTCGATTTGCAGATGATATCGTGGTCATGGCGGAGTCGTTGGAGAGATTAAGCGCTATGCTCGAAGACCTCGACAGAGTCTCCCAACAGGTAGGTCTGAAAATGAACATGGACAAAACGAAAATCATGTCGAATGACCATGTTGCGCCTTACCCGATAGTGGTTGGGAACTCTGCCCTCGAAGTTGTCGACGAGTATGTGTACCTGGGACAAATTGTCCAGCTAGGTAAGTCCAACTTCGAGAAGGAGGTTAATCGACGAATTCAACTCGGCTGGGCAGCGTTCGGGAAGCTACGTCATATCTTCTCGTCAAAAATTCCCCAGTGCCTGAAGACGAAAGTCTTCGAACAGTGCGTGTTGCCAGTGATGACTTACGGAACTGAGACATGGTCGTTCACAATGGGAGTCATGAGGCGGCTAAGAGTCACGCAACGTGCAATGGAAAGGGCAATGCTCGGAGTTTCTTTGCGCGATAGAATCAGAAATGAGGATATCCGCAGAAGAACCAAGGTAACCGACATAGTGCACAGGATTGCCCGGTTGAAGTGGCAATGGGCAGGCCATGTAGCCCGGAGAACGGATGGCCGTTGGGGCAGCAAAGTTCTAGAGTGGCGACCACGTATAGGAAAGCGCAGCGTGGGTCGGCCCCCGACTAGATGGACGGATGATCTCGTGAGGATAGCGGGGAATCATTGGATGCGGTCTGCACAGGATCGCACTTTGTGGCGAGTCATGGGGAAGGCCTATGTTCAGCAGTGGACGTCTGTGGCTGATAGATAGATAGATGTTCACAAGCGTAGCACCGAAGGTGCGGAGCGTCCTAGAGAAGGCGCCCACCCACTAATATAAGTAGTAACTTAATGCGAGGCCGTAGGCCGAGCTTCACATAGCACCGAAGGTGCAGAGCGTCCCAGGAAAGCCACTCACACATTTAAACTTATATTAAGTGGGTGGGCGCTGGGCGGCCTCGCATTAAGTTATTTGAACATATTTTAAGTGGGTGGGCTTCTTCCTTGGGACGCTCCGCACCTTCGGTGCTAAGTTACTTTATAAACCCTTAGTAATTTAATGCGAGGCCGTAGGCCGAGTTCCACGAGCGTCCCAGGGAAGCCGCCAACCCACTTAACACATGTATAAGTAACTTAATAGGCGGCTTCCTAGGGACGCTCCGCACCTTCGGTGCTACGCGGAGCTCGGCCTTCGGCCTCGCAATAAGTTACTTCGACTTATATTAAGTGGGTGGGTGGCTTCTTTGAGACGCTCCGCACCTTCGGTGCTACGCGGAGCTCGGCCTTCGGCCTCGCATTAAGTTACTTCAGCTTATATTAAGTGGGTGGGCGGCTTCCTTGGGACGCTCCGCACCTTCGGTGCTACGCGGAGCTCGGCCTGCGGCCTCGCATTAAGTTACTTCAACTTATATTAAGTGGGTGGGCGGCTTCCTTGAGACGCTCGGCACCTTCGGTGCTACGCGGAACTCGGCCTTTGGCCTCGCATTAAGTTACTTCAACTTATATTAAGTGGGTGGGCGGCTTCCTTGGGACGCTCCGCACCTGCGGTGCTACGCGGAGCTCGGCCTTCGGCCTCGCATTAAGTTACTTCAACTTATACTAAGTGGGTGGGCGGCTTCCTTGAGACGCTCCGCACCTTCGGTGCTACGCGGAGCTCGGCCTTCGGCCTCGCATTATTTTACTTCAACTTATATTAAGTGGGTGGCGGGCGGCTTCCTTGGGACGCTCCGCACCTGCGGTGCTACGCGGAGCTCGGCCTTCGGCCTCGCATTATGTTACTTCAACTTATATTAAGTGGGTGGCGGGCGGCTTCCTTGGGACGCTCCGCACCTTCGGTGCTACGCGGAGCTCGGCCTTCAGCCTCGCAATAAGTTACTTCGACTTATATTAAGTGGGTGGGTTACTTCTTTGAGACGCTCCGCACCTTCGGTGCTACGCGGAGCTCGGCCTTCGGCCTCGCATTAAGTTACTTCAGCTTATATTAAGTGGGTGGGCGGCTTCCTTGGGACGCTCCGCACCTTCGGTGCTACGCGGAGCTCGGCCTGCGGCCTCGCATTAAGTTACTTCAGCTTATATTAAGTGGGTGGGCGGCTTCCTTGGGGCGCTCCGCACCTTCGGTGCTACGCGGAGCTCGGCCTGCGGCCTCGCATTTAGTTACTTCAACTTATATTAAGTGGGTGGGCGGCTTCCTTGAGACGCTCCGCACCTTCGGTGCTACGCGGAACTCGGCCTTTGGCCTCGCATTAAGTTACTTCAACTTATATTAAGTGGGTGGGCGGCTTCCTTGGGACGCTCCGCACCTGCGGTGCTACGCGGAGCTCGGCCTTCGGCCTCGCATTAAGTTACTTCAACTTATACTAAGTGGGTGGGCGGCTTCCTTGAGACGCTCCGCACCTTCGGTGCTACGCGGAGCTCGGCCTTCGGCCTCGCATTAATTTACTTCAACTTATATTAAGTGGGTGGCGGGCGGCTTCCTTGGGACGCTCCGCACCTGCGGTGCTACGCGGAGCTCGGCCTTCGGCCTCGCATTAAGTTACTTCAACTTATATTAAGTGGGTGGCGGGCGGCTTCCTTGGGACGCTCCGCTCCTTCGGTGCTACGCGGAGCTCGGCCTTCGGCCTCGCAATAAGTTACTTCGACTTATATTAAGTGGGTGGGTTGCTTCTTTGAGACGCTCCGCACCTTCGGTGCTACGCGGAGCTCGGCCTTCGGCCTCGCATTAAGTTACTTCAGCTTATATTAAGTGGGTGGGCGGCTTCCTTGAGACGCTCCGCACCTTCGGTGCTACGCGGAGCTCGGCCTGCGGCCTCGCATTAAGTTACTTCAACTTATATTAAGTGGGTGGCGGGCGGCTTCCTTGGGACGCTCCGCACCTGCGGTGCTACGCGGAGCTCGGCCTTCGGCCTCGCATTAAGTTACTTCAACTTATATTAAGTGGGTGGCGGGCGGCTTCCTTGGGACGCTCCGCACCTGCGGTGCTACGCGGAGCTCGGCCTTCGGCCTTGCATTAAGTGACTTCAACTTATATTAAGTGGGTGGGCGGCTTCTTTGAGACGCTCCGCACCTTCGGTGCTACGCGGAGCTCGGCCTGCGGCCTCTCATTAAGTTACTTCAACTTATATTAAGTGGGTGGGCGGCTTCTTTACGACGCTCCGCACCGTCGGTGCTACGCGGAGCTCGGCCTGCGGCCTCGCATTGAGTTACTTCAACTTATATTAAGTGGGTAGGCGGCTTCTTTGGGACGCTCCGCACCTACAGTGCTACGCGGAGCTCGGCCTGCGGCCTCGCATTAAGTTACTTCAACTTATATTAAGTGGGTAGGCGGCTTCCTTGGGACGCTCCGCACCTACGGTGCTACGCGGAGCTCAGCCTTCGGCCTCGCATTAAGTTACTTCAACTTATATAAAGTGGGTGGGCGGCTTCTTTGAGACGCTCCGCACATTCGGTGCTACGCCTTCGGCCTCGCATTAAGTTACTTCGACTTATATTAAGTGGGTGGGCGGCCTTTGGCCTCGCAATAAGTGTAGTGAACGTATGATATTGTGTTTACGCGTGCGAAGCCGCGGGCAAAAGCTAGTTATCTATATAAGTATGTTTATCGTCGTCTAGTGTCCATAACACAAGCCTGCTAGAGCTTACTGTGGGACTAGATTGATTTATGTGAGGTTGTTCGATATTTATTTATTTATTTATCTGCGTATCAACAGTGACAACGTTTTATAGTTATCGCGAAAATGATGTTGAATGATAGGTACTTAATCGAAATTTTTCGAATGTTCTGTTAGATTTAGCCTAATTCATTGTTGTGTCCTATATAAATATAACTAGCAACAACAAATTAAATATTAAATCAAACGGTCAAAATTGATATCAGTCATTGGTTAGACAGATGAGACAGTTAACGAAGTTTAACTGTACCAAAGTGATATTAATTTGCCTTTGTTAGCTGCTTAGATAATAATTGACCGAGCGAGCGAAGCGTCTCTGCTCCAGCTTCGCCTTAATTTCTTGCATGTCCGGATATTTTGGATGTTCGCATATCCAGCCACTCTCACCTAAGATAGGCAAATTTCTCAACCGATTGTCATGAAATTTTGTGAGTAGGTTCGATGAGTATATACATTTCCTGTCCAGTCTCTCGATTTTTTTTCCAAAATGAAAAAGTCTGCTATTTCAAAACGATCTCGCCAGGTCTATAGCTCTCAGAGGCACTATTTTACAATAGTAATTAATTGCGTGATGTTATGATTTATTTGCATGGCTATTTATGATACTTGTAGTACAGTAGTGTAATAAACTTTTTATGCAGCTACTGACTGTTAGCAGTTTCAACTTGCTAGCATTTTATTTTAGCAAACCGTAAGAAAGTTAATAAAGACTGCTTATTGGATATGAACTTTAAAATTAAATTCTATTCAAGTTCCCAAGTATACTGTTGGACACAAGAATAGTGTATCCAACATTGTTTGATTTGGCTCGATATGTGCCGTGTTGTATTGGCTCGTGTTGTGTTTTGATAGTAGGTGTAGGTTTAAGTAGATGTTAGCATATGTGTTACTGATTTTATAACCCCACTCAGAGAGAATGGGTTAGGCATTTTTTTACCCCTGACGAAAAAGAGGGGTGTTATAAGTTCAACATGTGTATCTATCTGTGTATCTATGTGTCGGTCTGTACTCTGTGGCAACGTAGCTCCCAAGTGGATGGTCGCTTCGAAAGCGGTTTTATAAAAATCGAAAGTTAAGGCTTTCGATAGTCAAGTCATTCGAGAGGGTTTTTAGCTATTTTTGGTAAAAATACCTTTAACCGCTTCCAAGATATTCAGCTTTGATTAGAATAAGTGACAGGATCACAGCCAAAATTGAAGCTAGGAATTCCAAATTTTGTTGATATCTTCAGGTTTAGTAGAATTTTTATCCCACTCATTAAACGAGGGCCCCATGATGACCAGCTTCTTGTATCGGGGGGTCTTTAAATTTTTAACTTAGGTTATTTATTGATTATTAATCGTTGAAAATATTATTTTGTAAACTGTACCGTTGTGACATTGCTAGTCGGTGATGAATCAGCGGCGCTACCACTCGTGTCGCGGTCCAATACATGCATTATTCATCGCACATACATTGTCTCCTACTACACATGGTGCCATTATTAACCACAAGCCAACACATAAATGATGGATTATGATTATATTTATGGATAATGATTGTGCTTTCCATCGCATTCATCGCTATTCGTCTGTTCTGGAGGGCTAGACTGGAAAGAATTTCTATATACAGTAGCGGCATAAAATTTATCATATCTGTATATTTTGTATGGAAAGTGCCACATTTTTACTATAGCTAAAGTTTAAGAAGAAAATACTGAACTACCGCTTCACTTTTAGCCAGTAAATAGTATTTTCTAAATTGTTATTTAAATCAACGTCAGCTTTTTAAATAATTCCAAACACAATAATAATTTTAACTGCACAAAAAATACATACATTTTGGTAGTTTTCTTTTGGATCCTATCCTTAGATTCTATTAATCTTAAAATGTTTGAATATCATAATTTTTTTGGCGCTACTGTAACATTTTATACTCTTGCAGTTTGTTGGGTCTATCGCGATATCTCTTAAATACCTTTGTTATCCAACGTTTCGAGCTCAGTTGCATGCATCGTGCGGATGGAGACTCGTAATCCATAACTATTTAAGGTATTACTTGCTACAAGTCAAGTTCAAGACATAAAAGGCCCTAGGACTATCACAAGTTGTCAGGGTTTTAATAAAAGCAAAATTAATTACGGTAAGATCACGTAGATGTTTTGGATGCGAATGTTTATTTTTTTAAATTGGTTTATCCTTTCTATCTTTTTCGTCTACTTATTATAAGTACCTAAAGAAAGATATTGGAAAGTGTATAATCAAATACTTTCACAGCTAGCAAATTGGTTTTACAATTCCTGGAAAATACTGAAGGTTGATAGGGATCGTCTCAAAGGATTGGTGATCTGAATTATATTTCTAATTATAAATTAGAATGCCGTTGACTACGGAGAACCCAGTTGAACCGTAGCAACTAGAAGCCTGTCAAAAACATCTGGGTGCTGTTAATTTACTGAACAGAACGGATCCATAATAACTTCTCAGAATAGATCGTGTCGTTTCAGCTAGATACCTAACTATCTACATCTATCTATCTATTCAATAGATGCTATTGTAATTAATTGAGCGAGCGAAACGCTCTGTTTCAGCGTCGTCAAAAAATTCTGGGTTTCTGGCTGTTCTCGTCTACAGGCCACGTTACTCAACCGATTCTCATGAAATTTTGTGAGTGTATCGAGTCAGTTTTTAGATTTTTATCAAAATAAGTATACCCTATTTATTTAAACTTTATTGCACAAAATATAATAGTAAAAGTACAAATGGCAGTCTTAATGCCACAAGGCATTCTCTACCAGTTAACCATAGGACTAAACGGAAACAATTTTAAGGTGCAAGTGTAGGGCCTTTTATAATCTGTTACATGAAACAAGTAATTAACACATAAGTAATAAATATGGAGTTGAAAAGGTATAAAATTACAAATTTCAGCCATTTCGTAAAATTATAGTGAGGTCTACAGCTCACGAAGCCACTAGTATATTTCATTTCATTTCATTTCATTTATTTATTCCTTAACAATTTACATCGTGTTGGAAATAATACTTAAGTAACTAACACAGAGTAACTAACACAGAAAACAAAATAAAAATGACAAAAATTCACAGCATTAATTATAAGAAATTTAACAATAGAAATTGAACATACAATAGTCTTTACTAATTACATAACTAATATTTAATTTAAACAAAACTTTACAAACAACAAATAAATAAATTAATTGTGGAGTTGCTCAAATAGGTACCTTTAATCAAAGATCCAGGCGTGAATCCACTATTGAGACCTTATTTGAGGACTATAGTCTGATATATATTATCCCTGTAGCCCTATCTCTGTAGTAACGCACAATAAACTTTTATGTCTTTAGGATGTCTACAAGCTTCCTTAAGATCTGCGCTAGAGATCACAATAAATTATGGTCACCACATGGTCCTCAAAACATAATGCGTGTATCTTATAAAGGGCGCTACAGTTCAAAGTACAGAATCCAAATAGATGTGCAGATACTGGAGGTTGATGAGATGAGCACAATTTTCTTTGTGTCGATCTTTTCTTTGTGGCGACGACGCGGCTGGCGCAGTGGTTAAGCAACTGCCTACTGAACCGGCGGTCCTGGGTTCGAATCCCGGCATGGGCAAATATTTGTGTGATGAACTCGAATATTTGTGCCTGGGTCATGGATGTTATTTGTATTTGAGTATGTATTTATCTATATAAGTATGTTTATCGTCGTCTAGTGTCCATAACACAAGCCTACTACTAGAGCTTACTGTGGGACTAGATTGATTTGTGTGAGGTTGTCCGATATTTATTTATTTATTTATATATCTTTGTATCAATTTGTCTACTTAAAATGAGCACTACGAGAATCTACCTATTTTTTAAAAGCTTTTATTTAACTTGCAATGTACGTATGTATGTGTATCTAAGTATGTTTGTTCGGGTGAAATCTTGCAACTCAATTTTGAAGCAGATATCGTCAACCGATTGAGCTGAAATTTTACATACTTACTTAATTTTGATGACAATACAATAATATGGTACCACGGGGCTGATCTGATGATGGAGCCGGAAGGTGGCCATAGGAACTCTATAATAGAAAAAGCAATCCTACCGAGCTTGGGCTCTTTAGAATCGTCTCAGTGAGCATTTGATGGATATCTAAAGAAAAGTACCGTCGGCTATAAAAGCTTGCCACTAAAATGTCATTTTTGACAGAAACTTATTTTGAAATGTTATCATACTATGTACATATGTCGTAACCTGCAAAATATTTTAAAATTCCAAATATTGCAAAGTTCAAAGCGTGGGAGATAATGGTAATAATTTAAAGCAAGTAGTCGGCGTTGTACCCAAGGACACGCTCTAATCTAATCTGGTGTTCGACTCCAAATTTGCAACTTCGCTGAAACGACGCGTGTTAGTCTCCACGCCAGCTCTGAATACAAAATATTTGTACCCAACTGTAAATAAAACGACAGACTTTGTTTTAAACGAATAAAAGGTTGTTGACCTGCTTCAGCTAGAAGCTAGCCTTATCTTAATAGGAATAGAGTTAGACTGGATCGTTGACAGTTTAACGAATATTTTAGTTTATTTAGTAAGTAGGTAAGTTTAGTAAGTTTAGTATTAAGTAAATGTGAATTTTAATTATGATTGCTGCTTCTGAATTCTGCTCGTAAACTCATAGGTACAGTCAACATGAAAAGTAACTGATTATGTTGATGTTTAGTACCTTTTCCCTTCAACTGCTTTGACACATTCAAACTTTGGACTACTATTCTCTTACTGCTACAAAGTATGTGCTTACTGCAGTCACCTGCAGTCGGAAGTATAATTCTCCAACAGTTAAGCAGAAAAGGAATGTGTTCGCGTCACAAGGGTGACATAGTACGAGATACCGAAATGTGAACCGAAGGACACAAATGCACCAATTTTCGATCGTGAGAACGTATCCAAATCCAATTCACTTGAAATTCAGTAGGTACTGATGGTAATTAGACAGACATTAATTCGCGCCGTAACCACTAGGTCAGTGACCGGATCTGCAAACATTTTGATCATAAATAATTATTTCACACGCATAAGCCTCACTACGGATAGATACTACTGATAAAATAAATGGTCGTATTGAAATGGAATAAATAGCACCCTCGTTTCAAAATGCCATTTTCACATTAGCGTTATACAATGAACCCTATTTTGCACAAGAGCACGATTCTCTATTTTACTGCTTGATGAGATCTGAGGTTCGTAAAGTAATCAACGGTAATGCGAGTAACCACGTGTATAATTTGTTAATTTAATCATGCGACTCGCGACGTTGCATGTCTAGCATGGAATTAAATCAATTGGATAATGCAGTAATACACTATAGTGGATGATCAATAAGATTATCCGCTTTCAGTATACATAACGACAGCACAAAAACAACTTAATCGCTGATGGAATAATCCGTGGTGTTTTATTGGTGTGACATAATATAAATAGCAACCAATGTCTGTCGACTACTAAACGCAGATATTCTCATCTCTTCTTTTGTAGCTTCCGAGAAGTAGTAGTTAACAATAAGGCGGTTGGCCGTATCAGCTCGTTCTACGATCAACTGCGTTGCTTTTTACACAAACAACCAATATAATCTAGTATTCGTGTGACTTTTGGGAAAATTAAGAAAGAGAGAGAGCTTTCTGTAGCGTATTATGTTATTCTCCGTAAAAGGTATTCCATAAATACCAATGAATTCTTCATCATCATTTTACCAATGAAATCAGTTGCAACTTTATTTTGTTAATACATTCACGACAACATTTTAGATATTTTACTATAAAGTACTTTAGCATTTCTTATAAAGCCTTTACAGACTTCTGAACTGGAAACCGCTCGACGGTACAGGACGAGTAAGATGCAACACAAGCCATTTTTATAGGTTCCGTCGGGAGCCTACTTACCTTCAAGAGCTGCACTCGCTAGCAACTTGCAACATTTTCATTCAATGAATTGTTTTGAGAACACTGTAACGGTTCTACACTTCTAGGTAAATATATCTTAATAACTACTCATAATAATAAAATCCAATCTTATTAACTAAAAACACTATTAAAAACTTAATCTAATCAATTACACATTATAAACTATTTTCAATTTTAATAAACCGAACCTCTTTGTTTGCACTGGCTGAATATGTAGGTACTGGCCGAAAGCAGAACTCGTTCTGAAAAAACAACAGAAGTTCGATGAGAAAATATTTGGTAAATAAGTTTCTGTCAAAAATGACATTTTAGTGGCAAGCTTTTATAGCCGACTGTACTTTTCTTTAGATATCCATCAAATGCTCACTGAGACGATTCTAAAGAGCCCAAGCTCGGTAGGATTGCTTTTTCTATTATACAGTTCCTATGGCCACCTTCCGGCTCCATCATCAGATCAGCCCCATGGTAACATATTATTGTATTGTCATCAAAGTTAAGTAAGTATGCAAAATTTCAGCTCAATCGGTTGACGATATCTGCTTCAAAATTGAGTTGCAAGATTTCACCCGAACAAACATACTTAGATACATACATACATACATACCCACTTACATTGTTACGAGTTAAATAAAAGCTTTTAAAAAGGTGGAAAAGGTTTGCTATCAAGTAAGAATCCAGCGCACACTATTATTTAAATTTTATGTTTCTATTGACGATCATAATATCAATTAAATTAAATTAAAATCTAAATCATTTACTATGAAATTATATTTTATTCCTTAAATACATCTTAAAAAGTTGTAAATAAATTGCTACAGTGTGTTGTAAATAATATTTTTATGTACAGTTTTCGAACAACGTGTACTCATTTGTAAAAATAAGCTGCTGTTTTCCCCAATGCGGGGACCTATCCCAGGGCCGCCGTTACCTATTCCGGAGCCGCAATACCCTATCCCAGGGCTACCGATTTCTACCCTGGGCTACCGATTTCTACTACCGACACTACTAGGATGTCTAGGCCTAACCTGGCCTGAAAGCTACTGGTCTACTTCAGTCTGCTGCGCATGTTCAAGTTGCCGCGCTCTACAGTGAATGCTGCGACGAAGACGACGTGTGCAGGGAAGTGACCAGGACTTGTCTCTTCTAAAGTGTGCTCAGCTCGGATTTACAAACTAAATTACCCACAACCTAGCCGGATCTACATTCTTTCATTATATTAATTAAACATTTGTACAGTTTAATCTGAATTTTATTAAACTTCTACAAACTATCTACCAACTAACCTACCTACCTATAACATACAGAAGTCTAACAGTCGTTATAACACTTAAAAATACTTCTGTCAATTTCTCGCCCCAGTTTACGATTCAGAATTTTCGTCAATATTTTGTTGGACGTTGGACGCCATTCGAAGTAATTAAGTTAATTTTCCAGTCGGCTGACTTGAAATATTTTATAAGAATGACGTACAATTTTAACTGCTTAAATAAAATAATTGAGGGATATCGGATTGACCGGTTATAATTTGTGTTTATCACAGACTGTGTTTATTTAATAACCTCGACATTTCGGACGTGATGATACGTCGTTGGTCTCAAAGGGGCTCATAGAGTCTGTTTTGTTATAATAAATTCAGGACTATCTTACGAAAATTGACCTTGTCCCAGGTTAATATAATGCTGACATTACACACATAGAAAATAATTATCTAAAACCGGCAAATATTGACATAGCATTCATCAGACTTGCTTTCGACGGAATTCGAACCCAAGACTACTAATTTAGCAGGCCATTGTATAATCAGCTTAGAAAAACGTAATGTTCATTTATATAGATATATCCATCTATATAGATATCATAACTTCATACTTGTGTCCCCTGCGTCACGGCGAGCGATAGCGCCAGCACTCCAAAGCCGCGATGACACCGAACTAATATTGGTTTAGGATGTTTATGTTATCGCACGTTTTACCCAGGAGCACCTACTTCTGTTTGAATAGTATATTTCGATGACTAGATTGGGAATAACGCTGATAACTCTGCGTTCTACGGGAATACTAACATATTAAATTGTTTTCATGGAATATTTTATATATTCTAAACTAGGCGGATTTCATTCGCTCGACTATTCGACCGTCGATTCATAATCAGCGATCGGATAGATAGGCGTCATGGCACGCAATAGGTGGCAATAGTTAGGATACAAGTCCAAACATTTAATAAATTTATTAGTTTTCAGGTACCTAAGCAATTTATCAAATATTTGGTCGACATGGACCGTTTTGATCATCATCATCATCATCATCTAAGCCATAGGACGTCGACTGCTGAACATAGGCCTCCCCTTTGGACTTCCATATATACCCGTTGGAAGCGACCTGCATCCAGCGCTTTCCGGCGACCTTTATAAGGTCATCTGTCCATCTTGTAGGTGGACGTCCTACGCTGAGCTTGCTGGTCCGAGGTCTCCACTCGAGCACTTTTCGGCCCCATCGGCCATCTGCTCTGCGTGCTATGTGACCTGCCCATTGCTACTTCAACTTGCTAATCCGGTGAGCTATATCGGTCACTTTAGTTCGTCTACGGATTTCCTCATTTCTGATTCGATCAAGTAGAGACACCCCGAGCATAGCCCTCTCCATTGCTCGTTGAGCGACTTTTAACTTTGAGATGAGGCCGATAGTGAAAGACCACGTTTCGGTGCCGTAAGTCATCACTGGTAACACACATTGGTTGAAGACTTTCGTCTTGAGGCACTGAGGTATGTCGGACGAATAGACATTGCGTATTTATTGCTTTTTCTAAGAAAGATGTGCTCAAATGATCTAAAATACTATACAGTGCTCCCCAAATTAAATCATTTTGTATTCCAAAATCGTTATACATTACACCAGAATAATTTTATGTTGAGTCAGAATATCTTTTTGCTTCCCAAAATGGATTTTTTGCTCACCAAATATTGTTTTCATAAATTAGTGTTTCAGCTAGGTAACCATCTAATCCTGATCACCTTTCAGAGCAGATCCGACTCGGACGGGTTAGGTTAGGTTAGTTTTTTTTTTATATCCCTAAAAAACGCTCCATAATGTGCGGTAGTCATTATTAGCTATGCTATATCAATTTGAAATTTTCTCCATACAAATCGATTTTTTTCGATATTTTCCGAATTTGACCAAATTTTCGGGCAAGATTTCAGATTCATATTTTTGAGCCCCGAGAGCCCCCCGATACCGAGTTTTAGCCGCCTAGCACCAATTTGAAATTTTGAATCTTTTTTTTTCGATATTTTCCGAATTTGACCGAATTTTCGGACAAGATTTCAGATTCATATTTTTGAGCCCCGAGAGCCCCCCGATACCGAGTTTTAGCCGCCTAGCACCAATTTGAAATTTTGAATCGTTTTTTTTTCGATATTTTCCGAATTTGACCGAATTTTTGGACAAGATTTCAGATTCATATTTAGAGCCCCGAGAGCCCCCCGATACTGAGTTTTAGCCGCCTAGCACCAATTTGAAATTTTGAAAAAAAAAGTCGCCATCTTGATTTTTTTTTCCACAAGTGTCTAACAACCGATCTTTAAAAACAAAACCTGCTTTTTGTCAAACCAGCCAGCTGTGTGAATGACCTTGTTGTTGAAACTAAAAAAGAAGTTACTTTGCAGGCCTAGGCCTGAAAAGCAGTATGAAATCCCTTTACAGTCTTCTCGAGTTGTTGCGCCCAAAAAGCGATACTTCCGAGCCTATTTTAAGGAACGTAAAGAAATTTCATTGGATGTTTGAGAAAAAGCCATTTTGGTGAGCATTTAGTTTTTTGCCTCAGCAAAAATGACTAAAATGGAAGTAATAATATAAAATATTGGTGACATCCATTTAACAGTAATTTAGATTATTTGGTCTGAAATTAACATTAACGGTGTTCATATATTTTTATAGGATGTAAGAAAAAGAATTATTTGCTTTATTTATGGAATAGTTTGGGATACACTATTTGGTGAGCATTCATCCGTTTTGGTAAGCATTAAGAATTTATTGGTAGTAATTTATCAACATATTTGGTAGGCGTTTAATCATATTTGGTAGGCGTTTAAACACAAGCCTTTATTAACATCAAAATATGTACGAGTATATAGGTTACCTTTGATAGTTAACGTTTGATATTCGCGGCAGCTACTGATGAGAAAAATCTTATGTAATCTATACTTTGACTCTTAACTCAAAAAAAAATTGGTGACTTATATTATGAATAAGATCATAATTTTGCGTGATGGATTGCGCTGCACTATACAACAACTTGAATTAGAGTTATTAAGCGCATGACTGAGATTAGGATCTTTCCCCAGATTTGTACTTTAAAGTACATCTCAAAATTTTCAAGTGAAACTAGTTTGAGTGTTCGGAATCAGACGTGTCTCCATAATCGAGTCAAACTGTGCTCCATAAGCCCAGCACGTGTCGTCGAAAGTTTTTGCCCTGCCTCGACCATCCTCCGAAATTTTCAGCTCCCAATTTCCGCTCACGTACCGTACACATTAAATAAAATTACCTACTTACATATTCCACGCATTCATTGTTTTTAAATGGCTTAGAAGCTTAGAATATAGTGCCATGTATAGGTGTATTTATAATCATCCTTCTGCCAGGTAATGTTTCGTTCACTTCTTACCAACTGGAATGAACTGTCGCTCGCGGTATTTCCGGACTGATACGACCTTCCAATGGCGAGGCGTCAAATACAAGCTCAGGGCAAGCAAGATAGAATTCGCTTATATGTTCTCCAGTAATAATAGTGTTCAATCGTTCTGTAGTCGGCAAAACGGTGTGAATCGGGTTCTATGTACGACACGCCGCTGCGACCTTCAAACCTTAATTTTATTGAAGGTTTGAAGATCACAGTGGTGTGGGATGTGGCATGGGAGTACTCCCATCTGAAAGGCCGGCAACGCACTTGTGGCTGCTCTGGTGTAGCAGGTGGTCACGGGCGATGGAAATCATCAGGCGATCCGTTTGTTCGTTTGCCTCATTTTAAAAAAGAACATTTTTTCACAATAAAATAACGGATGACAAGGAGAAAAAAATCGTATTTTCAAGAAGAACTGGACGAGCTACTCTAAAAAAACACCGAAATCGCTGTAGATGTGCCAATTATATATTTGAGTTCTTTGGATTCCTCACGGATCTCGTCATCAGATCTCACCAAATTGTATGGGACCAAAGCCTCCTTTCGAACATAAAAATATTTTTCGAAGCGCGCCTACAGCTAAGAATATAATGGCTATTCTGATAATGCATTTCTATCCGTCCATAGTAAAACTTCATCATAAGTTGTCTTTTCCGTTATTTCAATTTTCAACCGACTTCATAAATGACGGAGTTCTGAGGTAGCAAACATAAAAATTTAACCAAATAGATAACAAATGTTTATACTAAAGCGAAAAATTGCAATTTTTTATGTTTTGAGCGGGATTTGAACCCACATCTCCACGGCTTTCCGGGACATACGGGGGAGTTGCCAATTCCATTCGAATAGAAATAACCTCCTCATTTTTGAAGTCGGTTGAAAATCGTAATAAAGGAAATGACAACTTATGATGAAGTTTTACTATGGACGGGACGGATAGAAATGCATTATCAGAATAGCCATTATATTCTTAGCTCTTGGCGCGCCGGGTGACTGACGCGACAAAGGAAACCCTTAATGAAAGAACTTTCAGAATAAATCTGTCTCACAAAGGAAAGGGATAGTCCGCAAGTCCCGTGAAATATTAACGGTAGTTAATAGCTCCGTTTGCCAAATTGAACTGATTGAACGTTTAAATAAATACAAACAAAAATGTATTTAATATTTATACGATGGTGTTTACATACTTGCATAATATTACGTTATTAAAACAAAAATGAGTCCTGAGTAAGTGTTTGGTCAATGTTCAGGCGAAGCCGTTGCATTTGGAGAACTGAAAAAATATCATACAAATATAGTGTTTATTTTATAGGCCAGTCAGTCATAAAATAGAGTTGAAAAGTGGTATTTTCGACTCTATTTTATGAGTATTAAAATTCAAAAGTGATAGACTTGGGTGACTCTACCTATCAGGTAAATGTAAGAGCGGTTTTTCGAAATTCCCACGAGAGGATGGCTCGGGCTAAGAGCAAAAGCTAGTAAATATTACATAATAAGAATGACATGCCAATACTCCTCTCCTTATAATATGTAGATGCGGTTTAAATTTCTGGCAATTAAACATTAATAATTCCTTAATGTAATCACCGTTTACAGTGTAGTTAGTTAACCTTCCACCAAAGTAAAGATATTATTATAGACATACTATCAAAGAAAATGATATCACTAGAGGCTACGATTTGGAGTTTGCTGTTCAAATTTACATAAAATCTACTCTTTCCAAGGAACCACTCAAATATCCATCGATGTTGAAATTAAAGTCTTAAGTCTCTGGGATAAAACGTTTTAGACTACAAATTTGATTTAAGCATCAGCAGACTTAACTGTGGCGTAAATGGGGATTTGAATATGGGGCGACGATTAAATTTGAGGTTATATACCTTTTGTTACTGATGCCGGGATTGGCGCGTCGAACAAAGGCTTCACACGCTCCTTTATTAAACCTCTGCATTCCTATATATATACGTATCCATTCTATTTTAAACATAATTCGAAAAAGAGTAGATTCCAAAGTTGCCTCAGGAATACGTTATTTTTTCATTCGCAAGCTTGCATCCCGTGAATGGACAAATCCTTGTCAAAATTACGATGTGATGATGGGATCGATAAAGACTTGAAGAATCGAAGACACTCCTGAATTTGTGTAAGGTCACCAGCGAACGAATAAAACAAAGAAGTATAATGAGCGTCAGAACATGACCCCACGAAAACTGTCTAGTTATGGCGGCGTAGCATAGCAGTTGCATTACATGAAATACGTCGTCCCAAAGTAAAAAATATGCTCCCTGATTTATTTTATTAATTATTCGGGAATACACAATTAAAATTTGGAATCCGTTTTCACCATATAAGGAAAGTTTAAATTCTTTTACACTTGTTTTATTCGTTCGCTAAAGCACACCTATGAACTTTTTTCATCCAAACTAATCCATTTGTTCCTAAAGCTTTGCCTTTTCATTGAAGTTGGTTTTTTGTTGTGGCTAAACAGTTTTTAAGCTTTGAATCGTGAAAGCTGATTTCGGCAAAATAATATCTAATTAATTCACTATAATACAGCTGTCGTGTACGAAAAAAAAAATCATCACCAGTTCAGTCACGGCCAACGGCTTAATGATTTAAGAAAGTCTTCAGAGTTCTTAAAGTTTCTTATGAACTCGTAAAACCTCGGTAAAACATGGCGATACACCGCCCTATCTCGAGGTGCACGACCTCTAAATGAGATGAGGGATGTAAGATTAAATGAGGTCTGACGCAGGGAATAGGTATTGCTGAAGGGTTGTGCACAGAAGGAAAACAGGCCATTTAACATGAGACACGGATTATTGCCCGGATTTACAAACTAGATTTATGACGATTACGTTTTTTCTTCTTTGATTATCCACTTGTTTTTATTGTGGTTTACACAATCAAGTCCAATTTACAAGCTTTTACTTGGTTTCAACTGTTCTGTGTCTGTCTTTCTTTTTTTTTTTTATCTTTATTTAAAGATCTTAGTCGTTAGAGTTCGTCTCTGTTAGTATACCATTATTATTTATCTTATCTCCTATTTAAACCTATTTTGTCAATTTTGTACAATATTTTAGCTTCATCTGATAAGAAAATCAAATCTTGCAATTTTTTTTACACATTACCGGATTCCGCTGTCAAGCAAAAATTTTTCATATGTACATTACGTAAATGGAATGAAAATGAAATATTTTTATGACATCGAGGTGATCTGACGATTCAGCTGGAAGATGGCCACGGGAATCACTGAAAGGTCTAATAAGTAAAATGACGCAACTGCATTGAGTTTGGGCTATCTATAAGTAGGTCCTTTTTGATAGAATGGAATAGAACATTATTTATTGCACACCTCAACGGGAAATAAATATAAACAAACACAGATTACACGATACACACAAAACACAGATTACAGATGTTGATCTCAACATTTTACAACGTTTCCTACATCCCGATGTTATAAAAACGCTGGTAAATTTTGACTTGTACCTTGCCTGTGGGTCTGTTTGCAGAACAAAGGTTTGATTTCAATGTCCACTTGTTTTTTGAGTTACTTTAAGTTATGCACTCAAATCTATTTTGAACATTCTAGTGGATTCATACATTAGGTATGACATTTATATATTAGGTATATTGACATTCCCAACTACTATAACTGTTCGACATAAGTTTTGTAACTCAATTTAGGGTCTCTTGACTCTTACATTGTATGTAAGAGACACAAAGGATAATTCTCCGAAGGCTCCAGCAAAATATCAGGGCATTAAACGTCAAACAGTCGTAGCAAAAATTCCAATAGCTAAAATCAGATAAATGGACTCGGGAGTAAACATTCCGAAAGCGTGAATCCGAATGTATAAAACCTTTTATACATTTATGTTTTACAATTCATCCCTCCGCTCCCTTTGAAACACAGCTGCGATTGTTTCATTGTTTTTTACCGCCTATTTGTTCATCCTTCGTAGACCACAAAACCAAATAGCATTGTGTGTCTGATCCGTTTGTTTGTTGTAAAAGTTGCAGTGGCTGATTTATGCCATTGCCATCGCCCGGACGGTTAGTTCAAGCGGTTAGTTGTTGTTGTTGCCAAATCCATTCATTGAATTATGTTGCTTGTCGAAGACAATAACAAACTTCAGAAAATTACTGTTGCAGAATTGATCGTCAGTATTTCATCCTAATTGCTGTGTGCTCACCGCGAGCATTCGCCGGGAATGTAATAATAAAGACTATGCAATAAACTTGTACATTATACACGAATGTTCCGGTGACGAGGCACCCTTAAGGGTTATTTGCAGCATATGGTGCAAAAAATAATAGTTCGTTAAGTGCAGAAATAGCGCCGTTACCTTCAATAATGGTGGCATTTGATGGTACTCCAATGTAGACAATCAGTGGATATAAGGTCAATAACGATTTATGAGTAAAAAGTTACCTAAGTAAATACCTGTAATAATAACTAAATCTATGTTATGTGAGAACTTATTTACAAAACCGTAAACCTATGATACATTTCGTTCTGTTTTATTCTATAGAAAATATATAAAATAGAAATCATATGTCTTCATCTGTGCATTGATACACAGTCAAGTGACGAAAGTGGCTCGTTTTTAGAAGAAATTCCCATCGGCGTGCCCTTAATGAAGGGGTGCTGGTATACGACACAGCTCAGGCCAAATCCGACGTAGCAGATGAGATATCGCTGTGGTATAACTACTATAATTTGTGTATGTAAATGTAACTAATAATGAAATGTAAATTGATCTCAAGTTGGCAGTTTTCTTAAATCTTCGACCAATTTGTTGGACTAGTTGCACATTATTCCTCAGCTCGTGTCTACGGACGGTCTAGTCCTTGTCGCTGCTGTTATACTCTATTTGTCTCTGTCAATACTGGGAATTTGCTATCATTCCGTAATAGGCCATACTTTAATAATAGTAATATATATATGATTTTTCTACTCCAGTACTTTTTTCTGTCATTTATATAGTTACTAACTCTAATATAAAGACATAAATTATGAAAGTCTGTAAAAGTCTATACTCTACTGCTCAAAAACACACTGCTAACCGATGTTATAATGTCGCCAAAAAACCATCACTTAGTACCTCAGATTACATGATGAACAGCTGCATTCACACAATTTGCAAATTAAAAAAAAAACTTTTGTACTAAGGCATTGGTGCCAACTTAAAAAAAAAGTTTTATCTTCAGTGCATGGATGTTTAGTATAGTGAACGTATACCTTTATGTATAAGTTTAATTTTTTTGACAGATGTTTAGTATGGTGATCGTATACCTTTATGTATAAGTTAATATTTTTTTGACAGATGGATGTCAATAAAAAAAAAGTTTATCAGAGACAATTTTTCTTTTTAATTTTGTTGATTCCGAGCGGGAACATGTAATTATTTTCTTTGTTGTTTATTTGCATTTTATTTCTGAAATGTCGAGTCGTAGAAAAAGTATTGTATGCAACGTTGTATAAGTAGGTCAAAAAACGCTCGTGGCATCTTTCTTACGATGTTCGCTGCGCTCACATCGTAACCCATGCCACTCGCGTTTTTTGCCCCCTCTTATACAACGGTTGCATAAAATACTATTATATGTAATAGTTGTATAAGAGGGGTAAAAACCGAGTGGCACAAGTTACGTCATAATCGAAGATGCCATCGTAAGAGAAGATGCCACGCGAGCATTTTTAGACCTACTTAGGCAACCTTGCATACGATACTTTATCTACGTCGAGTAAACAGTGAAAAGTAGAAGATAAAAAGTAAAAAATGAAAAAGTAAAAATTACAAAGTAAACCGGCCAAGAGCATGTCGGGCCACGCTCAGTGTAGGGTTCCGTAGTTGCTCATCATTCACAATAGACTCAAGTTACGAGAAAGATTTCAAGCTCTATAAAAAGGTCGTAAACGCCAATGTAAAGTATTCAGGACTTTTTTTTCAGCAGTATAAGGCTGACGAAATGTATGTCTTTATATAAGAGTTAGTAACTGTATAACTCATAGAAAAAAAAACTAGAGTAATAAAAATCTTACAACTACGAAGACCTGAAAACACAGGTAAAGCTTGACCAGAAATATATGAGGATGCGCCATATTGCGGATTTTCACTGGAACTAATTTCTTACACTGGCAATGATTTTATGAAGGTTTGTCAACAATGTTACTGTCATTCGTGGTGATTTCTTTAAAAGACAAATATTGAAAATTATCCAAAGAAAATGCCGAAAACCATTCACAATCGTGAACGTAAGATTATAAATAAAGTGTGCATGTGTTTACTACACGAAAAACAGCCAGGAAAAGAGTGCATTCCATTAAATGATATTACAAGGTTAACATAGTGGAACTGACATGTATTGAAAACTAATGTCATTAATTCATTATAGTGGGTTGCGATTGGTTGCAAAATTGTTGCCATGTAAATCTTATAAATTGCGCCCTCTTGACAATCCTCATATATTTCTGGTCAGGCTTTATAATAATTATCTTAAAGAAAATGTCAGCCGAAACTCCGACACCGTATTTGATATTACTGTCTGGTTCAGATGCATTTAACAGCGATATCAGTTCAAGAAGTGAACCGGTTAAGAATAACTTCCCACCACAGACAGCTGAATAAGCGATCGAAAGACGAACGTAACTTAAAGCGGGGGCGTCGGGGCTATTTTCAAACTGATATTATAGTTGGTGAATTCCGATAAGCACCTACTTATTAGTTCAATCTCACTACTACATAAACCCTTCGGGTTCTCGAATATACATTATATAAATTGAACTACCTATGAAATTAAAATAACCGATCAACAGTAGTACGTTACTTGAGGTTATTTTCAAAATTATAGTACTCAAAATGATATTACAGTTGATATCGGATAAGCATAGCTATAGGTATTTTTCAATGTTAGCTTATTTGAGGTTATTCAATATTATTGTCCTAAAATTTTACGAAATTGCCAAGTTGGCATATTATTTGGTTTCCCGCTATTGTATGTGAGATGGCCAACGTATCCTTCAAAAGGTAATGTTCTATGTCAATCATATTAGACCTTTTATTACGCCGCGCCATTACATATAACATACTTGAATTGCTTTAAAATGAAAGCAGTTGAATGGCGATCAGTTTATTTAAACCTGTGTCGTACAATTTGCAATGCCTAAAATCCGCGCCTTATAATTTGAATATTCATGGGACTGGGGACATAGTTAGATTTCGGAAAACAGGCACGTATCGTAACATCCCAGTTCGGATATAAAATAAATGTTATTTATTACTTAATGTAATCTTCTGGGAGCCGGCCGGGATGGGCCGGCCGCCGGGTACTGGGCTCGGTTCATGGGCTTATATCACACTAATAGTTACACAACAAATATTTAGACTTATTTCAAACGGAGTTATACATAATATTATAACAAAACGGGCCTTAACACATTCGCTACCGCGTAGCGCTACGGGCTGCGCTCGTAGCCGATAACATGGGAAAAACCGTATGTAGCGAAAACTTACTACGAGCAGAGCGCCCGGCTACCGGGTTGTTGGTGTCGAAAGTGTTAATAGCGTTCAAAAAGTGTTTATTTGTTTAAGTTTGGTCTGAAAGGGACTGTGAATGTAACCTATCGTTCGAAACTCTAGATAGTTAAATAAACACTTTTTTTGCAAGATCAAGTTCCGTTTTGTTGCAATAATGTGTGAAAATTATTGAGACACACTTACATATTAAACTTTAGTCCTTTTAGGAACCGAATATGGGGTACCACGAGGGCAACTCCAAAGAACAAGATTTAATCGAGGTATAGGTTTTGTTTTTAATGATATCTACTAACCATTTGGCTTGTAATCAGGCTTTGAAATTTATGATTACTGAGAACTTTACCCGTTATAGGTATGTATATACAATATTTTTTTATTAAGTTAGTAGATTTAATGTTAGAAGTTTTAAAACACAAAAATGTAGTAGAATATTTTATAGTCGAATCGTAAGTTCGTAGTCAAATGTACAACTATATTAATATAATGTTTACAATGAAGCGAAAAAAATGTGGTTCGCGTTATTCCGTATAGTATTAATAACCGATACGAATTATCTATCGCTCGTAAAACTAGTCCATTGTATCTCTGTTAATTGTAGTGTTTGCTTGCCCTACATCTACATAATTACGAGGAGCTCTGATGCCAAGTTTGCTAATAACATAGAGTGTAGATGCCAGTTTTCAATGAAGTGGAAAGTAATGAGCCATTTAGTTGCACATAAAATTGTGCTGAATGCGCAAGAGATAAAACATAGGAAATGATGCAATGAACTATTTTATTGTCTGCAAATAAACTCGCCGCCTTGTCTCCATTTGAACCGGAGCATTCAAAAGTTTATTTTAGAAGAAAAGAGGTCAGTCGGAGAATTTTTGCTGAAGGTTGAAGTTTAGGATATTCTTTATTGTCAAATAACCAAGGTTTTAAGTCTGCTGTAAAATTTGTTTTTTTGTTGATTTAGGCCCAATTCCACTATACTTTGTATATACTTAAGTTATACGCGGCGTAATTTGTCATAAAACGTTAAATCCTATATATTTTGTACTTTTGTCATGTGAGTAATTATTGGATTAAATTGTCATCGTCGGCATTATTTTCCATTGTCATGTTATGTCATGTAGGTATTGTTTCAAGTACAAAAACAATCCGTCTGTTTATCTGGGCTGGGGTAATATTCTCTTCGGTGACCGCAATTATCAGTCATTCAAATAAAACTGTTAAAATGGATTATATCGTATATCGATTGTGAAAGTTATAATTAATGCAAACTACCCACTTTAAAAGTTTTATAATATAGGTATAAGTTAATCCCAATGTTATTTTTTATTGAAATTACTTCTCTATGGGGATTCGTTTTGGAGTTATTTATTGAGTTCAACTTTATAGTACATTACATGAGGCCAAGCAAAGAGGTGCGGGAATCCTGGTTTGCAGTAGGTCCAGAATGTTGAAGTGCCACCTGACTTGAGGGAGACTCGATAAGAGGGATCATGATTACATGAGTTATCTCAATACGCACATCTCTGGGGCGAGCGGTATCGCTGGAGAGATGCAGTGGAGGCGGCTCCGACGGAGTTGAACGCCGGAAACTGGCCCGAGACGGCGCTAGATCCAGAATTTAGGGTCTCTGGGGCATCGGAGTTAGTAATTATCTCGATATTCAATATGCAACATCAAGATTTGTTTGGTAAGGAGGATGCGATACGAGTAGGTATACCTAAAGAAAGGGTCCTATGGGAATTTAGTTAAAATAATTTCTCATTCCAAGAACAAGTTACATTAAACAAATAAAAGAGAAAGAACAAGTGATTTCGTATAGCGAAGTTAAGAAAGATGTAGAAAACTACATACTTCATCAGCTACATCGACTAGAGTTTGACTCTTACATTTATAGTTCTCATTCACAGAATATTATACAAAAAAGGTATGAAATAGTTGATTCACGTTTTCTATGTAACTTATTTAATAACATATTCGCGTAGCGCATGAAAAGCGTGAATTAACTATTTCATACCTTCTTTGTATAATATTCAGCTAAAGTAACATACACGCAAAGCGGGGCGCAGCGGCGTGAAATGGGCGCGTCACCCGCGACTGCAGACAGATGAATACGTGCGATCGCCCGCAGACTGCGTTTACGCGGCGGAAAATATAGCTTTGTTTTATTTTCGCTACTTACTTAGTACACTAGGTATAGTAGTGAACCTAACTTAATAACTTAACTCCTGATACGAGTACCAACTCTTTGCAGAATTTTATTTATCATCGGGCTCATTTGAAAAATCAGAGACTCATGGCTCTAATTTATGTGACTGTGTTTTAAAGTTTTAGTTATGTATCTAACATAGTTTATAAGTAAATAAAATATGGAAAATATATAAATTTTCTGAATTAATGATTTTAATTAATTCACTTTTATAGCAATATAATTATCATTATGTTTTTTTAACTGATTATTTCCATCGCTTTTGCATACTGAATCCTTTGTGCCTGAGATGTGAGTATGCGAGCACCCACAAACGGCGTTTACGCGGAGGATTTTTTAAATTTCATCACCTACTCAACTTCGGATACTTGTCAATGTAATCTGCCAAGTCGCCAAATCGAACAAACGCGCGCGCCGCGCCGTCACACACATTTATATTAAACTAACGGCCCGCTCCGGCTTTGCGCGGGTGAAATGCTGATAAATTATGCATGTATTTATACATCTAAAACTTCCTCTTGAATAGCTATCTATTTAAAAAAACCGAATCAAAATCCGTTGCATAGTTTTAAAGATCTAAGCATACATAGAGTAGAGATAGACAGGCAGACAGCAGGGAGCGACTTTGTTTTAAACTATGTAGTGAAGGTTGGCCTCATTAGAAATAAAGAAACGTGAATAATCGTTGAGGAGCTTAATAGCAAGGCCAATAGGACATAATAGCATTTTTTCACAACGATATGATCGTTTCACTTAGACAATTTCAGACGCGTTTACGCCACGCTAGCTAGGCTATCTTAACTTGGCGAAGTTTTTATTGAAAACAAAGAGACTCGTAGGTAATAGTTATCGCGTGACAGAGCGTCGCGTGTCAAAGTGGCTGTGGTTGTGCTACATATTTTTCTTGAAGCGAATAACATCTGTCCTCCGAAATGGGTGCTTCCCTCACCTCACGAGCTCCTGACAGCCGCCCACGACACTACTGGGCTGGAAGATTATCAAAAGGCATCGTTCAATCGAAAGGGTTTACGCGATGGAAAATAATGGCATGCATTCTATTTCTAAAACATAAGTGCGTAACATTTGCCAGATATCGCCCCATGTGCACTTTTAGCGATGTGCTGTTTCTACTTTATTTAGATAGGCTTAAAATTCATAATTATGGCGAATCAAATTGCTTAAGTCCAAGAGACAGGCATGAGCAATATGTCAAATTTAGATATAATGTATTCATGTTGAGCCACTGAGCCGTATAACCTTTAAATAAATGTCAATGTATCAATGTCAGTTAATGCAGCTCGACTAGCAGAACATTGATGTGTCAAAAAATTACTAAATTGGTGACATCGTCAATTCCACAAAACCGTGTCGAAAAGGGCCTTAAAAATAACTAATTGAGTGATGCACCGGCAAATATCGACATGTTTTGCAGTCACTATCAGATGTTAGGTGATTTTTATAGCAGTAAATTCAGCGGAAGCGTTTTTTAGTTTCGACATGTCTGTTTTGAAATTATTTAATTCTTACTCCCTGCTCGGTAATGTGATAATAAATTGTTGAAAATATAAAATAATATATTTTCAAATGATTAGAATCTTACACATTGTAGTGTTCCACTTACCATGGTAATTCCTTTAAGCGATGAAATTCGGGGCTCCCTTATATTATTCAATGCTCTCTCTAGTACCTACGTTGAACGTTCGGTATATTCGCTTGCTTCGATATACCTATTGGCTGAAACTATCATCATTATTAAACTCTAGCTCACTGAAAATCAATTTGACGCAGGCTGCTACTTACATTATTTTTCTCTCTTATCCCAGTGCCTTGGTGATGGTGACTGCTGAGTGAAAATAAAGTACCCTGACCCTGAACTTATTGCTTTCTCTTTCTACATTTTCTTTTCTTCTCTATCTATTTCTCTTTCACGTCTATTATCCTGTCCTTCGACTCCTCGGAGGACCGGGTAACACGACAACATGTAAGTCAGAAAAACTTTTAACGTTCACTTTTTAATAAAATTGATATTGGTCACTTAGAACTGAGTCGTCAAAAATGATTAAAAAAACAGGTTTTCAGTTGGATCTCAGGCGGTTAAAACCGCTAAGCAAAGCTAAGATTAAAAGATTGAAGCAAGTGTCCATCTTTTAAATCCCGTGGTATTGTTTCTAGAGCGGATGAAACGAGAAACGACCGTCAAATCGAGTACACAAAAGTCCGACGATAGTGCGACGGTATACTCTGCGGAAATCGATTTTATAGACAACAGTGTGAGGGACTTGTCAGCCTGCTAGCTTGCGAGTCGTGGTAGTTCTGTTGGGAGGCAATAAAGGTATCTCGAGTTTTTTTGTCAATTCTACATATATAGCAGCGGTCGGCAACCTTTAATTAGGTAATGGCAATGGCTGCATATATTCGTAGCGCCAGTAACGCCGCACTATGGAACATAATATTATGCACATATGGAACAAATTATAATTATAATTATTCGTTTTATTAGAAAATGTGTCAATAGCCGCAAGAAATAATCTCGCTTGCCTTCATGGTGCCCACAGGGTGCTGATTCTTGACCAATCAAGACAGAAGATGCGTTAGAAGTGAATTGAAATGTTGCATTCATCATCATCATCACGTCAACCGACAGACTTCCACTACTGGATTAAGGCCTCCCCCAAAGTTCTCCACAACGATCGGTCTTGCCGCCCTTATGCAATCTCCGCTCACGACCCTAATCAGGGGCGTCAGTCCACCTTTTAGCAATATTTGGGCGCCATCCCACAAATATTGCAATACAAATTTATTCTCGTCTCACATGATCTCGCCTCGCTTCGCTGTTGGAGAAGCACCTTTAGACGATGTACTACGCGGGCGGCCAGCGACAGATTGTGTACGAATATCAAACGCGCGATAAAAGGGCTCGAGCCTTCTTTTCAAAGACTCGAATGCACCCGTGTTCCGGTTTTCTTTTCACTGACTCAGAGGTACTCAGTTTAGCAGTGAGATGTATTTGTTTGGTACGTCTGTTGTAATTATGAGAAGAGGTAGTTCTTATAAATGATATGTTTAGTTAGAGTAAAATAGTTGAAAATAAAAAATATGTATATTTACGTATTAATTTAGTAATTTTGATGTGAAATATTTAAGTTTGGAAATTCATCCCTTGAAATAGTAAATTGGGGATGACAGGCATCGTCACTATCTTATGTGCTGGCCATTAGGGTGATTCCGGGGTCATGGAGCAGGAGTGAAAGTTGCTCAGTGTGACCCTCCCCAGTACCCCGTTCACTCCTGCTCCATGACCCCGGAATCACCCTTTATATATATTTATTCCGTAGACTAATTTGGAATCTCAGTTAACCTAAACCTCGGAATAAAATGTTGTCTGAATCTCTTCTATTCAAAATGACATTCAGCACGGCGGTTAGCTCGCAAAATGCAAATCGTTTGGACGATGACACATTGATCCTTCATTCATGAAACCAAAGTCGCGCACGGGGCCACAAGGAAAACGGGAAGTTACTTTCTTTTCACTGCCGGCGAAAACAACAAGACCCCTAACATGATACCAAATTGACGTACAGCTTCATTGCCTTACTTTGGAAACTAAACATTGTCCGGAAAATATGAAACGGAATAAATGTGGGACTAGCATTGGTTATTATAAATAGTTATCAAAGACCATATACACCCGAGACCGATATTCTTCTTACTACGCACCGTACTCCGTTTGTTACTATCGTTCTACATCGCTAGATGCCGCTAAGGGTATCAATTCATTCAAAAGTCGTCATTTTTCAATTTCTACCGTACGGTACGCGCAAGCGTGAAGTAACACAGTCGTCAAGCGTTCAACGACATTCCAACTTCCAAGTGATACAGTCAAAAGTGAATAGATGACGTTAGGTGCGATGTTTGTTTACTACGTTCCGTTTCGTCTCACTTCGCTACTTTTGTACTATAATTTCAATGTATTATTTTACAGAAAGTCTCCTGGCGAAAAGTTATCATTTGCTTTTAATTTCTAAATTAGGAACATATGTGAGTGTCAATCGAGAAAATCATAAAATAATTTTCAAATACGTTATTATTATTAATTAGAAAAATTAAATATTTGCCGCTAACCGTGAACTATTCAGAGAGAATGACTGAAAACTATGAAGAGCTCAAATAGTGGAGTTACACTAGTAAAGAATTCATGAAGCCTAACCACAATCTTTATAAAAACTATCCAAATGCAGTGCAGTTCAGTTTAGGGACCTAAACTGAATCGCTGAATTTGGTACCATAACAAATTCGCTGATTCTCGATCGAATAAAGTGAACGAAAGACCGATATTTGTCTCTGGTCCGCAAGTAAGATACTATGACGCGAAAGGGATGCCGCTATATGAGTTTCGTATATGTCTATCTCGTTCTGACGCCTAACCATTCGGTAACTAAAATATTATACAATTCATTTCGCAGCACACTTCGTTTAAACTAATTAGTAATTTTGAAAAAGAAAAGCGACATATATTACATAGCGAACTTATATTTTTTAATTAAATATCAATATTTGCAATACCAAATGTATTATTGAGTGAAATAAAGTTTACAATGTGAGCATTTATAAAAGAATTGTATTAAAGACTCGGAACGTGTGCCGCCTTCCACCTGTGACGGTGGCGTCAGTGACATGACTGGCAACAATGAAATTTTTCTTGTCAATCATTGACATGTAAATATGTTAATTTTAAATGAATTTTACGTATTATGCCAATCTTTGAATTCTGTTCGTCGTTGGATACGGCGATATATTAGCTGAAGGAAACCTAATTGATCTACTGCAAAATAACCATCGCCCGCTTGCAATAGCCGAAGACGAACACCGAAGACAAAAATGGCTTTGCGGAAATGTTTGACGTTCACCCTAGAACAATTAGGAATTGCCTACATGCTATGAATTTACATCATCAGAGGCGGCCTGCGAAAAAAATTGTGTAATATTTTCTTTTTGTTGTTTTGTTAAGAGTAATATAAAGAAAACGTTTACTGTATAATTATGGTTTTATTGAATTATGACTGTCGTCGGTTTTGTTAGTTTATGAATAGGTACATTTCATATCAGTGTTTACTAACATTACAGATGCGAAAGTGTGTTTGTTGTCTCTTCACATGGCAACAGAGCAATTTTATGGCATGATTTTTGGGTGTGGAGATAGTTAGGGAGCTGGAGGGTGACAAAGCAAAGGCTACTCTTTACCGCAATAAAACATCTCATTCCCATGGGAAAATCTCATACCTATCCTATAACAGAACCCGCGACATGACAAGTGGATCTGGATTCCAGTTTTGACAAAGTGCCTTGGCCTCACAAAGGTCAGTTCACCATGTCAACATTGTCATCGTTAATCTGTTGCCTAGTTACGATTAACAAACTTCCTACCGTGTGCAAAACTTATCTAACAGATATTACGTTACAGTACGATTAAAATCAGTTAACGATTCGGCCAACCTCGGTAATTGTCGTGAATCCCTCATCTCTCACATAGAGTTATCAATTTACAGATATGACCGATTTACAAAATTCTTTTTGTATTTGATAGGGTATACTTCCGAGATGGTCCCATGTAAATTTTATCAAAATTGTCAAGCAGTTTATGAAACATCAACAAAAATCGGTTGAAATCGGTTTTTAATTTTTTTTATTTGGTGATTATTATTAATTATTAATCCGACGTAATATCGTAGGTACTGTTACTTACATCAAACAGTAAAATATTGACATATATGTTTTTTTATATATTGTATACCTACAAGTATAGCTTTAATAAATAATGAATGTTAAAATTCATGTCGCTTCTGCATCATAAATTTCTTAGGTCTGCCGGTTAGTAATGTCATCTTGGCAGGTGCATTGCGTTTATGATACTTCAAATTGAATGCTACCTAAAAGAAATCGCGGTAATGTATTTCGTGTCATTTCCGTCTCCGGATTGAGGCGATGATACCCGAGAAAACCCGAATCGTTAACTGATTTTAATCGTATTGTACTGACTGTTTGTTAGTGGGAAATGTCGCTTGTCAATTCGGGCGTAATTTATTTTGTCCACATTACATCAGTTCACCAACGCCATCTAGCTATTTTGTGTAGCAAAAATTGGCGAGCCCGCAAGCAACCTTGAGCTATCCAGAGGTAGTGCCATCTATTTTAATACGATCAAACCACGTTGTTGAAGAGTAAAAAATATAATCCTTAAAAATTGTGTATTTAAGTTATATTATCGTATCAAAATAAAGCAGTAATGCGTTTGATTTCCAAAAATCAAAAATCACTTAAAAATGTTGGTGAAAAATAACATTTTTGTCACTTCCAGGCTACAAAGCAGCGCCATCTAGTTTTTATACCGAATTTTGAGCTTTTTCAGAGTTACGTTTTTTTGTATGAGAACATACGTCCCGTGTATATGGTCCTTGATAGTTATTATCCAACAGCGCTTCTATCCGATCCTATGATCGTACTAATGTTGTAAAAGTCTGTCAAATCATAATTTACTTATATCATATTGTAGAGGTTTAATATAACAATTTTAGCTGAGATTTAGAGTTTACCGATCACATCACCTCCATAAGTAAGTACACGCTCTTATAACTTATAACACATTATAGTCTCTGCGCTGTGTGAGCTGCTGGTCGCTATAATATGAATCTTAGACACGTATCAATTATTTGAAATGAAAGATCTCGCCGTTAGCTTCGTTTTTAACAGAGTTCAAAAAAAGGAGGTCCTAAGTAAGTATTTATGTATATGTGTGTGTGTGTGTGTGTGTGTGTGTGTGTGTGTGTGTGTGTGTGTGTGTGTGTGTGTGTGTGTGTGTGTGTGTGTGTGTGTGTGTGTGTGTGTGTGTGTGTGTGTGTGTGTGTGTGTGTGTGTGTGTGTGTGTGTGTGTGTGTGTGTGTGTGTGTGTGTGTGTGTGTGTGTGTGTGTGTGTGTGTGTGTGTGTGTGTGTGTGTGTGTGTGTGTGTGTGTGTGTGTGTGTGTGTGTGTGTGTGTGTGTGTGGGTGTGTGTGTGTGTGTGTGTGTGTGTGTGTGTGTGTGTGTGTGTGTGTGTGTGTGTGTGTGTGTGTGTGTGTGTGTGTGTGTGTGTGTGTGTGTGTGTGTGTGTGTGTGTGTGTGTGTGTGTGTGTGTGTGTGTGTGTGTGTGTGTGTGTGTGTGTGTGTGTGTGTGTGTGTGTGTGTGTGTGTGTGTGTGTGTGTGTGTGTGTGTGTGTGTGTGTGTGTGTGTGTGTGTGTGTGTGTGTGTGTGTGTGTGTGTGTGTGTGTGTGTGTGTGTGTGTGTGTGTGTGTGTGTGTGTGTGTGTGTGTGTGTGTGTGTGTGTGTGTGTGTGTGTGTGTGTGTGTGTGTGTGTGTGTGTGTGTGTGTGTGTGTGTGTGTGTGTGTGTGTGTGTGTGTGTGTGTGTGTGTGTGTGTGTGTGTGTGTGTGTGTGTGTGTGTGTGTGTGTGCGTGTGCGTGTGCGTGTGCGCGTGCGCGTGCGCGTGCGCGTGCGCGTGCGCGTGCGCGTGCGCGTGCGCGTGCGCGTGCGTGTGCGTGTGCGTGTGCGTGTGCGTGTGCGTGTGCGTGTGCGTGTGCGTGTGCGTGTGCGTGTGCGTGTGCGTGTACGTGCGCGTGCGCGTGCGCGTGCGCGTGTGCGTGTGTGTGTGTGTGTGTGTGTGTGTATGTATGTAGGTATGTATATTGTATGTATGTATGAATAAGCCAAAAATAGCCCGTTCATGTACAGATTACATGTGAATCACCTTTTGAAGTCGGTGCCAAGCCTCTCGTAAACTATAATATGTATATAAATATCGATAAAAAAATATGCTCGTAAATACCGAATAGTATTAATAATTCAGTGGTTTGGCACCGACTTCAAAAGGTGATTCAAATGTAATTTGTACATGAACGGGTTATTTTTGACTATTCAGTTTTTTTTTGGAGTCGGTTCTTTTTGTGTTAAAAATAATCTGAAATCGTTATTAGGTTATGATGGTTATGTTTATCACGCGATAAATAAACTCCGTCACTCTAACTCTCACGTACTTGTCAAAAAGTGCGTCACTAAATGTTTACAATGAAGCGAAAAATTTAAAAACTTAATGGTTCAGACCGGATTTGAACCTGCGTTTCCAACGGCTTTCCGGGCCAACACGGGCGACCTACCAACTGGACCACCGAACCAGATGTCAGAGCCATTGAATCTTTCAACCAGTTGCTTCAACATGCCATGGCCAGGGTGGCATCGTAGCGCCATCGACCGTAAAGATTTAGACTTTATAGTCGGCACCATCGTCTCAAATTTGTTGAGAATCGATAGTGCGTCACTAATTTATCGCGTGATGAATGAAACCGTCATACTCGTAGGCCCTCGTCTGACGGACCTACGACGGGTTTATTTATTTATTGTATCGTAGAAGCGGTATTGAAAGCGGTAAACGCGCATTTTTAGAATGACACCGCAGGATAATTTCTTTGACTTTGTGTGACAAACATGGTTTTCTAATTCTTTGGACATCATTATTTTTTTATATCGTATATTTTTACTATTTCTTGCTTAGGAAACTAAAATACTGTACGGAACATATGAAAGTGCCTAGTAGTGGTAGGCTTAAATTAGTGTTTATTTATTTATTTATTTAATCTTTATTGCACAAAAGAAAACTTATCGTACAAAAGGCGGACTTAATGCCATGAGGCATTCTCTACCAGTCAACCACACAGTGTTGTTGGTTGATAAATAGAAATAAGGTAGACGTCGTTGTAAACACAGATCTATCTAAATATTTTTTTAATTTTTAGGTATGTCGTTTTAGTTTTATTGCGGAATTCATACAGTTGAATCAAATTCCAGTTTCATCTGCGTTAAATGTACTTCTTATGACCGCGCGACCGGCGCACAAACATAACGACTAATATATACGTTGACAAAAATAACGATTTATTCTTTTCAACTGAGACTATGTTAAGATAATTACTTCGAGGGGCACATTTCCTAGAGTTCTTTATATCATAATTATTTCGATCACGATATTTCGTGCAAAAGGTAATTTTTTTTGAAATTAACATTAAAGGCAAATTGATAAGAATCTAGACTAGCGTTATCATTTATGAACTGACGAGCGCCCTGTAACGATCGTATTCCACTAGTAACCCCTCAATGAGCAGCCGGAATAGGCGATGACGGCGCACTGAGCGATGACGCGCCCATCTTTCACTCCTCCGACGGATTTCCCTCTAACTCATTTCATTTCGTTAAATTCACAATGGCGGCAATATTTCTTTTTTGTTGCGGCGTAAATATTATGTTTTATCTGTCGCCTCCGTTTTATTGCTCGAACCGTTTAGGGCAAGAACAAAATATGCTCTCGTCCTAATACAGCCAATCTATAAAGTTGTTTGAAACTCGTAAACCCGTTATGTTCAATATACTTGTATGTTTGTTTGTATTTACTTTATCTCTCTTAATCCTCACAAGTAAAGTACACAAAAATATAAAGCCGAGTCGTAATTTGATGTCATTAAACACTAAAAGCAAAATCGTAATTGAGTAAGTAATGAGAACTCGTAGTAAAGCATCAGCAATAAACTGAACGCAATCTCGCAGGGTACATCTCGAGGGTTCTCCACTCGTTTTTGTCATTTTGAGAGTTGTGCCTTGCGAACGGCGGCCACATTCACAAAAGTTTTTTTTGCTTTTAAGGACCAGTTTTCAGCTAGACAAAAAACGTTTTGAAGTGAGCCCACTAGACTTCGGTCTGACCTACATGAACATAAAGCGTACGTGGTTGGGTTGTGCGTGATAATGGTGTCTTTAAATACTACTTAAGCCTGAGTATGTAAAAATATACGTTAAATATTAAGACAAAATATTTCAAAAATGGTTTTCAGTGAAGTTTTCTTTTGGCTTGCTACTTAATTGGCAATTTAGCTGACTCAGTAAGTGTTTTAAACAAATAAGGTAACGATCGGTGTGCAATCAGCGGTAAAAGCACTTGCGTGAGTTACTTAGGGAAATTGAAACGAACTTTATTATTGGAAGTAAAATTCGCCTAGAAAAGTAATTGAAACAAAAACAGAAAAGCACGACGGAGCGTGAAAAACTCTGAGAAAACCTAAATGGAACTACACTCAAATTAAAATTCTTCTGCGACTTTTCCGCTTTTAAATTTTTTATCGATGGACTTTTCCACCGAGGATGAAAAGGAAAGCGAAAGGAAATTCTTTTAACGGAATATGAAAAAGATTTTATGAATGTTTACAAAATACGACTTTACGTCTCTAACAAGTTTCCTCATTAAAAGCAATCCTTAGTAGAAATTAGGAACAATTTTAAACATATACCAGCCGTAAGAAAATTCCTGGGTTTCGCGGCTTTGTTGAAACTTTCTCTAGAGCCCGGCCACTGACAGCTGCCACTATGTGTAATTATTTATCCACCACACACCGACATCGGAAACTTCTGCCGCCTGTTACTTTCTGATTCAATTACACACCGCCAATATCCAATTTCTAAATTAAAAGTCAATTTTACGAAATATTCTGATATTCGATTGGATCTATAGAGATGTTTCAACTTCAACTTTTTTCGTAGCCTTTATTTGTGCGTCACAGTTGAAAACCTCATTTCCTGTATTATTGTAAGGGCGGCCTAAACAAGTAAATTGAGAAATTTTCAGTTTGCTCGTGACCATCGCCGCATTTAGGGTGTAGGTACTCGAGATTGAAGAGCCGGTAGTCGCATAAATATTTAATGTTCTGTAGACAGGATATGAACTGAGAGGGAATGATGGCAACTTAGTCGCTTGTCAGCGCGAGTCAGCTTAACCGCACGCCGTCATTGTCTCAGGAAACAAACTCACAACTAATTTACATAAATAAAGGGGAACAGCCTCTTTCAAACCACTCGAAACAAATACGCATGGCTATTGAGACGTATATGTAAGTAACATGATCTAGCTATCCAATATTTACACAATCAGAACAGCAATACAAGATGTACGAAAACTTGAAAAAGTAAAATACAAACAGGCATCGGTCCACGAGAAAAACGGCAGCAAAGAGAACGAGCGAGGCACAATGATATTTATTATGGTAATGAGCCTGGAAATCCCTATTTCCATGCCACTAAGTGCGTACCTCCAGAGGCTCCTTTCATTATTTACGTTGAATAAAACTTCCTCGATTGTTTTTGATTTACCGACGCCTAATTTAAATCAATTTTGCCCGAATCCCAATTTCCTCATGAAATAGGCAGTCACAGTAGTCATTTCGAATTCAAACAATAAACCACGGACGGAAGGAAGCCCCCATCGGGTGTGGGCAAAAAACGAAACCGAGAGAAATTGAATAATTTGCTGAAAAGATATTCAGCAATAACGGTCGCTATGGCTATTAAGGCGTAATTCGAAAGAAATAAAACCAACGATTCGCCGCCTTATTTAACGCTTAATATAAAACTGTATGTTTCACTCGTAAAAACCGGCTTACGCAAATTTGTGTACGCAATATTTTATTGTGGTGTCGGATCTTTCATGATCTTGAACCTTTTATTCCGTTGGTATATAAATAAAATTAAACCAAAGAAAGAGATCGGGTGATGCATTATCGAGTTCTGAATAAATATGACGCAACCTGTCAGTCACAGGTACGCCCCGCGCAACATAAACGAAGTACGAGTAGGTAAATAGTTAGTTATTCACACATGTAAATATACCCTCAAGTTATAATTTATGTTCGTCTAACAAATCGGCAGAAACTTTTCCATTTCCATTAGGGAGAAGTTTCAGCCCGCGACCCGAGTGCTTGCAGTATAATCCGATCCGCTGGCAAATAGAAAGATACATTGCTCCGGCTACATTTGCCGCTGTAACGTTTGCCCTCGTTTGATAAAATTAGCGACCTATTTCCGATACTCTGTCATACAGAATATAAGCACTATTGATGATAATCTTACGAATTAGGCACACAAATACGGTACCTTTTGGTGTGTTTGTTATAGTTATAAGTATATAGGTCGTCATATTTGTGCAGAAGACCGTCGAAATGCTGACGTGGCGTGATAACGAGGAATCGAGTCAGCGTTTATTCCATCCTCTTTTCTGGCGGCAGCTGGAGATAAACAAAAGATTCAGCGTGATATATGACGGCAAATCAGATTATTATAACTTGAAAGCAGTTCCTTTGATTATCGCCCAGTTGAGAACGATTTTGTTTGTTCGGGAAAGTTTTCGCAACTTACAAATTCAGATAATTTGCATGATTTCCATCGTCTTTCAGTGCTTATCTAGGTACCACGACATCGACAGTTATAGGCTAGCGAACTACATACACCATGGTGCTGAGAGGCCATGTACCTATACCTACCCTTATCCGATTTTCCAGAATAGCCAACACCCTAACGTCCTCTCTCTCTCTCGAAGGCCTTCGTGCAGCAGCTTGTCTGTTTTTAAAGATTAGGGAAATATTTTAGTTACGCCACTCTGGCTTACGGCGCTAAACGAAATTCCACGAACCTACTGCAGCAAACGAGATACTTGCGCAAATATGAGTAATAGGTACCTACTAGGAAGTGTCAGTAATAGTCGAACTAGAGTTTGCAGTAACGTGAAATTCTCTAGTGTTATAACTAACAACTCGGTAATAAAATTTTCTGAACCTTAAGCCAAGCAGCGCCAATATCACTTTACGAAGCTCGAATAGCAAAAGACAATAAACTTATAATTTGGTCACACCACGGCCGACACATAATGGCTATATATGACAATCTCAGTCTAATTAAGTCACAGCTTTCTCAATTGATTGGTATTTAGTTTACATCGGACCGCGGATTCATTAGCGCCGTGTGTGCGTGTCACTAAGTGGAACGACTATGTGATTTAGAACCATATCAGGGGTAGATCCAGAGACGGGCTGGGTCTAAGTCGACCACAGATTATTTCTTTATAGAAGGTTATCTCTTCTGGTCTTTGCAAAAGTTAACTGAGACCTGTATTTTCATCATCATCATCATCTCAGCCATAGGACGTCCACTGCTGAACATAGGCCTCCCCTTTGGACTTCCATATATACCGGTTGGAAGCGACCTGCATCCAGCGCTTTCCGGCGACCTTTATAAGGTCATCTGTCCATCTTGTAGGTGGACGTCCTACGCTGCGCTTGCTGGTCCGAGGTCTCCACTCGAGCACTTTTCGGCCCCATCGACCATCTGCTCTGCGTGCTATGTGGCCTGCCCATTGCCACTTCAACTTGCTAATCCGGTGAGCTATATCGGTCACTTTAGTTCGTCTACGGATTTCCTCATTTCTGATTCGATCACGTAGAGACACCCCGAGCATAGCCCTCTCCATTGCTCGTTGAGCGACTTTGAGCTTTGAGATGAGGCCGATAGTGAAAGACCACGTTTCGGTGCCGTAAGTCATCACGGGTAACACACATTGGTTGAAGACTTTCGTCTTGAGGCACTGATTTTGCACCTGTATTTTATTGGTTGTAAATTACTAGTCGCAGGGAGAGGCAAAAAATGAAAACAACGCAACGATAACTCAAAAATAACTCTTTGGCTGTATGACCTCTCTCCCTTTGACTCGAAGGTTGGATTTGAACTTGTTGGAGCGGAGCGAGCGAAGCGAGCGAAGCGAGCGAAGCTCCCATGGATCGACTCGAATGGACTTTGTGACAATGCGCAGATCTCAGCGAGTTCTCAACCGATTTTAGAAATTTTTGTTTTAAAATGCAAAAATTAAATTTCGCTAGGTCGTGACGTGACGAAGAGAAAAATTTCGAAAAAAAAAAAAACTCCGCTCCAATTTATGGTGCAAGCTTAGCCGGTGGCTGACTCTGCATCGACCTAGTTAAGAACATGACGTAAGTTTCAACCACATAACAAATACTATCCAGAAAAAATATGATATGAACTCTTCTGGAAAATTGAGAGTATCGAGGGCTTCCTGTTAAAGGGGCGTATGCGCAAAAATGCGATTTTTTGTTTTTAACGGCATCGTATTCGTCTAATAACGATATTTTTTCATAATTTTATCGTAATTGTAAGTTATTTAAAATAAATAAAATACGTTTTGGCGTATCATGTAGGTCATAGTTTTTGTCGATCCAAAGAGGCGTACAGAAGGCGTAAGCGCAATAATGTTATGGAGTCTCGTGATATCACCGGAGTGTAAAGGCGTATGGTCATACGTTTATGACTCGATAGTGTGATTCACCAAAAATTGTTGCACAATAGAGGCGTATGTGCATACGACCATAATTACCATACTTTTTTAGTGACAGTCTCAGTCTTTGGCCTCATATACCGTCGCACCATAATGGCGCATAGTCCTTGAACGTCACACCTTTCTTCGAAAAACATCTCTAATTGGTAGGTTTCTAAGGAACTATCCTGCTCGGATCCCAGGTGGATTCGATTAAATATCATAAATGCTCGATTTCATCCAAAGGACGAACACAATGAATCATATTGCACTTAATATGCGAGCCGACTAGCTCCAACCTTGTTGAAAACAGAGGTTCCCAAGAAATACGAGGCAGGGGGGCGCTGATGAAATAGAGAAACAGGCGTCCTTACATATACCATTATGGATTGCTACCATCATGCATATCCATTTTCTCAGACAGCTGCTGGAACAAAGCTAACTAGTGGGGTCAAGCTGGAGAAGTTTAGATTTAGCAGGAAAAAGACGAGGAAAGTCAATACGGCAATGAACATTTAATCACGGGGACAAATTAGTCAAGTCTAAACTAACTCCCCGATGCAGAGAGCGGATCCTGGCATAAGTTTTGCACCAATATTGAGACATACATGTAAGAAAGTTTCTCTGCAACCAGATAACTGTAATTTTAGAATCCCTACACAAGCCAGACAATACCTTCACCAGCTCAGCGGCGGAAGAATCCACCCTCGTACAGATGCACATCTCGGGCTGCGAGTTATAACAGTTAATGAGCTAGGCGGATGAGGAGAAAACTCCAACGGAAAGAGAATGGTGACAAAAATAACGAGGTAATCGGTCCACGAAAAATACAGTGGGCTTTCAACTGCTTTGACTCATACAAATTACCTGAACCAAATGGCATAGAAAGGAAGAGATACACATCAAGATATTGACTATTTCTTTTGCTGTCTGCGTACTGTGTAGAGAAGCAAAGTAATTATCATACAAAACCAGGAAGAACCCTCTACTCGGCCCTATAATCTTCAGTGAGGATTAATCAGTTTTTTTGCTAAAAACACTTGCAACATGCAGTAGTCTGCAATATACAAAAAACACTCCATTTGCCTTAGGCTTAGGCACCTTCATAGACATCGAGGGACGTCGACGGCGTCAACAGGATTAAATTCACCTAAATATCCCATAATGTGCCGCATAAAAGCGGTACTCGTAGGAGCCGGAATGAAAGAGGTCAATTGGCATCAAAACTGGTGCACACCCAAAGGTAAGGTAGCAAAATAAGTAACCTCGAATCGACAAACGCTCACCACTTCTGTGGAATCATCGCCACACTAAACAAAAATCACAAATAACACAGAGTCATCATATCCTGCAACATAATGATACTAACGAGCGGTACTCACACAGGTATGTGAATGTGACTTCACCCGCTCTACACTGGCTATCGTGGAGCGCTGGTGCATCAACAACAAACTGACAGTCTATTCGAAAAAACTTACAGGCAATGTTCGCTAACGGATGCTATGTGGGTAACTACCCCAAAATGATTATTACAGAGCTCTAAAGTATCGAGCAAGGTAAATAAAAAAACGTAGCGTACCCAGCATAACAAGTTTTAATTAAGAACAAACTATTCACCATTGAAGCTAAACGACAATCACTTCAGAGGTTGATCTGCTTGACAGCCTCGGGAAAACTGAACCTCAGGGGAGCAGTTAAGGCGACAAACAAATCTGAGACAACCGCTAAAGAACCGCTGATAGAAGCGCTACGCCTATTTATATATTTACGATGCAAAATACGGACTATACCGGGGACCGGGGGATGGTCTAAACTCGTCATTACTGATGAGCAAAATTAATTCCAATCGATTGTGCTCGAATTGTAAGATCCCTACTTATCAGCAGATATGCTGACCCTCCTAATCTGTTCTACAAGCCCAAAAGAGCTTAGGCATAATTTCAGAGTCGATACACGGATGTCACTGATCACTGTTAGAGCCAGAGTGATGTAAACATAAACAGCATAACTCTACAAAGTACTAAAACTCGTGAAAGCACGAAGTAGCAGACAAGGTGGTGAGAGGAAGTGAGGAGTGAACCAATCCTACCTAGCACATACAAAAATAGAACATTAGCAATATTGGTCTAACTTAGATAGATGCAGGCAGACCGGAGAGGATTTTCAACTATTTACCCCGGGTTGCCGCTAGAGCGATAACTGAAACGGGCATATTCTAATAAAGAAATATTTATTATCTATAGGTGTTACTGATAATCTTTTCTGAAGAGCCTGCGTGGAGGCAGAGGAGACAGTTACCAACTTAATTATCAAATGTCCTCGAGTGAACAAATAGTGGGCACAACACCAACCTATCTCCGTGGTCTATTGTTATACTCGTCAGCAACCTCAAGGGTCTGTTAGAATTGGGCTTTCTGATAGTTTGGTTCGCAAAAGTAGTGCCATCAACTGGCCATGGCGTATGGTTACTGCTTCGTATAGCTCGTTTTTGTAGAAGCGACTGTCATGTTAGATGTTATGTGGGTCTTGCCAGAGAGTGGGCATTCATTGATAATCATTCGAGATGGTCAGCCGACCGGAGATCGACATCTGCCGTCATTGCTTAACCTCCCTGAATGTCGTGATTCACTACTATACGACCACACACAAAAGCCACTAGCACTGTTTTTTTATCGGGCAAAATAAGCGAAAAATTGGGAAAAATTGAAGGAGCTTAGTAACAATGGGTTACATGTGGTTAGAACTTTCAATATTTTTATCACTGCAATGTATTCTGCGTCAACTATTTGCAATGTGTGTTGTGTTGTTCTACAGCCAGCATCAAAAGGAGCAGCAATTTTAGTATGCAATTTGACAATAAGCCATAAGTTATTATTCAATAAATAATCTTATTCTAAAATTGACAGCTACTTTTTATACCGACTGTACAATGCCAATATAAGACACAATAAATATTTCGCTTTATAAATCCTATTTGTTCAGGGCTGTGACAATGAATTTTTGTCCCGTAAAATTGAATTGAAAAAGACGATATAGCGCCCCCCTGTCGGACAAAGGCCTTTCTACTCTTCTTGTCAAATATGGCGTTTTCATTATTGTATGCGGAATGACAACACCGAAAATAGCGTGAAAACAGAAATGTTTCGGCCTCTTTTCGAATTATTATGGCAGAAACAGCCGCCCAACATTTAATTAATTACGATTGAATATGGCTTACAGAAACATTATTGGAACTAATAAGTGGAAATATTCGTTTGAAGCAATCCCTCTAGCTTTCAGAATGAAAATTTAATCAAATTATATCTGTTGGAGCAACTCCAACTGCAAGTATGTTATTAAAATATTCAAACGAATTAAGGCTTTGTAAAGTTCTAGACTGATTGGCAACAAGCTGCACAGAGTACGGAATCGGAAGAATGGCGTAGTTTAGTGTCGGAGGCCAGGATCCACTTTGGGTCGTTGAGCCACGAACATCCTCATTAGCATACATTATTTAGTGTCCGTGTAAAATTAGAAGGGTCAGTCAATATCAAACTGACAAAGCTCCTGGTTTTTACCCAAATAGTAAAGTTTACGCGTTAGGATTAGGATTGTGTGAATAGGATTGATTGTTATTTTTTCTATCTTTCTGACACAATAGCATCTAATATTTCCAAGTCAATTGTACATTACTTAAATAACACCGTAATTTTAGGGAGGTCGTTATATATATTTTTTTTATTATCGTTACTATTGATTCTCAACATTACTTTGAGACGGTGGTGCCGATCATGAAGTCTGAATCGGTAGATGGCGCTACGATGCCACCCTAAGGCATGCAAGAAGCAACTGGTTGAAGAATTCAATGGCTCTCGCATCTGGTTCAGTGGTCCAATAGGAAGGACGCCTGTGTTGGACCGAAAAGCCTTTGGAGGCAGGTTAGAACCCTGCCTGAACCATTAAATTTTTCGCTTCATTGTAAACATTAGGTCCCTCGTTTTGTTCCACCTTGTATAATAATAGTGTAAAACTAATATTGTGAACATCGACTAGGTGAGAGTCAATGAAAAGACGGGATTTAGACTGCTCAAAACTGGTCGGGCGGGACTCAATCACGCGTCGCCCTGAATGATCGAATCTGGTACAGTATTGGCAATATTGGGATACAGCCGCTGCGCAGCGGCACATTCACTACACTAACAGCCTCGCCAAAGGCATTTTGCGTGAGGTGTTAGGGGGCGATTGATTCGAATGGACTACGGTCTAGTACTTCTATTTTCGTGGTACCTACTACGTACTCGGTTACGAAAATTTATTTAGTTTAAAGTATATTTAACTTGAACCACCAATATTAAAAATGATGAGACATGTTTCATAAATTCCTATTTAACTCGTTTTATTTTTATTTTTACTCGTATTTATTAAAGCAGTAACGTCTGCTAACCATCACCACCCCAAGGCATATTATAAGACGGGTCTCCCTTGAGATCCCTAACAATTAACGTTTGTCCTAAAATCATTTTCCCTTACATGTTTGTCGTAAACACTTTTGACCTAATGTTCATTTACCCTAATGGTCCTAAACGCTATTTTGTTCTAAAAGTCAAAATCCATAATATAAAATTACCTAATACTCATATCTATCTATCAGCCACAGACGTCCACTGCTGAACATAGGCCTCCCCCATGACTCGCCACAAAGTGCGATCCTGTGCAGACCGCATCCAATGATTCCCCGCTATCCTCACGAGGTCATCCGTCCATCTAGTCGGGCTAATACTCATATGCCCTATTCTATTTTATCACTTTTGGAAGACCGAATAATTGTTTGATATACAACTTATAAGTCCTAAATAGACGACAAGCGAAGCGAGGAGTGTTAAGAAGAACTGCGACCCTACGGCCAGAATCTAGTTTTTTATCCCTCGCGTTAATAGTATCTACGTCGATCGTAGTGCATGAAATATTGGGGCAATGGTGTTAGGACATTTTATACTTATGTCATATATTTTTTTTTTACTTAGGATATGTAACCGGTGGGAAAAATTACGGCAAATAAGTATTAGGACATTGAAATTTAGGACAAAGAATTTTAGGGTATATGCATTAGGGCAAATAACGTTAGGATAAAAAGTCATAAGAACAAAATATATTAGGGAAAACAAAAATAGGACAAATAGTTTTAGCGATGCCGATATAGATCCTATAAGACATGTAGTAACTGGTTAAAAATTCAATGGCTTTGGCATAGTACTCGGTTGCTTGCTTAGTGGACAAAGAGCCCTGCCAAAGGTCGAGTCATTGAAATTTTTCGCTTGTATTAAAAAATTTAAACAACTCCGACACAAACACAAGTTAACTTATTTGATGAGCCATCAAAAAATGCTACTAAAACTAAATAGAAAATGTTGAATTCATAGTTTGAGAATTGGCTGAGGTACTCTTAAGTAGTTCCAATGAAAACTGAATATTTTGAGAACTTTATAGTTTTAATTTCTACCAAACATAGCTAAGAACTATTTGAACAAAAAAGGCTTTTGGTTGAAAAACCGTATTCAAATCGGTCCATCTGTTTGGGAGCTACGATGCCACAGATACCCAAGTAAAACTTATAACAGCGCTTTTTTTCGTCGGGGGTTGACAAAATATTGTAATATCTGTAGGGTCGTGTTTATCGCTCGGTGGGTAAATGAGTGTCCATGAGTATTATGTTGATGGATGCTTCATTATTTATTTATCGTGCGAGAAACGTATCTATCAGTCCTATGAAGCAGTCAAGGAATCAGTCATAGTACGTACTTATATAAACGTGTTACTATAAATTTATTTCCGTGAGTAAAAAGGATATTTTCTATTTCTTCCATAAGAGGGCTAAACAGCAGTTGAGAGTTTGTATCGGCATATTTCGTCCTTATGCGCGGGGAAAAGCAAGTCGGGCATAAGTATAGGTACTAAATACATTCAGAGCCACTTATATAACTACTTCAGTCTCATGCAAATGATGTAGGTATGTATGTTTGCCACTAAGCAATGGGCTAGTGATTGATTGACTTCTCAAACCGGACCGGACCGGACTGTTAACATTTCAACCAACCCTTGATGATGCCTCGTAGAGGCGAAACACGTTTCGGATATTGTCGAGTATTGTACTGGCTGGTGGTTTAGCAACCGAGCGAGCGAAGCGTTTCCGTTACAGCTTCGGCAAAAAAGCTTTGTACATGTACGGATTTCCGGCTATTCTCGCCCACAGATCACAGTTCTCAACCAATTGTCGTGAATTTTGTGAGCTGGGGCCTAATTCGAGAATGCTGTTTGAGAGATGGCAAAACGTCAAAACTCTATTAGATATCAGTGACATCGCCTTTGAATTGTCATTAAAATGCGATGAGCTTCAAGTGACATATCTCAATTTTGGAAATACGAAGGCGATTAATGATTGTCAAAAATGCTATTCATGCATATGAATTTCTGTTTTGAACGAAACGTCACTGACTAATTTCACGCACTACACGGTCAAGTTAAAGTATGCGCCTGTTATTTATGCCGTCACATACAAAGGAAACGCAATTAAGCGCGACCGGATTGACGAAGTTACGATGTTTTAGGAATATCGCCACTTGTCAAGTAGGGACACGTCAAAAGTGACGGATGGCGATGAAATGGAGAGATCTCCACCATCTCTCTAAAATTGGTCGAATTACCCCCCAGGTTGGATTTATATGGATTCTACTAAGTAACGAAACTACTTTGTACTAACGTGTCCAAATTTAGTAGACTAGTGATCCTGAGAACTAATGGTAAAGCAATACCTAATATGAGTATGATTGACGACGTAACTGGTGTCCGACGGCCCCAGCTGACGACGGGAAATGACGTCACATGTAACATCGTCAATTATATCACATGAATCACAGGTTAATCATCACTAAACATTAAGTACTCATTCAACTGAGCTATTTAGCTAAGTTAATGGCCGTTGTTCAGATTGGCGCTTGACAAGGACAATTTTAAGAAGCTGACTGCCAACCTTCAGTAATGGAGAAGCACTTGAAGAAGAAGAATGGTCTGGTTAAGGAAGATTCAATATATCTACGGGAAAAAAATCCAAGCAAGAGTCGATAACGTTTTCCATTCACGATTTTAAAGTCAATGTAATTTTTACATACCCTCTTTTGTGATCAGTTTTCTTAATCGTCGTTACTTTAATTCATATAAAAATTTGCGATTTCTAATCTCTTACTCTGTAATTGAATACACTTTTACATATCTTCTTTTGTGGGCAATTACTCAAGTATTTACTAAACAAAGGCGCAGTAACGAGTTAATAATAAACATGATGCTATCCGACCTGTGGGGCGCCATGAATATTCAATCTGGACCGGGAGATGATAGCGATTCCGATACGTTCACTTTGTAGATATTGCTTTTGTTTAAGTGAAGTTTCCCAATTTGTATTGAAATTAAAATAAATTGGAAAAAGACGTTTTGAAATTAGTCGTTTTAAAATGCAAGATAGGATGAAATGACTGATAGTCGCACAACAAAGGCTATATAACTTCTAGAAGGTTATAAATCTCTGGGGAAGCTGGGACCGATTTAGCTTACTTTTTCCAAAAACAATATGCAACAGTTTCTAAATAGGGCAAATCGGTGGGAATCGGGTTCCATGGATGCCACGCCACTGGCACCTACCCATTTAGGGGTTGTAATCCGAATGTAATTTGCAGGGCAGATCCTGATAATTCGAAAACACATGGATATTCTATAGTTTATACAGGGTGGATCAGATCGAGAGACTTTTAAGCAAACAGGGAATTGTTCAGACTGAGTACTTAATTTTTCATCACTGAACTCTGTAAATATTTCTACCTATTTTTGAGATACAGTTAGTTAAACATTAGTATAAAAATCTGCTCATATCAACCCTAGCATCTTTTGAACATCACTTTTTAAGTTAAAGACAGGTGTCAATTTAAAATGTAAATAAAGCCATTGAATTAGTAGGGTTGTCACTGATATTAAAATATTTTATTTTGACGAATTTTTTACTTTTAAATCCAGCTTTACAATTATAGTAGGCCGATTGTAGATCACTCAGATGACACTATCCTGTCAGCCCAGTCTTTAGAAATGTTCCACTCCGTATAACTTAGAAGAAGAAGATCCGGATGCGTACAAAACGAGGCTGCAAAGCAATCAGGGATTTAACGACAGCGTATTTTTATTTTTAGTACGTTACTGTTGATTTTTTTACGGTGTGCTGAAGTTAAAATAAAACATTTTATAGTCTCTTTCTTAGCTAAAGCAGATTTTTTGCAAAAAAAATAGAAATAGCAAGTAACGTTGTTGACAAGCTGTGAATTCAATAGCTACAAGCTAACAAAAAGTAACCTACAGTGATGTGTAGGTACGGTTCTTAGATAAGTCAAGTCTTTAGGCTGCCTGTCCACATCAGTTAGTAGCGGAGCGCAGAAAACGCACTAATCAGGCTGCGTCTTTGTGCAGCCTGCAATAAGTACATTTTAATGTTAGGAATGTGATTATTCCATTTTACATAGCCCCGATCCAGTGGACAGGCAGCCTTACCGTTATTTTTGTAAAACATATCTTGAAAACAATTGAGGTTCCAAGAAGAAGAATTACAAAAATCCAAAAACGAGATTTGTAACGAAACCAAAATATAAAAACCTTAAAAACAAAGATCAAAGCTTAAAGAAAAATTTAAAAAGGAGCTACCTGGGGGAAGAGACCGGGAATCGAACCCGTTACCTCTGGATTGCCGGTCCAGCGCGTTAACCATTTCGCTACCCTAGCTTCAGGAAGATCTGACGAATTTTTCCTTATGCTTTGTGTGTCGATCTTTGCATTGTTTTATTTGAAAGGTTTTTACACCTTAGCGACCTCTTTGTGAATACGTTAATATTCACATCTTACCGCACCACTTTACAGTGGTGACCGAGCAATTGAGAGAGGGCGCTGTTTGTATTTAAGGCTTAAATAAAATTGTGGTGTACCTACCCACATTAAAAAAATGAGACATTACATGTTTCATAAATTTATATAAAAACCTGTTTAACAAATAGTACATTACTGCAGAGGCCGCGAAATAGGGAATTGATGGCCGAGTAGTAATAGATGGCCGAGTGATAACGAGGCCATATAGAGATACGAGGCCGACGATACCTGTTCGCACCGAGGCTTATATAGTGCTTTTCTCAAATAAATCCAAGGTAATAATACAAACGTTCAACTTATATATTCATATATTTTTACTATTCCCGCCAACTTTTTACTTTTTCAAAATTTATTTTTGTAAGCTGTTCGGGTTAATGTTTTTGCCACCAAATGTTAAGATGATTCTATTTATAAAAAAATGACAACACCTTATTAATTAGATATTGTCATATAAAACAAAAAGTGATTCTTTGTTTATTTTATTGAATATCTGTTTTAATCTAAGGGGCCATTCAAGTATTACGTAAGCAGATTTTTTACGATTATTTACCCCCCCTTCCCCTTGTCAGCAAAAGTAAGCAAACCTCTTCCTCCCCCCTCCCATGCTTACTTAATCATTGGTACCTATATGCATTTTTCTTTCAGTGTATTCTGTTTTTTTTTATTGATTCGTGAGCAGTTGTGTTTTATTTTCAAGCATAGACAATTTGTGGGTTGCCATTTGTGTAAAAAAGTAAATAATAACTGCTGACGTAATCACGATATCGACCCCCCCACCCACCATGTCATCAAAAATAAGCAAAGCAAAGACCCCCCCGCCCCCCTAAAGCGCTTACGTAATACTTGAACGCCCCCTAATTAAATAATCTAGTTAAATACAAATAAGAAATAAAACGTAAATATACATACATGCACAAACAACGTTTTTTTGTATTGGCAGTATGCCGTAGATTGTCAATAAAAGAAATAAACCCCACTGAAACAAAAGACAATCTCTTTGTTGGCCACGGCCAATAATGTTGTATGAAATTCCTTTATTGACCTCTAATTTGAAATTAGAACGAATCTTCAACAATTGCTATACAAAGACGTATTTCGCGTTCTATTACCATGATCATAAGAACGACATTTCTTTGATGTTTGAGAAAATGAATTTTAAAGTCCAGACTTTATCATTATCGTACCTTTCGTTTGTCCGAACTATTCTCATAAACCTTTTGTTCAGTGCTATTTTGCCAGTCTTCACGGAAGGAATGGCCGAATAAAAAGCGAGTCTTGGGCAGCGGCAGGGGGTTAAAATGTGCAGCAGAGCACAAAGAACACGCCGACGTCGGGTTATTCCGTAAAATATCCATGAAATTCTCTGCCAAACCACGGCCAGATTAGTAAAATGAGTTGAGTGAACCCGCAGCCTTCGCATTTTAAAATGTAGCCTTTAATTTGACTCATTTAACAGCACAATTGAAAATTTTCTGCTTGACTTCACCGAATTTTATCCCGTATATACCTAGATACCTCAAATGTAGTGCGAATTACTGAACTGAGTTACTCCGCCCGGCGTCGCTAACTACATAATTAATTTAAGATTACAATCGTGAATGCAGATTAACACACGAGCATTATTATGACTAATTAGTGAAGACAGACAGAGTTATTTGGTTCGTGATGTAATTGAAATGTATTTATGAATGAAATTTTACTGTTTAGTTTTATTATGAAATTGTTTACGTTTATTCTCCTCTTCCCCGGTTCGTGTTCCTAATTGCTTACGGTCGTGATTTTCCGGTTGAAAAAGTATTTTTTCGTACATATTTCGCTCATAATCAGGATACGTACCTGTGAATCTTAAATTACTTTGTTCAGAAAAGAAAATCACCTCTTGATTAAAAAAAACCTTCGTAAATCAGGCCGCTTTATCTCGCGATTGCGACTTTGTAGCCGCAAACTAATCTTTGATAAAATCCCTCCCATTATGCGTCCGCATTCAATGTTTCTTTAGGGCACTGTCTAGAGCCATTGTCGTCTTACATACATAACTAAGAGCATAAAGAGCTCTGAGATGTTTCCCTTGTAATTTTGATTTATGCTTCGGAGATTTTGAATTGGAGGTCCCTTCAGAGTGACGACCCTTTTTCCGCAACGACTCCACATTATAATGGACATTTCAAGTTACACTCGGGAATCTAATGGATATCTGTCCACACTTTCCAATGTTACTGGCCCCTAATACGTTCTGAAGGTTTACAAGGAAGAATGCTTTTATATGTGATAAATGTATCACAAAGGTTATTACTCGGTGCTCCTTTGTGGGCTTTACACCTGCAGTTGGAGATACAGGTGGATGAAAAGGGATTATATTTGATAACGTTGAGGGTTGCGTTGGGAGCATTATGAATATCTAAATGTAGTCTCTCAACCTATCTTATCCTACATGTACAGAAAACATCTGCTTTGTGTTTAAAATATAAGCCTAGATACACGACTCAACTCGTCTCTCGATGCTATCCAGCTACTCAGTTGGTTCCTGATATGAAAAATGTAGGTTGGCTTCTTTTATTTTAAAACGAGATGCTATATTGCATATCTTATGCGGGATCCATGTTAGAAATTGAAAATGTTGGTTTTGCAACAGTCGGTTATACACGGACTATAACGGCTATAATTGTCAGGAAAAACACAGTCTAAATCAATACCTCGTATTTTTTTAAAGTAATATAATCTAAAAGAAACTATAGTATAGGGGATTCAAATCTGCAGAACAATAAAACACCGAAGCACTTAAATTGGCCGCTAGTTAAATCTAACTGTTTGAAAGCCATCATATGTTGAAACTCGTGTAACATGATGACATGATACTCGTGTTAAATTTCTGAATTCTGATTCATCAGCGTTTTTTTATTGTATTTTACGTCATCCTTGGCCGTAAGCGGGATTTACTGCCCGCTACGCGTGGAGAAAACCTCACTTCCTAGCCTTGGCCACTTGGTCTACACGTCTAACTTGATGAACAAACGATGGGCGGTAATTTGTATAGCCCCAGATCGCATCTTTATGACCCTCACCTTTGGTTCGGGATCTGGGACATTCACTAATTCACTGCCATACCTACCTAGTCTAAATGAAATTAAGACACAACGCAGGAAGGCGAAGATACCTTTTGTTCTCGAAAGGTGTTATAAAAAGAAGTTTGGCAACCTCTGGTTTAAAAACATCGTGTATTAACGCCATGGTATAACAATCCCATTAATCCGGTTTTAAAGACAAGTCGTGTAAGCCGGGTAAATCATATTATTTGGATCCATGTACGCGGACGCGGCAGGAATCTTAAACCACGTCGACTGAGATAACAAAGCATAAAACCGAGTACTGGCAGCGTAAGTTACGGCAATAAGCGGAATTCACAGATGGTTTTCTTCATATTTATGCAAATTAGTACAATATTTAACATGTTGCGCTGCGTTTATTTTATTTTGCGTTCATCTCATTCACTTATAGTTAGAAACGGAGGGTTGGGATGGGTTTAAGAAAAAAGTAGGGGCTCCCAAGCTATATTTTTCGATTAATATAAAATCGGCTCTTTAGGATCCCGTATAGCCCACCTCTAAATAATCATAATTCAAAACTGATGTTTTATACATACTTACAGTACATTTATGGAAATGTTGACGTGAACCTTTATCACTTTGAAATTAACAGTTGATTTTATTTATACAGTTACATTTTTTTTATGAAGTTTATTGTGATATACCAACATTTTTGCAGGCACATTTATCACTTCGATTCGCATCGTAGCCCGTAGCCCGTAGCCCGTGCTACGCTCGTAGCGGTCTACGCTTCCGTCGCCATTTGCATGTTAACGCGTATTCGCGAGACCTTTACGACACGAGGCAGGTTAAGCCACTGTAAAAACTCGAGCGAGCCGTCAAAGCCAAGGCTGAATGGTAAATATGTGCGAATACTGAAAGGGTTACCGCGATCCTCTGAATCTGTTGTACGGTTCTAAAAAGTTGCATCAGCCAGAATCATTTTTACGGTGAAGGATTTCGAGATTTTTATGGAAGAAATAATACAAAAAAAAATAGATGATAAAGACACATTTTTCAGTATAAACCTATGTTTTTTCTTTTCAATAAATTATTCTACTGAGTAGGTACAGTAATGACACTAATAAAATCTACCTGAAATCATAAATGTGGACCGTCCTAATAGCAATTTTATTTGTGATGTTTATACTGGGTGTGGTCTGTAACAGTAATTTATTATAAATTAGAACATAACTATTCAAACTTTAAAAGTCCAGTTTGCAGAATTATTTCTAATAAATTAAATAGTTAGTATTTTCAATGTACGCCATCTAACTTGCTATCGCGCTGACTGACTCTGGCTGTCAGACTTCTTATAATAATCAAATATTTCGCAATTCATTGCTTTATTGAATAAACAATATTTCACAATATATTAAATAATACAACCTATTTTTAAAAGTTGTTCAACAAATAATGCTAAGTTTAATGAGTAGACTCTTTATTATAATTTATTGCTCGTGTTACAGGCCACACCCGGTATGCGAGTGTGGAAGAGTGCATGCTAAGAGGCTCAAAAGTATATGGAAGTAACTGAGCAAAGCCTTTATTTCAGCACTGCAACGGAAAATACATATTCACGTGTTATTTCTAAAACAACGCAACATTTCTCGCTCACTTGAAAAGCGTTGATTACATCAGTATTGGTGATATTTTGTTATATTCCTATACGTGTGATACTGCGAAATTTGGTATCGATTTGTCAACAGACCCAACAGGGTGAGAAGGAAATTGAACGTTACCCCAGGCTTGTCATGGTGACACAGCAATTTGCCGTTTCTGATATGTATTTGTTTCTGGGCCCCTATTCAAAAGCTCTAGTTAGACCCGTGCTATTATTCGGAGACATAGTATTGGTACATATAAAGTAACTATAGCTTTTTCACCCGCCATTCTAACTCTCACGATATCTGACTAAATACGAAGATACGAAAGCATTTTTGTTCAAGCTGAAATGGGGACTCTGCGACCGAGTGAGGTTGTCTCACTCAATCTCATTAAAATACGTATTAATTTGCTTCTATAGTCGCAATTATCTTAGATGACTTTAACAACAAATGACGAGGTGTTTCGTTCTAATACCGTTAGCCATTACGAAACTGTCAAAGGAAGCCAGGTGGACACGAACAGGTACTAATTTGTGCAAACGATTCACGTTTATTTGCCTTATATACAGCGTCTATCTCTATGTAACAAGTGTACAAGCTCGAACGTGACCAATATCTCGTCCCCTTTCCCCTAGCTGAAGCATTGAGCCAACAAAGTTAGTTACAAAGGTGCATTCAACGATTTCTGTCCGTTTTCCGTCTCATCAGTACTAACAGCCAATGGGGTATTGTCACAATGACAAATGTCACAAATCGTGTGGGTGTGTGACTGTTTTAACGAAAGTATGAAATCACTACTCTCTTGGTATTTTTAAATCAGGGGGCACGGCAGTGCCCCCGCCAAGTCGAGCGCGAAGCAAACACTGCCGTACCATCCTTTACTGGAACCATTTCGCCGCATTTTCAGGCCCCTATTTGAGCACCTCTGGATAAGACCAGAACGCAGAAATTTTCGTCATCTAGTAAGCTATAATTACATACCTACTTAAAATCCAAAATTTCAAGTCTGTAGGTCATTTAGTTCCGAAGTTAAGCGAAAGCAAAGTTTCGCATTTACGACACTCACTCATTCACTCACTCACTCATGATCATCAGTAAAGAACTAGTACTTCCCATAAATTGAGAGAGCTGAAATTTGGTACACAGTTAGGGTTTAATGGCCACATAAAGCGAAAACTATAAAAATTGGCCAAGTGCGAGTCCGACTCGCGCATGAAGGGTTCCGTACCATAAAACAAGTTTGTTGTATGGGAGCCCTTAAATATTTATTTTATTTTATTTGTAGTATTTGTTGTTATAGCGGCAATAGAAATAGATCATCTGTGAAAATTTCAACTGTCTAGCTATCACCGTTCTTGATATACAGCCTGGTGACAGACGGACGGACGGACGGACGGACGGACAGCGAAGTCTCAGTAATAGGGTCTCGTTTTCACCCTTTGGGTACGGAACCCTAGAAACTAGGACAATCGAAGATCTGGAGTACTCTGATTAGAAAACACAAGAGCCCAACCAAACTATTAGAGATCGACATACCGCCTTTACAAAAAATATTCAACTTGTTGTGTTCGGTTGGCCGCCGTCGTGACTGATCGTCTCTCCTGATGATGGATCGCGTACCGATTCGAAACATGTCGAGTGTTATTCGATTTCTACGACGTGAGTAAACCCGTTTAAGTATTTTAATATTCAACTTGGTGGGCCGCTTCATTTGATGTCAAAAATCCAAGGTTTGAAGTATTTTGACGACGCGTTTGGCTCGATTTGTAAACACCTGCCTACTGAGCCGGCGGTCCCGGGTTCGAGTCCCGGCCAGGGCAAATATTTGTGTGATGAACTCGAATATTTGTACTTGGGTCATGGTTGTTCTATGTATTTAAGTATATATTTATCTATATAAGTATGTATATCGTCGTCAAGTACCCATAACACAAGCCTTCTAGCTTCTAGAGCTTAATTTGGGACTAGATCAATTTGTGTGAGGTTGTCCGATATTTATTTATTTATTATTTATTTGATGAAGAACCCTCAGCTGGTCTCAGCTGTATTAGAGATATGGTAATGCCCCCTTCTACTATTCGTACATAAAAAAATCGACTGTCATTGCAAAAATCCAGCGTAGTGGGACCATCTTCTAATTTAATCTAGCCTATAGCATCCCACAGCTGGGCGGGTTACGTATTACAATCCCGAAAGTTCATAATACCTCATATACCAGTTGAGATACCGATGGTCAAAATACCGAAAATCAAAATACCGAAAGTTAAAAAAGCCGATATTCGATAAACCGAAGCTCAAATTACCTATTTTCAGAAAATCGAAAGTTCAAAATCTCGAAATTTCATAAACCCGAAATTTTTAAAATCTCGAAATTTTATAATCCTGAAAGTCAATGAGCACTTTAAAAGTGTCAGGACACTAAACTAATCTGACTTTTCCGTGGAACCGATCTGCTCCGGTGCTGCGGGATGTTCAGCCCCTCCGCCCTAGCGTAAGAAAGTGCGGCACATACGCTCGCCTCCGCAGCTTCGGCTTTTTGGTCACCTTCGGCGACCAGCCTCAGCCGCTGCGTCTCGCTTGATGCCCGCACTTTCTTACGGCGGCCGGGGGCTGCCCTCCCTCCGCGCCTCCGGGCTTTTATATACACTAGGAGAGGGCAGACAAGACCACGTGGAATCGGGGTTGACAGCTTCGGTTCTGTGGCAAGTCGATTAAGAAAAGGAAAGAGTCCGGGAAAGTGGGAAATTAAGAATGACACTAAATATTCGATATCATGATAAAACATTATGTCATGGACTGCCAACCGAACCGAACTTGTCTGAAACCGAAGCTGTCAACGCTCGCCTCCGCAGCTTCGGCTTTTTAGTCACCTTCGGCTAGTCACCTTCGGCGACCAGCCTCAGCCGCTGCGACTCGCTTGATGCCCGCACTTTCTTACGCTAGGGCCACGTATAATAAAGAGTACTAACGTACTAGGGCGGAGGGGCTGCACATCCCGCAGCGCCGGAGCAGATCGGTTCCACAGAAGAGTTCACTTATAAATAGTAAGTATAGTAGTAGGCAAGTAGGTTACGTAATTTAGGTTCATATAAATAAAATTAAAGGAAAACTCTGGACAAGACTAGACTGGCTTTTATACTTATACTCACAAGTTTACAAGAAGAAATAGTCGAACGATTAACTTTATTCTACTCGAACATTACACAAATTAAATAAACAAATTACACCAAAATATTAATTTCGCTCAAAATTTGGTCTAAATAGGTATAATGCATTGGACTAAGAGTGGCGGTGATTGAAGGGTACACAAGGGTACAAAACCAGGTGCTCCATGACACCATTGCACCAATCTGTCGCCAGAACCGCTACAAGTCAAATTTGTTTACACGTAATGTTATATCTTTTGTAACTAACTATTTTTGTTAAGCGAGATAATAGCCCATACTGGTGTACCCATCAACGGCCTAGTCACACAACATTAACTATAATAATAAAGAAATCGCAGTAAGGAACCTTAGACTTGGTACGACTTTGTCTAGATTTCATTACTTTTTAGAGATAAACAAGCGGCTCCATCGAGACTTGGCTAGTTTTTTACAGAATGTTTTTGGTGGGATATGTTATTTACAAGTATTCAGGGAATTAATACGTTATCAGTGTCCTACTATGTTTTATCTTGTTAATGATCTAATTTATCACATGGACAAGTTACATTTAAATCTGTTCGACGCAACTGTTCTGTTGATGCATTATTGAATAGCAAATATCTTAAACTAATTTGAATATTCACAATATTAGTATGAAGTCCTTATGGTAATTTAAGAAAACATCGAAGGCTACCCCGAAGTTTGAAATTCGAAAAAAACAGGAATCTGTTTAACAATAGTTGAAAGAACAGGACGGCACGATTAGATCCAATTTCGAACATACAATTTTGTGAAAACCAATCTGCTGCCAAGTGGTGCGCTTGCATCGTTCTGTTGCGGTTAGAGTTTCGGGCGCTCACTGCCACTGCCAATACTTCTCCATGATATAATATTAAGACTCGTACGGTATATCGGGAATCTCTCAGCAATATAAATTTGTGTTATGTCTATAAGCAGTGTCAGTCCTTACTAATATAAAATCTATGGAAATTAAAAATTTAAGAATTTAGAAAGATGATTAGATGCCACTTAATAATGCGTTACCCGTCCTACAGATTTGGTAGACACTCGGCACAGTTAAATAAATCAGGGGCTAAATTCTTGACTTTATGTTCACCTTTAAATGATTATTTGCCAAAGGTCACTTAATAAGGGATGTGGCAATCAATCGGTGACAGTATCAATCAATTAGACTTCACGTGGTTATTCAGCTCGTTGGTCACTTGTTGCAATAATAAAATAAGCAAATTCGCGGTCACACTGCTCCGACCAATAAACGAGATCTCCTCGTTTGCGCCGCGCGCGTTTATCACAGCACCGTAATCTGCCGCCATGCTTCTCTTTGTGAATTTAAGGTTTTTGAGGGAACCTTTGTACACAAATTAAATTTTATTTAATATATTATTCTCTTGAATCTGTGTTGTAATAAGATTACGTATTTCTTTTGGAATATTAAAATTGTTTCTTAAGAGGCGATGTCGAGAATGCTAAAAGAAATGAGACGTCATTTAAGTTTTACAGATTATATAGATTTTCCATCTAGGAAATCTGTGCAGGATGAAAGGTTATGTATCTTTTTAACAATTTTAGCCGCAAAACTACAGAATATTCCTTATAATGGCGAAAACAAGTGTGAATATCTATATGCAAACCACATATATTTGCAGCGTAACTTTCAAAAGAACGTCCGCTACTAACTTTGTTGGTACAACTTTAAGGTTCTAAGTTTACGAATACCTAATATGAAAATCCGCTCCGCTCCGCTCCACAGACAACCAGGTGAAATGGGAATGCATCGCGAGAGCTGCTGTCTGCCAGAGGAAGGATGAGGACGAGAACCCAAATGTGGACACCATTGCCGTAACCACGACCACTCTGCCAAGAGTGAACGACTGATGATGATGAATATGAAAATACGTTTTTGACCACATGGACTCTATGGACCGGTTACAAGGGTTACGTGGGGAAACGTCAACTCGGTTCTGGTAACTATGCAAATATTTATATGAAGTACAGGGATAAACCAGGCCTCCCTACTCCCAGTGGGTATATGGATCCCACATGGGTCCAATCAAATATCGCTTTAAGTTCTTACTGAATTTAGTAATACTTTGTCATGAGAGTTTGAATCAGTATATAATGATTGCAATTATCGTAGGCTGTACTGGCTTGTAAATTATACTATACTTGTGTGCGAGACCATCTTATCACTTAATCCCACCGTTGCAGTTGGTGATTTGGTATTCCAGTTTCCCAAAATCTCATTCTACGACTGGTGGTGAATTAAATGCGATTTTGCCATCAGTGAAATTCTTCCCACTTTATAGCCTAAAAACTAACAAGTTTCGGTTTAGCACTGATATATTGGCGCTACAAAAAGCTTTCATATGGCAATAATGTCCATACGTCATATGTATACATTATGAAATGTCAGTAGCGGTAACGAAATTCAAAACATTGTTTACCGGAACGCTGCTCAATCCTTCGATCTTCTTCTAAAATCAATATAGTATTGAAAAAAAAAGCCTGACTTTATTGTATGACATACCTAGTTTATTATGCGAATGTTACTTGACATTCGTGGAATAGTTAGTCCCGTTTATCACTAACATTCGACATCAGTTATCAAATATGTGTCGTTGACAGTAAAATAAATTAGTAACATTAAAATCCGCAACATAGTGAAAAGCACCTTGTCGGGCCACTACCATATTCAATCAATTGTAGTCAATGAGCTTTGATGGTAAGAGGATCCGGACAGGATCGTAAGTGGTGAAACTCACCAGATTGCTTTTTCATTGTAACGGAAAATACGACTATCCAACATAATTTTTCAAAACGATTGTTTATTTCGATACAGTACATGAAAAGTTATCTTTTATGTGGAATAAATATTTAGAGTCAATATTGCGATTATCTGACGTGTATTATTAAAAAAAAAACCGATGCGTCACATGATCTCATATGGGCTGCAGTTCACGCGCTAACTCGGAGGCTTTGCATTGCAAAAATCCCTGTTTTAACTTCGGAGGAAGGAATGTTCGGTATTGAGTAGCATATTGATGGAGTCTGAGCTGCGGTGCACCGCAATACTCCTAGCCGTGTCACGAGAGGCGAGACAAATTATATTTATTTATACTACTGAATTCCTAACAGCCATTCTGCCGTGCTAAGGTAAATGGCGACCTTTTTATATGGAGCTCCATACTAAAAGCACGCCTTTTACCTTAGCACGGCAGCATTGATATATCGAAATGAGCATACAGTGAGTTTGTCATTACCATCTTGCCAGATAAGGTTTGATAAATAACATTTTTCATCGTATTTGATCTATCCAAAATATTCATCAAGACTGGGTTTCCAGAAAAATTTTACACTTCTAAGTAGATTGATTCTTTGGATTTCTATTTGGATGATTAAGCAAATAATAACGATGCCTCGCATGCATTCTGCGCGGTTTTGTGTTGCATAGCATAAATCTCTGTTTTAACTACGAAGAAGGAATATGCGGTGTCGAGTAGCATATTGATGGAGTTTGCGCAGCGGTCCCCCAAGCTTTTAGTTCTAACCTTAAATATAAAACCTGTAATAATTGGATTAAAAAAGCTAGGTAGTGTTGGACATTTTTACGAACTGTGTAGGTACCTATTTAACTGGTACAGTATGCGTATTTTAGCTCTGCAGTGCGTAATACTTTAGTAAATTACCTATTGACATTACACAACTACTTAATAAGATATATCAACTTTATCTTTGTAATTATCTCTGTAATTTGCAATTGTAATAGTAGATTTTTTGAAAAGGGCTAATAAGTAATTGCGACATTTGCAACACGAAGTGTTAAATATAATCTGAGTGTCACAATTCTTTTAACTACGTGTTAAACGCTGCTTTTTCCATCGCGAGCCCCTCCTCCCCGCCATATACAGTGGCGGCTTTAGGGGTGATGTGAATCATTGAAGAGGAAATACCACTGCTTTTATATTACATTCCATACAAATCGAGTTTTCATTTGCGCAAAAAATGAAACAGTCCGACACAGAACATTTCCTTCTCATTCAGTTCAAACAATTTTGTGAAGAGTGGTTAAGTTTTGGACGAGGAAACAGACGAGAACGAAACCTCGATTTGTTTAACCCAGTCACGTTAAGTTTGGACCTTATTTGTATGTAATGCCATAGCTATGAGATGAAAACTTAAACTTAAACTTAACGTACACTGATAGTATTATGGGAAAAGGTGCAGTGATTTATCCTCTTAAAACCTAGAGCTTTAGCCCCACTTTGCGAACCTATAAAATTACATACTTTTTGAGCAGCAAAGCATGTATTTTTATTGGTGATGCAAATAAAGTAAGTCGAACACAGGCACAGTTTTCAAACTCAATTTGGCACCTAGCATAGCATTCGAAGATGAGTGTCACCTTCTCCAAATTCAATGCTTAAAATGACGTAAGAAGAATGGTATGTATTTCCTTTAGTTGAATGTATCTTTAGTTTTAAGAATAGTCAATATGGGAAAACGCATTGCCTTCCAGAATTGCTGATTGCTCGTGTTTTTGCAAATACTATTTTAATGCCCATCAAAATAATTGTTTAGGTGAACCTCTCCTGTAAACACTCACAGAATGGTAACTAAAGTGTACTTTCATGGAAGAATGCCCTTCCCAGTCCTCCCAGACCCGCCCAGAGACATTCACTCACCGGCCGCTAAATAACGCAACACCTCCAGTGGCCATCGTCATGATTACTAATGCAAACTGCGTACTGCTTAAAGGGTAAACCCTCCAAGTAACAGTATTGCTTTTAACGATGCCCAGTGGTAAGCCGTGGCTTATAATTTATTTAAGTTAACTAATTAAAACTAACACACGATTGATGCTTAACACTCAATATTAAGGAACGTAACCGAAGACGAAAAGTTTTGTAATTTGAGGCTCGATAATCTTTAACTTGTCTCATATGAGAAATCTTAGAAGAGGAAATTGCCTCTTATCTGACCCCACAAGAAAGCGTTGAAAGATCATTAACAGACTTAGTTTTATTAATCGTAACAAGCCGTTTCGTTTTTCTTGGTCCGTTAATTAAACCGAACACCAACTACGAGCTAATATACAAAAGAGTGTCGCGTCGGACGACGATTCTTTGGTGTGAGGGGTGGTCGGGCGGGGGTGGAAGGGAGGCGCGGCGGGGCGCGCGGCAGTGCCGTGCCGCGTCGCGCCCGGGGCGTCCGTCCGCTCAAGCCTTACGTAACGATGAGTCCCGAGAGCTGATGGCCGCGCTCGTGTGGTGGCTGGCGGCCTGCTGCCTCGCCCGCGCCGCCACCGCCGGCAACCCCGACGCCAAGCGGCTCTACGACGACCTCCTCTCCAACTACAACAAGCTCGTCCGGCCCGTCGTCAACACCACCGATGTCCTCCGCGTCTGCATCAAACTCAAACTCAGCCAGCTCATCGACGTCGTAAGTTTCGTCCGACGTGAACACCCCTATGCGTGCCTTTGACGTGCATCGTGGACCGAGACTGACCTACATCGAATGCATGCAGGGTGCAGTGCGAACACATACCTTGGTTGCACTTGCGCGCCGCATTTGGAATTTAAATAGACATGAATCGCATCAACGCCTCGGGCCCGCGACCCAGTTTTTGTAGGACACTCGAGTTTTACACAAATCTTCTAAGACAGTTAAAAAGGTATATTTGTAGGGCCTCACGCGGAGCCCACAATTCTATCCTCGCGAGACGCCACGCTGTCTCCTCCTATGTATTACAAATCAGATACTATAAATCACAAAAAAAGAATTCCTCGATTTTCTCGGAGTTTGTTATTATTGTTTGGTCAGGAAGAAAGGCTTTTTGTTATGAGTAATGACGTACCTATTCGTATAGTGATGACATAATGCATAAACAGTAATATAAACGTGGTTTTACGTGCCTCAGTGTACCTACGCACCTATCATGTAATCGCTTCGTCTTTAGTTACGTAGCTGAGTTTTAACTAACCAAAATAACACAATTAAGTATTTTGCCGAGTCCAATATTGGATCAGCTTGCTTTAAGCTCCCATTCATCTGATTTAAAAGCCCTATTGTAACAACATTATCGAATCAATTATCCGCTACAATAATTTGTTTGAAACCCGACAAATTGGGGAAGCGGATTAGGTTATTATCGGTTAAGTTAATCATTTTATTAGCCTTGAATATATAAGCACGGTTCTTAATCATAAGGCGATTAGTTGCCGCCGTAGAATAGGGATACTTTTATATAGCGAAACATAAAAACGTGCTGAAACTTTGACGGGTTACTTTCTCAATGAACTCTCTAGCGAAAAAGCCTCTGAGAGCAATAAATATCTCTTTCAGTATACATATATATGAGTATCATCTAGATCATGTATACAAAGATCGAATATGTGTAATATTGATATAACAAATTGCTTTAGGTATTTGGCGAGTAGGTACCTATCCCTGACGGACTCGTTGTGTTGATATAGGTGACATAAAGACGTAAGCTTGGACATTCTTCCTCAAGCAGAAGGCATAATGTGTACGATCGTAAAATCACTACTCTCATTTTATCCATTTCTGTTAGGTGGGTTCATAACAAGAACTAACCGTAATGTAGCATATGGTTAATTAGATCCATCCTAGTAGCAGCTTGATAACGTCAGTAATAGGCATCACTTTGTTAATTGGAAATGTCACAAAACAAACATAATGTTATGATGAAGCAATTAGGTAATGTGATAAATTAGGCCATAGCAGTGACGGCGGCCAACGACATCTCTGCGTAATCTAATAACCGACGGACCTCCACTATATTTACCTAACGGCTTGCCTGGCTCCCGGTAGTGGGTAACGTTATAAAATCATGCCAGGAGAAACTCAACTAACTGTATACTCTGCTCAATACGCTGTTGTAGGAAAGTCTTCTTGTCCGTAAAATAACCGATAGCGCTACTTACGTAGTGCCAGAAAATTAATACCTACGTAGCAACGTCGAATGTAGGTATATACCACAGACATTATTAATAATAAAGTCAATTTCATTTCAGAAACGCGATAGCTCTATTTTGAAATCAGTTTCGTGGCTCATGCTAGGTGGGGCCTGTTCAGGGATACCACGCAGTCTTTTACTGAAAATTATTAGATACATATGGTTCTTATTTATGGTACTTATGGTTCTTATTTTTTAATACATGTCAGATAGTTTACCTTAAGGTTTTAGCTAGATTATAGATATTAACGTTACAAATATGTGCATAATCTAAATTTGGTCGTATTAAGACCATATCGTGTCAAGGAGATGTAGCGTAATCTAAAATTAAAATTTTAAGAATTGCATGCTTAACTCTCTTTCCATAAGATACATAATAGGTGACTAAAGCACTTTGCCATCTCAGTTTTCATTTTCGTGGATACAAAAGAGAAACACATTCTAGCGATTACCTACACATTTGAACTTTTAGCCAGCTGAACAACATATAAATATTATTCGTTTTGAAATTCATTATTATTTATCTACGTTTTCCTTATTCGACAGCTGCCCGCCGCCTGCCCGTCATTCAACGATACACGACTTAAACTGGATTATTTTTTTATTATTGCAGCATCCTTATTAAAGTTGGTAAACTTTTTCGATTTGACATTTTTTATTTTATTATTTGCTTCGTCGCCGCGGCAGAGATAAAGTTTTTATAGCCACGGCTCAAGTAATTTGAGGGCGCGAACTAAGAGATTGGTCTGATTGGTTACGACAGATTAGTGCTATTAAAGGGTTTAATTATTGAAGAATATATGTGGCTGTTATGTGACAGTGAAAGGGTTTATGTTTATGTTCTGATGTCTATCTTTTAATCGCGGCCGATCAATCCCTCGTGTATACGTATAACAACATGCGGAACTAAATTGGGCGTCGGACGGCGTTGGAGCTATCGACCGTAATATATCCGCTGTATTAAGAGTCCAATAACAAGGAGATATGCGGTGAATAGTAAATCTGCTCCCTACAATCACATAAGCGATTATCCATGCTGTGGGGACCACAAAGGGAATTATTTGGCATTTATGAAAAATAAGTAAGTACCTAGAGCATTTTGCAGGCATCACGTAACAACGTATAGAATTTGCGGCAACTTTTACTAATACAAAATACCAACACTCTTCTCTCAAAACTAAGTAATTCATATAGAAACATACCAAATAATCATACCTAGTCGTTATGTTTATCAAAATGAAAAATAAAAAACTAAAATTATTTTCGTTATGAATAAGGAAATTCCAAATGATTGACGTTGTCAGATAACACGGCACTGCGCACCTTCCCCACATGTTCCCCACGTACCTTATGTCTAAAACGTCGAACAAGATTTTTAAAGAATAATTTGCGCCTACAGACAGCAAAGTGTCGGAAAAGGCCGACGTCCCGCTTCACGCGTAACTTGCCGTCGAGATATCTCCGAATTTTATTTTTACATTTGCTCATTTCCGCCCTGCAAATATTTCGTCCGCCATGTAAAATTTAGGGGCCTGAAGGTGTAGCTGACCGGTTTGTTTAATGAATATTTACATACATATACATTTTTATGAAGTCGATGTTTTAAACATGTATTTTTAGCGGAAAGTAATCCAATAAGTGTGCAATAAAATAAACAGGACGGCGGGCGTTTATCTAAACATCCAATAAAAGCGCTATTATTCGCACGTAATTCCTCAGCTAATATTAAAAGAATACGGAAAGCGACCGGACCGAGATTTATTAATGTCACGTTTTATTTATTATACGGCTTACTAACCGGTATTAATCGCCAAGATAAATCGCAGGGAATCACATTGCGGATTTAATAACTGAACAAATAAAACGTACGTAAGAAATGAAATAAAAACGCGAGCGCTCGAATAAGTTGAATTTGAATTTGTAAATAAACATTTCGTTTTAAGCGGCTCAAAAGGAAACCAAACAAATGTCCATATTTATGTGGCGTAGTCATTTTATTGTAATCGTGGGCGACGTGGCGAGGCAATCGTTCTTCGATATTACGTAACGTCATTCAGTGATTACAGACGTTATTTGAGAAAGCTTTCAAAGATTTCAAAGGCCTCATTGAGTCCGCGAACGTACTTGATGAAGTGCCGGCATTCTTCCCACGCTCAGGCGACATATCTCGAAACTGCTTAAGGTACCTACGTACTATTTGCCAGAACTATTTGTTTTATTTGAATGGTGCTTTCATCGGGTATTTGGAACGGCGAAAGGACTAATCATTCTTCATTTTATGATTGAATATGTTTGGTAAATTCGGGAAGAATAATGTTTTGTTAACTAGACCACGAAAACCCCTTTTGGTATCTATCTTTTGGTATGGATAATCCCAGAATCCCGGGACTGGAAGCCCTATCAGTAACTAATCGCTGTTATAGTCCAACATGGGGTTTTCCAACCCACGCCATTTTGCGGATTTTCAGTGGTACTAATTAATTTTACTGGTAACGACATTTTTTTGTAACTGACGTTGAAAGTCGACATTGATGACACACGTTTGGCTCGGTTTGTAGACACCTGCCTACTGAGTCGGCGGTCCCGGGTTCGAATCCCGGCCAGGGCAAATATTTGTGTGATGAACTCGAATATTAGTGCTTGGGTCATGGTTGTTCTATGTATTTAAGTATATATTTATTTATATAAGTACGTATATCGTCGTCTAGTACCCATAACACAAACCTTCTTGAGCTTAATTTGGGACTAGATCGATTTGTGTGAGATTGTCCGATATTTATTATTATTAAGTCGGTGACAGTCACTGATGTAAACAAACAGGAAACAGGACTAAATATTCCGCAACTTTCAAGTCATTTTTGTATAATAAAGCCAAAACTATTCACAGTGATGTAAGTCAAGTTTTTTCAATAGGATTGTTTATTTCGTAAGAAGAACGAAGGATTGCGCAGCATTCAGGTAAACAATGTGTTGAATTTGGTTAATGACAAATCGAAACTGACGTTTAATAACTCAAATATATGACGTATGCACCATATGAAAGCTGTTTGTAGCGCCACTCCACCGACTGACACGGACCTATATTAAGGCTATAAGAAATGAATGAGTTTATTTAATGAATAAACCGCTGAAGCAGAAATATCTACATATATTCAAGGGATTTTCTTAATTTTGATAAAGTATATTGGTCAACTTGTCTTGAAGTACATTCCATGAAGCTTATCTTATAACTAAGCAAATTCACCAATCATTTTCACGCTTAGCTCTGTCACCCTTACAGCGCTTTCACATTATCCGATACAGTATCGATGTCAGTCACCGATTACTATCAGCCCGAATTCGTCTCTACATTCAGTTTTGCTAATCTATATAGTTAGCTGTCTCGGCTTATTACATCCATATAACGGAAATAATATTTTATCAATGCTTGCCGTTCGTTCTTGTCGTCATATATGACGTGTGGCGTATAGTGAGGGCTAACCAATAACCAGCCCTGACACAGTTCAAGCCATGTCTAAATAAAATACAATTTAGTGACGACTACATAATGCATTAACGGGAGGTGAGTTAACAAACATTAAATAAATAAATAAATATTGGGATAATCTTACAGAAATCGACCTAGTCTGAAACTAAGCAAGCTTGTACTACGAGTACTAGACGACGATATACATTTAATATATACATACATATATAGATAACATCCATGTCCCAGGAACAAATATTCGAATGTATCACACAAATATTTGTCCTGGCCCAGATTCGAACCCAGAACCGCCGGCTCAGTAGGCACCTACAAACCGAGCCAATCGCGTCGTCAAAATCCGCGTAGTCATTTGATACAATACCTAATGTTTGTACTTAAGTACCTAATGTTTGTACGAGTGAGTGCATTTTTACTGCATGATTGAGTATCGCATTGCATTATATTGATTCCAATCCGTGAGATTATTTAACGATACTAGTACTTTTTACACATAATATCACAAAATAAGAGAGGCGATCTTTAGCTAAAGGGCGATTTACTTCCAGACAATCTTACGGCACTATCGTTGAATGTTTAGTGTAGGTTTGATAGAAAACATTAAAAGGTTTAAAGTAATTATTTTGTTTCAAATGCTGTTTCTAAAGCATTTTCGTTTACCCGTTCTATGTACAAAATAATATGTACAAGTCATTGTAGATTTAAATAGGTCAATTTAAACTGTTTATATCGCGTATATTAATTATTTGAGCCTCTCTGACGTTTCCGTTTGATTATAATCCGTTTAAATTGTTTTATTTAAATGTGTGACAGTCGCGGAAACCGAAGAAAATATCAAGTCAATGAAGAGTTATGTAAAATAATATGTATATATTCTCATAACGCAATATTGCTCGAAGACAGACACATACACACAAGGAACTACAAGTTACATTAGAGGACCACAAAGATTAAACCTACCATTGCCCCTTGCGATGCCTCTCCTTATCGCTAAAACTGAGATGCTTGACCTTGTTTTTGAAGTGAGAATTAATATTGTGACCCAATTCAACCATTAAGTTATAAATGGTTATATTTGAAAGGCTTAATCAACCGTTAATAAATAAATGAACATGGCGAAATTAGAACTACATTGTACGGCATAAATGGCAAAATTCTGCGAATTGACACCAGTTTGGTAAACATGGTGGGAGTACTTGGGTGGCTTAACTAACTTAGCATATATCATAACGCAATAGTGCTTTCCAGAGGGAGAACAATTCTCACACACTCACACACACACACAACAAGTAAAACTATAAGTTATGTTTTTTACTATTATTATATTATCTCATTTTTATCTTTATGACGATCATAGTATAAATGCATGTAAATTGTCTTAGCGTAATTTATACTGACATTTTATATTATGAAATAAATAAATCTATCTATCTATCTATCTATACTGGAGCCAAGATTAAACTGACTTGCACCCTTCACCATGCCTCTCCTTATCACTAAATCGATCTCTCGGAAAATATTTTACAAGGGACGGGTTTAACTTGTGTTTAAAGTTGGAATATTTTGACCCAATTTTGCCATTTAGTTATTTGGTTGTCATGATTTTTGGTATTCCAAAGGTTTAGCTACCTGTCACCGCTCTTATTTTATCATATAAATAGAGTTCACCTCAAAATTGAGTGGTTAATTGTTAAAAAAATATTGTTGTTATTAGTAATCCATATTAGTTCTAACTAATATTACAACTTAGGTCCTTTTATTTTTTATAAGTAATAATGTTGAAATAAAATGCACATAAAATAATGTGGTCGACGAAAGTATGTAGTTGTATACCTACCTACAATAATTTGTTACTGATAATGATAGCCTAAGTAATGAATAAATAGATATCGTACTAGTAGGAATATATGAGTGCCAACTACAGAAAAATACCCTCCTATCCTATTTAACATTTTCGATTTATGTCAGAGGCCGATACTGGGAAGCTTTCTCTAAGTGAGACTTCTATTATGATTCCAACTTTTGGGGAACGGTAACAAACACTTTCTATAATATTGGCTATTGGAAGACTTTAGGATCGCGCCGACGCGACGGAATATAAATTTATAAGTTTTAGGTTAGTAAGTCATATTTCTCAAATTTATAAACCTATCTAGTTTCGTGATGTACAGTTTAAATTTGACGTACATCCAGTCATCTAAAACTCACTTACCTACTCGTACTTTAGATCAAAAACGTTTAAGTTAAACAAGAAAATGTATCGTACAAACCCACACATTGAAAATAATGTAGAAATAAATAAATGTATAATCCCCAGAGGGATATCTGGAACGAGCTAAAATGCAGTACTTATTATTATTTTCGTGATGACTATCATAAATCTCATATAATATACATAAGTGTACGTAACTAGTTGTGTTCACCCGCCTACACGGTGCGTTGCTTAAACTTGGCTCTCATTACGCAGCAACAACACAAACGATATAAGGATACAGAAAACTAACTTGACAAGCGTTGCAATTGACACACGTTGTTAAAAAAGTTGTGGCGAAGTTGGATTGAATATATCACATATGTTAACGATAATAAAATAACGAACATTCATCGATACGAATACGGTATTTTGGATTATTAATTTAGATGATGTAAATAGAATTTTGATTGTACGGGATTTTCAGTCTTATGACACCTTATCGGAATTGACGAATATGTCAGACGACGTCTGTAGTTGCCATCATTCCCCGTATATACAGGTATGATTACGTCTCTTACTTTTCATGCAGGATTAGAGGCTGTATAAGTAATCGACCACTGGAGTGATGAAATGTCTGAAGCACCCATTATACCTAGTCTTACAAAGGGATAAGAGAGCTGATGCGGACTAAACTTGTCCTGCTAATATGATCAATATGGCAATTATCATTAGTATAAATTACTTAAAACATTTTCTAAACATTTTAGAATTAATGTAATTTTTTGTAATCAATTACTTTTTCATAGTTATAAGGGTTATCTAAAATATGTATGGACAATAAATCGATACACAACTAAACGCATTCACTAGCACTGACTCAGCAGACTGCTCGCTAATGAGGTTTTCTCTGTAAACTTAATTTAACGATGCGAGATCACACCTGCAGAGTGAAAAGGTAAATACAACTATCATAATTTATTTTTAAATCTGAATCGTATTTCAAAGCACATTAAATTTCAATGATGGGGGGATAAACTTCTGCATTAATACATAATCTGCTATAGCCGTTAGCCATATATGAGTCTTTGCTTATAAATGGAATCAAAATTAATTAAACTAAAGCATATTTCGATGTTGGATAGTCCAACTTCTGCATGAATATATATTCTGTGTACGCCGTAACTCCCTCTGAGGAGTCCTGCGACTAACGGAACTTCTAGAGAAGGGCTGAGATTAAACGACCCTTTCCACCCTTAGCTATACGTGACATCGTTATTTTAGTTGTATAACATACCAGCTTATGCTTTTGTGTGCATTTGCGTGGGAAAAGATTTGGACACATATACTTTCGACTTATAATTGCCCATGCACATTGAAACTAGTTATAAGCAATATATGTGTGAAAATTTAATTCTAATTTACGAAACGGATACTGTCTTTTTTCAGTTACGTACGTTGAAAACTATTATCACTGTATGATAATTATTGAACAGACGCGGTTTTTTAAACATGTTTAACTATTCACGATAATATGGTAAGCAATCATTAAAACAATAAAGAAAATCTATGTCTCATATTGTCGGAATGTATGTAGATACATACATACTACGTTTTCCGTAAGATGCTTATGAGATGCGGCATCTCCAAGTAGTGTATATCAAAGAGTTATTGTGTGGTTATCTTATAAATGAAGTAGGTATATGGAAAACATCCCATGTATCATCCTACGTCGACAAGAGTGCATTATGAGATTTATGAGCGATGTAGTTTCATATAATTAATTTTTATTTATTTAAACTTTATTGCACAAAGGAAAAACTTAACGTACAAAAGGCGGACTTAATGCCATGGAAAAATCTCTACCAGACTATTAAATGAAACTATTCACTTAAAAAACGTAACCTCAACCCGACATCGAATTAAATCATACATTTCATTCCTCTGCGGATTATGTGCTTAAAATGGCAAAAGCAGAAATGAACAATAAGCAAAGCATGAACGAATGTAGAGCATGTCGGGAAGCGCTGCGGTGGCGAAAGTTAGTCAAAAATATAATACAAAGTTTCTGTGTTTGGGTTACGGCTCGTGGCGACAACGTATTACGTGTGTTCGTCGCTCGTTTGCACTTTTATAATAGAACGTTGCCTCTCAAAGTATTGTTACATTTACGATTTGAATAATAAATTAGAATTTTCATGAAATATTTCTCGCTTACGCGGTATTTTGGGGATTCCTTTGACGATCCGAGCGTACAGATGTTCGCATCGATAATTTACGCGGGATAAACATTATTAAACCTGTTATTATTTATTCCATACCGATTCTCACATCTCAGGGCACGTAATGTAGCACAAAAGAATGAAATATAACAGAGAAGGTAACTACAAACAAAAAATTCAGTCTAAGGTTCATGCTAGGTACCTATTTATTACCTACTGCTTATTTGTAGGTAGTATAAGTAAGTATATAAGTGTAATAGTACTAAGTGCTCACCGAAAAGTCACGTCTTGATAGTTAGGTGTTATAGTCTGATTTAATCACCAGTTATCTAAAAATACTTAACTAGTGACGCTATCTGTAAAAAATGAGTCTATAGAAAAAGCTGATTGGTCGATGAACCGAACCAACAAATGTTTGGAGTAATACCATCTATTAATACATTTTCCAACGGCACATATTTTTAAAATATAACTTTATAGCTCCTGATTCCCGGGCAAGCACGTTTTAACATCTTAATGCTTCCAAAATTTCATAAAAATCACACTGTGTCGTATGGATTACACGTAATATTGTGGAGCTGGAGCCACCCATGCGTCGGGATGGAATTATGCCGCCCCCGGCAGTTTTGGCTCGCTGCCCGCAAGTCAGGTTGGAGATTAGATAGTGATGGATTCTAGTGTTACTATTATTATGCTACCGAGATATGAAGCGCCGCAATATGCATATATACTTCTGAACTAGTAAAACTGACTTGTACTCGATTTTGGATACCTCTTAAATACAAGTAATTTAAGACAATAAAAACCCTGAATCAGAAAATGGCTAATGATAGTAATGATTTTTAATTGACTGAATAAATGATCTTCAATTATGACTACATAAGAACACTCTCAGTCGATTTCCTTTTCAGAAAAATCGGTTCATCGTTGAGGATCTACGATTTACACAGGAATACTGATATAATTATGTACGTACACGGATACATGCCTCTATAAAAATCTTTTTTTCGCTGAGGTTGAAAAACAAGGCCTCGTAAAATATTTAATATTATGGCAGAGAGTTTAATAAATGGAATGTGACACCTCACTATCTGAACATATTAGGCTACGAAAAACGGCAGCAAGCAGTGACCTGGGACCTAATTCGAGAATGCCGTTTGATAGATCGCAAAACGTCAAAACTCTATTAGATAACAGTGATATCGCCTTTGAACTGTCATTAAAATGCGAAGAACTTCAAGTGACATATCTCATGTCAATTTTGGAAATACGAATGGCGATATTGATTGTCAAAATGCTATTTCTGTTTTGAACGAACTAACTAACTAACTAACTGAGCGCAACGACCCAAAGTGGATCTTGGCCTCCGACACCAGATCACGCCACGCTCCACGATCCTGAGCCAGCTCTCGCCAGTTAAGGATGCCTAGGTCCCTGAGATCTTTTTGGACTTCATCACTCCAGCGATATCTAGGCCGTCCTACGGGTCTGCGACCACTCGGTCGTCCCAAATAAGCGGTTTTTGCGGCGCGATCCTCTCCCATTCTCTCAACGTGCCCGAGCCAGCGGAGTCTGGATGCCTTGGTCTCTCCTATAATATTAGGCTCCCGCACTAGATCTTCGATCTCTTTATTCTTTTTCAGTCTCCAGCTTCCATCTTCTCTTCGGGTCGGGCCCAGAATCTTCCGCAAGATCCTCCTTTCCTTTCGTTTTGAACGAAACGTAACTGAATATTGTCACGCACTACACGGTCAAGTTAAAGTATGCGCCTGTTATTTATGCCGTCTCATACAAAATAAACACAAATTAAGCGCGACCGGATTGACGTTGCGATGTTCTAGGGATATCGCCACTTGTCAAGTAGAGACACGAAAAATGACGGAAGGCGATGCAATGGAGAGATCTCCATCATTTCTCTAAAATTGGTCGACTTACCCCCCTGACTGACATGATCGTAATTTCGATGACATTTCAGTAATGGTTATTTGAATTTTGCGATTCTTTTCGATTATATGTAAACGTTATCGATCACCATTCATTAGAAAGAATTGCTTACGATTACATAGCCTAAAAACTTTGATTACATTTTATTACATTATCTTCTTGTTCAACGTTCAACCCAATCCACCCACTGTTAAATGTCTTCATTTGCATGCCAATCTTTCCGGTATGTATTATGAACTCACCTAATTGAATCGTTTATTTGTTTCTCAAAGAGATACCTACTCGCAGACTGCAGTGCAGGCCTGTTTGTCTGAACATCTTTACTACATACTGTAGAAGTTCATATAATATCCTTAGCAACTAATAGCCTAACAACTACAAAGGTATAAATAAATATAATGTTTAACCACATCTGCCACAATAGCCGTAAACAATACCATAAACCGCTGTATGAGAAACTTTTAACTGGATGCTGGTGGGGCCGTCAAAAGTTATGTAATGTTAAAATATGTTCGCTTTTTCTAAAACTTACTTGGCATGAAACGCGTGTAATCCGCTCGACTAGGAAACTTTACCCAAAAGGGCTTATTTTCGTATGGAATTTACGGTAGGAATATTCTTTTAGTATTAATAGCAAAGGCAACACGCTGCACTGTTGGTATAACTTTATCGCGGAAAGCTAACAATAGGGCGGCGTATTTAGTTACCTACTGCAAATTTACTAACTCCAATTTCAACAACTGAGTAAAATCGGAATTTTACACTTACTTATAGCTTATAAATATCAGGTGACTGTAACAAGTTATTTAAGGTCTATTGGTAAATAAAGCTAATGATGAATATAATATTTAAACAGAGCCGTAAAATATGTAAACATTGCAAAGTCTAGGTACCTAATATTTATTTAAAATGACAATTAAAGATTATTTATTCAACGCATGTACGTGGAAAAACCTAGGTAGGTACAATAGAAAAAATACAACATATGCCTTTGAGATGGATTAGTGAGGAGGGTAGATGTTCTTGCTTTTTTACCCGTAACCAAATATGTACGTTTTTATTTAAAGTTCAGCATAAAGTTAGGTTCAATATAATCTAGTCCCTATTCTCTTTCCATCCGTAACATATAGTTGATATGTTGCTTCGTAGTCGCATGACAAAAACACCAGTCGACAAATGAATGTTTGCGATTTCGAATTTATACATAACTGATCACAAGGACACGACTGCCGACAGATACCATAAGATGAGTTTGAACACCATCAAAAACGGTTCCCGTGTAAGCCTCTAGCCTAAAAAGGAATCCGTTACTGTTTATTAGCAAAATATTATCATTTCACAGCAAGTCAGTCCCTCGCGCGCGACCGTGACGGGTCGCTCATCATCCCCTGACCAGAATAAGTTAATTTACTTACTTATGTAAATCCTATTCGTAAATTTGGACCGGTTGTTGCAAATTTAACAATTTTTAACATGGCTTTCCTGTTATGTAGAGTTTCCTGTTACAATAGGTACTAAAATCAGTATTAAGTATTTAATACTGATTTTAGTATTAAGTATATAATATTAAATGGTTTCACTTAGAAGGTCAAAACATTTATTTATTTAGTCCTATGGGCAATGTTAAAGCTGCTAGGAAGAGATTCGGAGGCGTTGTGTCGTATTAAACTCAGTCAAAAAATAACAAAAAATTCAAAAGACCGCAGAATAACCAAAAACACAAATGTTCGATTGATGAGGTGCCTTGTCTTTCCCATCTTATACGAAGCTGAGACGTGAATACTGAAGAAAAGAAGAGACTGTCACTAGATTGATGCACTGGAAATATTGTGCTGGAGATGCATGATGAATTCCGTGAACTGCGCACCAAATCAAAGTTTTGATCCTGAAAGGACTCAAATTTAAGGAGAAATTATAGTCAGCTATGCAAATACGAATCCTCAAGTTCTTCGACAACATAACTCGTAGCCAAGTGTCCATGGAACGATTTGTTGTGCAAGGGAAAGCCAATAGCAAAATATCTCGTGGGCGCTCTCCAACGCGATGGACTGAACTTATCAAATCTATGACACAATAATGTCACAATAAACGAGAATTCTCACTCTGTCAGTTAATATAGAGCTACATGGCGTCGCATCACGAAATAAGCGGTGGCGAAAGAGTCGACCTAGTCATAACTACAACCAATCTGCCTGGAATGCACGACTACGAAGAAGATGGGCAATTTACAGAAACGAAATTATATCTTGTATGTGGAAAACATTGTAATAAAAAAAGTGTAAAATCATCATCATCGTTTCCATCCATCAAAATCCACTGCGGAACCTATGTATTCTAAAATAAATCCCCATAGTAGGTACACGGTCGCACGTTTTCTGGATATATAAATACATACCTATGCACAGTCCGAATAAAAATGTTTTTGATTAACGTTTTGTCTTTCATAACAAAGGAAATTAAACATCAAATTTGCTTGCGGAAGTACATGTAATTACCGCCGTTTCGGGGTACGTCGCTTCAGTCACGTCCCGACCCGGTGCTGCCAGTAATGGCCCCCGAGTTATAGTTATGGCTCCGTCCATAATCACTGATGCACTCTTGGTAATCACTTAATTTACTAGAGTACGAATCCACCTAATTTGAGAGCCGTCGGGGATTGCGCGCGGGGCCCTCCGTAAACACTCCGTGACACGGCACATTACGACACGTCGTAAAAATATTACGAATTAATTTACCCGACACAATATTCTGCTTAAGGGCTCCCCAGAGACTCGCGTAAAAGGCCGTTTCCGGTTAAGGGAAGAAAATATGCCCTTTTGTGATAATGGACAGATTTTTTTTTCTACAGTCAGTTACGTCTAGTAGAGTAACTGTGTCAAGTTTGGTTAAAAAATTCTTTGTGGTTCCGCAGAATAAAAATAAAAACGGAAATAATGAAATATGGTTTTTCTCCAAAACTATTTAACTTTAATGTACTATTATTTTTTCATTCTGTAAAGCTTAGTCAGGTTCATGTTTTAAGTGAAAATGGTATCTCTATATCTAACGATTATGTAAAAAAATAGGTAAGTCAAAATTTTTATATATATTTTATTACTTTTGTGAGAGATACCACTCTAATTGACATTTCTAAATAAGCCTTAGTTAACGTCCTGTAACACATATTAATTTGATGGATAAAATCGGAAAGCAACTGTGTCAAAATGAAATAAATAACTGGGCTGGAATTCATTACTATTTAATTAGTAAACTACTCTAACACTGCTAAATAACCAAAACATAATATCCTCTTTACAAATAAACAAGATTTGACAGTTACAGTGACATTTGCTAGAAAATGTCACCTTTTTAGTTACGTAATGAAAAAAAATACACTTATTCTAATCCTCATCGCTATCTTCATTGATAGTAACGTGAATTCCGTGATTCAAAAAAAGTCCGCTTAAAGTTTCAGCAGGCCGAACGATTTTGGACAAGTATCTTGCGTGCGATAAATAATAAACAATAGCAACAATGTGTGAACAACACCCTACTGTTCGCATTCCGTTGGCACGTCCACAATAATGCCGCCTTATGGATCCAACACCAATGCAGTTTGGGACATATTCGATAAAGCATCTGTAAATATTTTTTGAAATATGGCGAGATTGGACTTTCAGTTTCAGTATATTCGAATTTTCCTTCACATATTCCAAATTCAACGAACCATCTTCATTAAGTATTTCTGATAGATACGAAATCGCTACTTATATCATTGCGAGGTGATATAATGATGTAGGTTTCTTTCTTAATATTTTTTTGATTGCATTCGCTTTAGAATTCATTTTGTAAAGACGAGTTATCTTTCTAATGTCCCTGAAATGTCATGTTACATTTAAAAAAACAATTCATCTTTATTACTGTCATAATATGTATTTATTTTAATTTCGGTAGAAAGAGGATTATTGCGTGGCGAAAAAAGAATAGTTTGTAATTACAATTTCAAGATAATGAAGTCATACCCGAAAAGTCTTTTAAATTCCATTTTACAGTCCGATTAAAACCTTTAAATTGATAATTTGGTATAATGTTAAGTAAAGCTTATATACCAAATAGCAAAAATGATTAATATATACATAGTTTTTAATTTTTATATTATTAGAAAAATAATGACATTTTCAATAACAATAAAAGGCAAATGTCACTAACTGTCAAATCTTGTTCATTTGTAAAGAGGATGTATGCTTTGGTTATTTGGAAGTGTTAGAATAGCTTACTAATAAAATGTAATAAAATCCAACCCAGTTATTTATTTCATTTTGACACAGTTGCTTTCCGATTTTATCCATCAAATTAATATGTGTTACAGGACGTTAACTAAGGCTTATTTAGAAATGTCAATTAGAGTGGTATCTCTCACAAAAGTAAAAAAATATATATATCAAAATTTTGACTTACCTATTTTTTACATAATCGTTAGATATAGAGATACCATTTTCACTTAAAACATGGACTTGACTAAGCTTTACAGGATGAAAAAATAATAGTACATTAAAGTTAAATAGTTTTGGAGAAAAATCATATTTCATTATTTCCGTTTTTATTTTTTTTCTGCGGAACCGCAAAGAATTTTTCAACCAAACTTGACACAGTTACTCTACTAGACGTAACTGACTGTAGAAAAAAAAACCAAGTCATAATATTAAAGGGCATTTTTGCTTCCCTTAATCGGAAACGGCCTTTTAAGACATTGTTTCGTTCGAATAAAAACCGGTGTTCAATTATTTTGCAAAACCATTGTTAGCGGCAATTCGCGATGGAAGAACAACGAGTACGTGCGTCTTCTACAAGGAAAAGTTTCTTCAGAACGACTTCCCGACTTCCAACTCATTTAAACCTTTGTTTATTATTCTTCCAGATACCTACTGCTGTTTAACTTGAACTCGATAATACAGGTACACTCGAACTAGGTCGCGACTTTGGGAGAACTTTATGTAAATTGATCAAATTCGTAAACCATAACCACAGAGGTATGGCGGGATGGGAAAAGTTTGTAGCCGATGTAAGAAAAAGGGTACGCAGTAGCAAAATTGTTTTCTTTGCCGCTACACTATGTATCAATAAGGTACGGCAAGTATTTCATTTATTATTGAGACGGATAGGCTCGCCGTGTCGTGAGTACCTGGGCGGAATATATTTATTAGCGGTTATTTATTCGCACTGTTACACACCTATAAAGCGGAAGGGCCATGATGAAGTACGTTGGTAACCCAATTCGTGTGGCCCTCAAAAAAGCAAATGAAGACAAAGTGGTACTGAGGCAGCCTAGACGCCGGTGGCCGGACGTGGAAAATCTAATATCCCCCGGGAAAATACAGACGGTGATAGCGAGTCCCGGCGGAAGATAAAATATTCACCTGCTGAGATTTCCCTCAAATAAAAGCTGCTGCTCAAGCGATAGAAATAACTGTGGCCATTACACGTCAGTTAAATCAAACGGGTTGTAACCGGAGAGATTGTCGCCAGCCGGTGCAGTAAAGAACTGGTGTGATATAATTGAACAGCAGGTGACAATCCGAGAGCGTGTCCAGTTTTTAACGCCCGCCAAAAAAGGGGTGTCATAAATTTGAAGCCTTTGTCGGTATGTCACAGGATTAAAGCTCCCTGGTGGATGAATTGATTTTGAAACGACGTGTTTTGTTTGCAAACCGGCCTCGGGTTGATTCTTAATTACGTTTACAGAATTAGTTCAGTCGTTATAAGATTATCACAGCAACGCTTTGATTGTTTAGTTTTCCCATCGCATTTTTTATTTTTATCTATAAAAAAAACCTACTTAAATTGTGTCCCTGCAGTTAGGCGGATTTAATAAATAGGTACCTGAGTGGAAAGAATACACCAAGAAATGTTAATAGGCCAGAAACGATCCAATAAATAACAGTATCGTACTTCGTAGGACAATAAATTTGTTGTCATCGGGATGAAATTGGTCCAGCGTCGGTGAAACTCCATTAGCATATTGATGGCGTTGATGTAAAATTGTTTTTGTGTCACATGCAAATATTCGTTTTGAGTAATTAATTGTTCAGTGTGTTATTAAGTTAAGTTGCAGCTACTTCAATTTCCATAAGGCCAGAAAGTTCAAATCGATCGAGGATGCTAAATAGGTGTTGTACAATACAATGTCTAAAACATTAATGTAACTGGGCCAATTAGATCCAAAGAACTCGTGATTCTGAATAGAATATACCCAAAATATCGAAAATTAAAAAAAAGTGGGGTGTACAAGTTAAAAAAAAATGGCCCAACTAACGGAATGTCAAAGAATTGCAGATTGGGTGTCTAAATTTGAAACTCGAGTGTCTCTGTGAGCTATAGATCTCGCGAGTTTGTTTCGAAATCACTGAAGATTATATTATTTTACGTTTTAAGTTTCCATATCGCCCCCGTTGAAATTTTTCGAAAAACTGAAGCGACAAATAAAATCTAAATACACAAAATTTTATGAGAATATAGTAGGGTGTTGCTTATATGGCGAAAAAAGGAAAAAACTGAAATCTTAAAGTCTCACCCCCCCATTTTGTTCTACGACCCCTATTAACGGATGCTAGTTTTTTTGCTTTTTTTTTAAACCAATCTTAGGGGTCGCTACCAGCTGTCAAAGTTTTGGAAAAACATGTTCAAATAAACAAATATAATTTACATACGTTCTTATTAAAATTATGATAATTAAGTAAAAGAAAATTAAAATTTCAATTTTTATGACACTAAAGTAGATTTTTTCGCATTAGGGTGCAGTGCACTCTAAACTCGACGGATTTCTTATCTTAACGCGGCCTGCCGAGGGGCGAGGGGTATGTATCGATCAAGGGGGATTCCCAAGCTATCGACAAACGTTATAGAAGTAAAATAAATATAAAATAGTGCCAAGCTCATGTCATATTGACACCTAAATTATGTTTTTTCCAAAACTTTTTCAAGCGGTAGCGACCTCTAAAATTGATTTAAGAAAAAAAAAACTAGCATCCGTTAATCAGGGTACTAGAACATAATGGCGGGGTGAGACAATGACTTTTTGAAAGTTAATTTTTAAGCAACACCCTAGAATATAGTGTAGTGCGATCTAGTACTGCAGCCCAGAACAGCTGTAAAATTAGACGTCCGAACATTGGGACATATGAAAGAATTTTTCCAACTAAACCGACACACTTCTCTCGCTTGGCTCTCTCGGTTAATTATTTAGTACTGAACAAAAAATACCCATACACCAACGACTACCAAATCTTGAAAGCCTATGTGGGCGCTTACGAAGACTATTTTCACCGGAATGTTTTGTTACTAAAAGTATTACTTTATTCAACTCTATAAAGCTATTTATATTTTTCATTTATTTAATTTCGCCACTATATACTGCGATTAGTCATGAATTTCAGTACAGCTATGTCATTCTATCTATTCAGTAGTTGTTCTCTTACCGAAGCTTTTAAACTGAAAAGTGACAGCCCTAGACAACAATGGGACACAATAGAATTAATTGTTTCCGAGTGCAAAAAAGAGGTTACCACATTGTGTCGGACCTAAATCAAGAAAAAAATTAATAACCTTAACTCACAGAAAATATGATTGGTTTAATTACAGTAATCTTATCTTTTGAACTTAAAGCACATTGTAATCCAAGTTTTTTTATAAAAAATGGGCCGTGGCCCATTGGGAAAACCCTGATTTAAATTTACTGTAAGATAGAAAATGCAAATTAATTATGTTGAACTGGAGTAATATTCTATTTGAACAGCACTACTTTAGCGTTATTCAATTTAATGCTTTTTACTTTGATAGAAAGGTAGGTACTTATCTAACTTCGTGTGGAAACTATAAGTAAGAATCTGGGGGCACGGCAAGGCAGCCCGCCAACGCCAAAACAAATTCTGAAATTTCAACTAGCTTCTAGGTGACTTTATGCTGGCAATATACGTTAAATTAGCCATAACAAACTAAATAAACTAATCTCGTTTGCTAGCTGCACGTATTTTACTAGGAGCTTTATCTTTTCGTCAATTTAGTTTAACGAGACGTTTCTTATGCATAGGTATGAGCGCTGACAAAACACTGAAAATATTGGCATGTTTACCCGACGAAACACCAACCGTTTCAGTAAGGTTGTTGGATAAATGTATCTTTGCTTTTAAAGTGATGCGAAAATAAACATTTTTTAAGACAAACGCAGTATGTACGTTTAGTATATTTTTGGGATCTAAATATTAAAACAAAGGACAGACAGGTTTACCTGACAACAACTCTACCAATTTTAATTTACACTAGAATGTACACGCGACTTCGTACGCGTAATTTTTTTATATTGTAGTCGGGTAAAGAGTATCCTATGACCATTTTTGGATGTTCAGCTATCCCTGTACTGAAATTGGTAAAAAATTGTCCAGCCGTTTCGGCGTGATGCGAGGACAAAGAAAATTATGAAAACAGATGGCGCCAGGTTGACATGTCGCCGCGCGTCCGTACAAAACAAATGACGATCCTGCATCACGCTTTTAAGATTTTCCCTGAAATCATGACTGGTTTCAATACAAATCTACAATTTTGCATGTCAACGTCTGCATGTGTATTCATAAGTACCATCGAGCATTGGAGGGACTGAATATAGTCTACTTGCAACACCCGTCGTTTTATTATGTTATGCATGTATAAAAACATATTTTTATCGGTATAACTAAATGTACAGTATGAAGATAAATCGGTCTTTATCAGTGCCGCAGTTTAGTGGATTGTGATATTTTTGCACCACGATTCGCAATATTAATGTTTTAGCGGTGCGCCGCAGTCGCCGAGGGTCGGACCGTCCTCAGCGGCACTTGACCGTCTGGATCGACCGATGTGCGCGATTGTGGGCAGGATAAGAGCGTGGCTTAGTGCTCATACAACTCAAGTCACCGCTTTATAGATAGACAACTTATGAACGTTACAGGGTGACTTTAACCCCCGGCGTTAAAAGAGGGGTGTTTGTATTGTATCTGTGTGTCTGTCGTGTACCCTACAAAATTCTGAAGTTTAATTTGGCAGAATGCATCATCTTTCCGAATTTTCATAATTCCGAAAACCATGTTCTGATAAAACATTTATGTAGGTAGTTTTTTTTGGGATATCACATAAACTTAACCTAACCTAATTATAGTATGTAACATATGATCCATGGAAAAAAATATCATTTCGCGTTATTTCACTTTCGGAATCTTGAAAAATCGGAATATTTATGATTTGGGATAATTACATGAAACTTCAGAACTTTTGAGTGACCGTGTCTGTCTGTGGCGTCAAGACCAATTTGAGTGCGGTGTTATTAATAGAAATACTTGTCAGTCGAAATGATTCTTAGCTATGTTTGATGGAAATGTGACCAGTATTTTCCAAGATATTGAAGCCAATATTGAAGCTAAGAATACCTAATCTTGTATTTATTTTAAATTTTTTTATATCACTCATTGAATTTGGGTCTCATGATGACCAGCTACTTGTGTCGGGGGTGTTTTAAATTAGCACTGCTCAATGTGGACTAATTTTATGCTCTATCGGACTGTCACACATATGGATTTTATACTGGATCGACTGATATGCATGATAAGAATGCTCATAAAAATATGTATTGATTTTAAACATAACATTGAGTATTTATAGTTGTAGTTCTTTGGTATTTTACTTGTTTTAATGAGTTACAAAAAGGCTTCGTTACACTTACCGAAAATATTATACATAATATACAAAGATTCTTAGAGTAGTAGTATGTTTTATGATTAGGCAATAAACATATATCTATCACAATGTAGGGCCCTAGTCCACTGACGATATCCTTAAAGACATTTTTTTTTTACAGTTTGGTGTTTTGGTCGAACTTACAAAATGTTAACAAAATGCAACGAGTTCGCTTCTTAAAAAACTTAACAATAAAATCTTTTATAAATTTCCCTTTCCATTTTCATAATTATGTTTTCAAAATTAAATGACAATTTACATAAACATAACATCGGTACAGCGCCGACGATTTTCGGATGGAGATGAGTCGGAGCTTAAAATTGCGAAGTCAAAATAAATTACCCGAACTCATCGACACGTTCAGGCTATTTTAGTACCAATTAAGTTTAAGAGTACATAATATTCAACTAAAAGACATAAGGATGATTTTGAATATAAATACAGCAGATTTAACCGTTAATGGCTTACTGTGGATAAACTTAATTGTCCTGCAGAATTATACACATTCCTATGTTAATTTTATTCAAACTGCTTGCTATTTGGTTGTTTACATAAGTAATACATCGAGAGCCGAAGATCAGTAGCATCTACAACTACATTGTTTATGACTAACATATCAGACATAAAATATCTATCCATGTTAGATATTTTGGTCATAAAATAGGTATATCTATACCTAATGAAGTGCGCCCAGTGATCCTAAATAAATATGAGACCTGAAAGCCGCCTCAGCCCACTTTGATAATACTTATAGTGTTATACTATAAGATGGGATAACAGGGATAGTTAAAACGTGTTAAAATGTTATAATCTCACCAAAAGACGGACTTGTCCTCGACGCCATTTTCCCGATATATACCTTTAGACGTGTAAACGAAAATAACTACGATTACCTAACCGTATAACATAGCTCCCTATATTATAGGTACTTATATAGTCATTGCTATAACATTGATTACTGGCCCTTCCCTATCAATCTATCCCTCAGTCAAGAGAGGAAAAGTGACCTCCATAGCAATCAACAATAAAACAAACAAACCTCTTAACAGTTCTTCTTGAAGAGGAAAATAACTAAAAAAGAAACTAAATCACTCGGCTACTTTTTCCTGATTGTCGTTATATAACTTTTGCCAGAAAAATACGTTGTAATCAAGCAAGATATGTTGGGCCATGAAAACTTACGGGCATGTACGGAAACTTTTGTAAATCGCTGACGGCTGAGGTAGGGCGGGAAAGAAGGGGAAGGAGTGGGGGGGCTCCGCTAAATATGATGGATGTCGGCTTTAAGCTGTCCTCTTTTGAGTAATACTTAAATTCCGCAAAAATCTCTAAAGACGTCTCACCGGAGCAGAGATATTTCATTTCAGACAAAATTTGCTGCTTAGGGCTTATACCTCAGACTAACAGCAATGTTTCGTTGATCAGGTTTTGTACATCTACTGTGTATTTAAGCTACTCGAGCTATTGTTGTACTGCTATATACCTACTTACTGCCATAGTTATGTTTTATTATCACCATATTATTATGAACCTTAATAAAGCAATCACAAAACTTTCCGCTCTAAATTAATAAGTCTTGCTTAAGCGTTTTATTATAAAGTTCAAAATTACATGGGATAAGGGATCAATTAAACGGGAAACTTAAAGAGGCTTTTAAGATGTTTGGCTCAATCTGAATTACCCTTTCGCAAAATTCCGCTGACATTTTGTCTTTGTCCCGTCTTCTTCAATTCCCTCGAAGTTTGAGTGCAGTCAAAAACGTTAGGTACCACGAGTCTGCGACATTTAAGATGGTCGGTGTTGCCATCCGTTTAATCCAATGTATAGGTATAGATGCCTAGTTTAGCTTCGCTATTTTGCATCGTGGCCTTTCATGCATTATTAGATACTGATCTAGAAACGTTTGGATCGTTTGGATGTAACGATGGATGTATTTTATAGCCCGCGACGTAAGCCCCATCTTCACGAACCGGGAAGTATTCTCGCACGTGAGTACAGCACGGAGGCACGCGGGAAATAGGTTGAGAGGCTTCCATCAACATGTTTAACAAACATCGTTGCGGATCTAGTTGTCTCACATGGGAGTAAATGCATTTGCACTAATCATTCATTCATACACACACACACTCTCACAAATGCCGAAGCAAGATAATACAGCAAGATATGAATGAATGAAAAACATTTATATCGGCAACTGTGGCCCATACATAAATACACACCTTAAAGTAACATACATATCCTTGATATAGATTTCATTAACGTATCGTCATGTTCTAGTGAAATGCAAATTGTGTTCCAGGCCCTCACGATGAGGCTCGACATAGTGTGCCCCTGATAAACTTACGCCACTCGCAAAATAAACTCTCTCTGTTATATTGTTTAAAGTAAGCATCTACTTCATTCTTATTAACTAAATACATTAACGGCGAAAACCGCAACAACTCAAACGCCAGGGTCTCGGCTTTCAATACCTCTTCACCGCTTTTGGTGTCCAGACCCTGGGTCCGTGGGGTCCAAGGAACTTTCTAAACGGCTTATCAATACCACGGGCAACCAAATGGCTGGCAGCTTTCTCGCTATTATTGTCTAAAAATGGGCCTCGTAACATTGTACTAAAGGCGATGGCCTTTAGTATTTACAATGTTACGAGGCCCATTTTTAGACAATAATAGTTTTAGATTTAGTTAGACGTATTTTTAATGATTATGAAATAAATAAGAAGGGAAAATGCAAAATGCATTGGAAAGGTTTATAAAAACCTTCCTAATAATGGATGCTTATTTAAACATTCACGGCGGATATTCGAGAACTGAATTCGTGAATTGTCGCGAGTGACCCCCGATCCAGTTTATAGCTACTTCAGTCTCGATATTCATTTTCTGTCCTTAGTTAAAGAGAACTCTAATTTATTTCCCGCGCCCCGACACTGCCGCTTAATTGAATTCGATGTGTCATGACAGCGCAGCCGAGTCAGGGATTAGGTACATGATGTACTTAAACTTTAATTACCTAGAATAGGTACCGAGTTATATTGTGACCGGGGAAGTGGAAACTATAATTCTATAGAACGACAACGTTCAGAAAGTAATTTTTAATAATAATCGTTTAGACCAGACCTAGGTAAGGTGCTATGCACTGTACATATTTTATATCAATATTTAAGTTTCTTGCATAATTTAAAATACTTTAATCTGTTCATACATAGCTCTAAAGTTATAGACACTGACATATTAATGGCTTTGGTAAACATATTTTGATAAAATATTTGCAATTTAACCAACTTCAGTAAGACTGAACAATTTTGTCTGAAAGATCCAAGTTTACGACCCGTGTGGCGTGGCGTGTGCTATATGCACGAAATTGATCACAAACTTTCCCTTAAACGGAAACATCACAACTTAATTTACGTGGTTCTACGGAGTTTCCTTCTTTCTAACCTGAAGTTACTACCTGGTCCGTAATGAAGTTAGATTAAGATTACAAACCGGTAGAAAGTAGAAACTTAAAACGCAGCAATTAAAAGAAATAAATCTTCTTCGCCGTGTAGTCGGATAAGGCTATTCTTGCCATCCATTTGACCAAACTTTTATTACAAGAATGATGCTTACTCTCAGAGAGTAGGTAATATCAAAACCCCATAATAGGTTATTTGATTCTAATTAATAAAGATAAAAAAATAGTTGATCGAGTGTGAACATTAATTTAGGAACTTTGGTCGAATCCACTTAGTCAAAATTATTTGAAATTTATTAATAGGTGCTGTTTTGTTTTGCTGCCCCATTAATATGTGGCAGCAAAACAAACATTTACGCACGAAATTGTATTTTTGGGAACCTGTTTTTATTAATTGCTTAAGCACACATAGCTATCGAAACGTTTTTATTAGCAGGAAGGGTTTTATTTGTTAACATTGTTATCAAGTTCGTTTTTTAATAATAGTACATTACTGCAGACGCCGGGAAATAAGGGCTTGCTGTGCTGGCTGAGTAGGTATAGTGATACGAAGCCGGCAAGCCCTTTTCACGGCTAAGGCATGTATAGTGCTTCTCTCAAACATATACAGTGAAATAAAAAAATACACCACCCTAAAAACATAATTCAGCTATTTAACCCGCTCCTGAACACAGACGCCATGTTTAAAAAGTACTTCCCGGCCTAGGCCTTCAATTTTGTATAAAAATCCTTTAAAATTCTCTTGATTTCTCTCTATTCCGCTCGAAACATGACACTTTGAAACCTGTTTTAACGCACGCTATGACGACATTTCATTGCGCTTTCAGAGTTTTGATAATACGCTATAATTAAGCTTTCGGACAGATTAAATTCCTGAAATCTTCGATGCTCCGATTCTGCCTTCATGTCTTTGTTCAAAGATTGTTCAATCCTTAGGTTTTCCTGAACCAAATCGGCCATATTTATCCCGGGCGACGCAGGCTTATCTCTGCCGCAAGACAAAGACGAACGACTCGCAATCAGGGCACGTACACTATCCAAAAATCCTACGTGAGAATTACAGCGCAGCGTAACATATTATTTGACATCATTCTCTATATTTTCCTCATATGAAAATATTCAATATTTTTTTATTCTATTTAGGGGACCAAAGCTCTAATTTTCAGATATGTTTTCAGGTGACAGATATGTTACTATTTAGTATAATTAAATGTTACTAAGAATCTAATCATATTTTGGAAGTATGTAAATAACCTACTTCTGAAACTTTGTATGTATATTTAGTTCAGGTGACAATACAATAATTTATTATTATGGAGCAGCTCTGATGATGAACACAGACGTGAAGGAGTTCATCCCGAGATAAATATCATATTTGGGCTAATTTAGTTTGTGTTGACGAGTAAGTTCGTGCAAGAAACAGTTGGCAATAAGTTAACTACAAAATGATGTTTAAAAAAAAATCAATTTAAACGGATTATATCGCGTATATTAATTATTTGAGCCTCCCTGACGTTTCAGTACCTTTACAGATACCGTTGTCAAAGGTTGACTGAGAAAAACACAATTTTTCTCTGTCAAAGTTACATTTGTGCAAACTACCCATTTTGTACATATTAATTTAAAATAAAGGTGTTCATACATGCCAGATGGGCCTAATGTGTAAAGACAGTTACACATGTGCCAGAAGGGCATTTATTATTTTATTTAAAATATCTACCAGCGGTTCACTAAAGGCTTACTGAGGAGAAAGAACCGCCAAAGAAAACTCCCAGATTGCCTTATTTATTACTATAAAATACTTTTAAACAAAAACTCTACATATACTACTTTTAACACTAATTTGTTTTACACCGTTCGAGGCCCAAGGATTCCAGTCTTGTGTCTTGCTTGATCCTTGATAAGATGTACAACAGGATCCCAAGCCGGTGGTAATGACAAACCATCTTCTCTATTGAAATTGGGATATTTTTTGATTTCAATAGCCTCGCGCAACATTCTGGGAAAACGGTCAAATATCCCAATTTCAATAGAGAAGATGGTTTCTCATTACCACCGGCTTGGGATCCTGTTGTACATCTTATCAAGGATCAAGCAAGACACAAGACTGGAAACCTTGGGCCTCGAACGGTGTAAAACAAATTAGTGTTAAAAGTAGTATATGTAGAGTTTTTGTTTAAAAGTATTTTATAGTAATAAATAAGGCAATCTTGGAGTTTTCTTTGGCGGTTCTTTCTCCTCAGTAAGCCTTTAGTGAACCGCTGGTAGATATTTTAAATAAAATAATAAATGCCCTTCTGGCACATGTGTAACTGTCTTTACACATTAGGCCCATCTGGCATGTATGAACACCTTTATTTTAAATTAATATTTACAAAATGGGTAGTTTGCACAAATGTAACTTTGACAGAGAAAAAATGTGTTTTTCTCAGTCAACCTTTGACAACGGTATCTGTAAAGGTACTGAAACGTCAGGGAGGCTCAAATAATTAATATACGCGATATAATCCGTTTAAATTGTTTTATTTAAATGTGTGACAGTCGCGGAAACCGAAGAAAATATTATACAAAATGATGTTTATATTTATATATAAATACAAAGGATGAATAAGAAGCCAAAATTTTACGCAATCCACTGAAGTGCAAGTGGGGTTCGAACCCACGACCTCTGCTTGACCAGAGCAGTGCTCTTACCACTGAGCTATTGGATCGCTACATGGATAGTGTGAAATAATTCATTCTCATTTCACTTATCTTAAAGCTCCCTCTGTATTTTTCTGTTTAAAATGCTAAGCTAAATGTTTAAAATGTTGCCTGTTTGAGAGTGGGCATCTCTAAGTTGGTCCTATACAATTTTGATGAAGATTTGATGACGATACTCTTGGGGAATCGAAGCAAATCGTGATACGTATAATATATGGACATATCCATAGCGATTTCAGTGTTCTTTGTAGAAACTCGTTCAGTTATTCTCGGAAATACGATTTCTTCTCGTTATTTTTTTATGTGATTATTTCCCTCAACAGTTGTAATGTTTGAATTGAAATGTGTTGCAATCACCATAAATACTGTCTGTTTTGTTCTAGAATCTGAAGAACCAGATAATGACCACGAACCTGTGGGTCGAACAGTCGTGGTATGACTACAAGCTGCGCTGGGAACCCAAGGAGTACGGGGGAGTACACATGCTCCACGTGCCCTCCGACCACATCTGGAGACCTGACATCGTGCTCTACAACAAGTGAGATCTTGCGTTTACACTATAAATGTCTAAAGATACACTAAACCCTGGTGAAGTATCGATGCATTAGTGGCGAGGCGTCTTAATTTTTATCTAGTTTGAGTCACTTCAGTGCTATCTCTTGGAGAAAAAATAAGCCAAGTTGGGCCCGGTATTTCCACAGACATTTTGACGCCTGGCTACTGCGACGTAGGTAATATTTTTGTGGCGATTACTTCCTAATATTTGTTTATCACGCCTAGTATTCTTATGGTCTGTGATCACGCCTGAATGCGAGTTTCGCCAAATCCCGTCTTTAATATGATCAAAATATGTAAAATAGAAAATTACCTTTGGCGTGATTCGATTACCGTTTTTATTTTCAAATAGACTCGACGTATTTCAAATTGGTCTGGTCAACTTAGGTATTTCAATTCATTTTCAGAAACCTAAGTAAATACCAACTTACTACCAACTTTGATTGAATCCAATCGAGTTGTAATTTGAACGCAATTCGATTTTATCATTAGTCAAATATGAAAATTGTTAGAGCCGAATTAGAAAAGCCAGGAGCGTAATTAACGGAAACTTGAACATTAATTAATTAATTGTTTCATTGCTCGTGTCATTGCCAAACTTCGTTTTAATTAAAGCCTACAAAATGTAAGTAATGTTAAAGTATTTAACGCTCATTAGGCCCGGAAAATAATTACACTTACACACGAGAAGAACCCAGAAATACCTGAACAGAAAAGTAACGATTTTAACAGACTACCCTAGTAGCAAACAGGCTGTATAAGAGCTTATACATCCATTATAAGTCTAATTTAAGCTGTTCCGTAAAATGGGGTTACTTTAAAATGCAGGGGTTACTTTGGAAAAGTGTATTTACGCCATGTCCTTATTTGTTTTGACCATCTGTGGCAATGGAATACCAACCTTTAAAAATGACCTAACCTGCTACTTCATTTGATCAATCGAACTATGAATATTTGCGTTTTTATAAGCATTTTAAATATATCAAAGTAGCCCCAATTTTTCCTAAAGTAACCCTATTTTACGGTATAAAGGCTGTAAAGTGCTTATACAGCCTGTGCTACTTGGCTATGCAAAGCGAGGTTAAAAGTCAACCGGAACAACATTCAGTATTTTTGTTTAGTGATAATTTGACTAAGAACTATCCGCTCCGAAATTCGGAAAGGTCATTACCACCGTTCAACCTTACCTTACAACCACTATCGCCATCTTACGAGTACAATCAAGCAACTATAGTATAATTAACATTTGTATTTCTTGATATTTCGATATGATATGTACGCGTGTCCCGCTGCACACTTGCCCCAACTGACCTTAGTTATAGTTTTTACTATTTGAACTGAGCCAATCTACTTACAGACAACACAAAGGCATTGTATCTTTACAATAGTCATATCCGCTAAACTGTTTTTGTGCAAGTACATGTTTTAAGGATATTTAATTACACGCCCTATTGTTTAGTAGCTGGTTCAATAAATAAAAACTATATAGTTAATACGATTTTTAAGTGTAATCGAACTATACCGACAAACTTATCCCTAAATCACAGTAGGGTGTACTTAAGCAAAAATATCAATTGAATGTAGTTGTAATACCCTTCTAGACCTAGAAATTTTCCGATATTATGTCCAAATATCTGCTAAAATGAATTTAACAATTTAATATCTAAAGAAACCTCACACATATTTGGAAATGTTAAGCGCTAAACGTTCTAAGGTGGCGGTTGTGTAAGCTGCTAACTGACAAGCGCGAAAATTTCCACGAAACCGCCGATCCACGCTGATTGTGCCCATTAACCTGAAAATAGCTTCCAATTAGCATACATCAACGCGGTTAAAATCATAAATACTAATTTAAAAGAAACCACACACATACACGATGTTTAGAAATGGTAAGCGTCTAATACTGTAACACCGCGGATGTAAAAGCTGACAGCCGACATGCGCGAACATTTTCACGAAACCGCCGATGGGCGCAGATTGTGCGCGTTAACCGGAGAACAGCTTCTAATTAGAATACATCATCGGGTCTAAAGCTTTCAATGGGTGTATATGCACAGACATTTGCATATAAACCTATTAACGTTTCATCGACGGATGAAAAAATCTCTGAGCCAGCGGTCTGCGGCATCGAATCCATCGTAATTCGAAATACAAACCGCTCCTCTGAGGTGTACCTACTTACGTTAATCTGACAGGAGTACCATACAACCGCGGATGACTTACGATAAGTGCTACTGGAATGCGTTGGTGATGTAGGTACGACCACGTACGGTTCTGAATAAAGTGTGAGCATAAAACTTTTCCTTCCGCTAAATTGGTGTACTTACATGTTTTCAGAGCTTACGTTTAATAATTGCTTTTTGAGAGGAGTTTATAGGGGGTTCTCTCGTGTGGAAGTTATTATTAAAGCCGCGGCATATTAAATAGTGGTAGTTTAAATTAATGAACGATCATTGGAAACTGGCAACTAAGCTATGTTTGAAATTGTAATAAAATATCTACTTATTTTAATTGTCCGATTGCGTGCTAATTTTCATAAAGACATAGACAGTTAAGTTGTCGTCGCATCGGTACTTCGCCAAATATATCTAATAAAAATACTTAAACTATATAGAACTTGAATTTAATTTTTGTGTAATTCATAGATGTTAATGTAATAGTTAGTTCGATGACATTCGTTTCATTTACCTACATGATTTACACCGACACCACCCCGACACACCTGTAGTTAAATAACCATGCCAAATAATTCAGATAGTTCTACACTCCAAAACTGACATACAAAGACAAGCATACAAGGCCGGTGAGGCTACAGAATTGTCTATACAGAAAAATAGAGCAGCGTAGATTTTGTTTCAGAAGGGGTACTCCGATAATCATAATTCGAACTTCGTATCTTGTCATTACTCTTGCGGTTTGGATACATTATAACATTTATAACACTAAATTATAACGGGTGCATACGAATATTTCTTATTTACTTTCATTTTCGAAAAGTATAAAGATTTTTAGTTCCACAGTCCACTAATTAAAATCAAAGTAAACATTGGTCCTTCGAGCCGGATATCATGTTCTTTCGTTAGACTTTGGACGAGTCACATGTCGCTGCTCATTAAAATTATTGAGAAATAGTATAAAGTCACCTTTCGGTCACATAAAATAGTTAAATTTAGTGCGAATCACATTGTGCGTGTGATAATTGTGGTGGGCCGGGAAAGGCAAGCCTTCGGTGGTAAGATTCGGTAAGACAGGCGCCTGCGCGGGTCTGAAGCCAGGAAGGCCTGGAAACTGGCCTTGGATTCACACGAACCTCATCAAAATTAAAGGTATGTGATTGCGCACTATTTCTGACAGGATTTGTTTTGTTTCGATATATTCAAACATATAGAATATTTATTTATCGATTCTAATTTTTTTTTTTATGTGGTAATACCACATTTTATTTTTATAAATAATGACACAAAGGTAAATTAAGAAAGAAAAATTGAATGCGATCTACTACAATCGAAGCGGGGTTTGAACCCGCGACCTCTGCGTTTCCGGCGCATTGCTCTCCCAACTGAGCTATCCGATCGCTACGTCAATCACACCAAATCTTTCATCCCTTAATTCTTTACGCCACTGGAGCGCCCTCTGCGTCATATATGTTTTTGAAATGCTTATGCGCATTAGCCATACCCTAGGATGTGCGTTCAAACCCCGCTTCGATTGTAGTAGATCGCATTCAATTTTTCTTTCTTAATTTACCTTTGTGTCATTATTTATAAAAATATAGAATATTGTCGTGGTTTTCGAAAAGTATAAAGATTTTTAGTTCCACAGTCCACTAATTAAAATCAAAGTAAACAATCTGAATTTTCATATTCTGAATTAATGGATGGGTAAAAAGACAATGGTCGGCTATCGCCCATTTGTTTACTATTAATTATCACCGGCACGACAAACAACACTCATAACATCTGCGAACAGATCCGAAGATATATCCTGTTGTTTCTACTTTTGAATCACTGATCCCCGAAGTTGTGCGATAAATTAAATTCATTTTCCCGGTTGAAATTCTCCAGGTGTTTCAGTCGTATCTCTTAATACTGTAATGTGCCGTACCGTGGAAAGAGTTTTTAGTCTATGGAAGTCGGTCCAGTGATTACCTACTTCCTGATTTTAACAAATGTTCAACTATTACAGTTTCTGTGTTTGGCGGTTTTTGACTGCTGCTAGGTGTTCTTTCACCCTGTTTTAAACACTCCGCTTAGGTTGGGCAATATACAAACTTCCACAGCTACCTTGTACCCGCCGGGATTTAGCAAAATAATCACATCGTTAGGGCTGCGCAAGAGATTACCTACTTTAGATAATTAAGGTAAATAAGAAATATCGCGATAGACCGGTTATAATTAGTGTTAATTTCGTATCGGGCCGTCTCACTCATTCAAATATTGTTTGACACGAGATCAAAAGGGATAGCACGGTACGAACTTCAAACTTAGAACTTCGGAGTAACCCTTCAGAACGATGTGGGAACTTAATTGCGTTTTCACATCGCATCGGATCTCGTGTCGCTATATTCCGATAAGGCCCCCGCGGGCCCCGGCCCCGCCATCGAATGCATAGAAATTATATTTCGAGGGCACATTTAAGCGTACAAAGAGTTCCACAAAAATGTATTATATGCCTACCCTACCTATTGTTCGATACAGCTACTCAAGTTAACCACGTTTGAAATCCTCGTCTAATACAAACTGCCTCTAACAGATATCTACAGATTCATTTGAAATAAACTTGTAACACTGCTTGGATTTCATTTTAATGTTTGATAATGGCAGCGAAATTTAGCATAAGTGTGTTGGTCCCCGCGGAATAATTAAGAGGGCTGCTTAGAACTTTGAAGCGGTTTGTGGGATGTATTAAATTCCTCGACATCTAAGTTGTAGGTGTGTAATCAGAGTGCGTTTAGCGATATAGCGTCTGCGTTCCTTTGTTAAATATTTACCCGGCAAACAAAAGGTTTTCCATTGAGAACTCGCAATAACAGTCGTAGTCGAGCGTAGTCGTGCTCACTCGTCTACTCGGCACACTCCACTCGTACTATTGACTATCGATATTATGATATCCGTAACATACGCGTTGATTTTCCTCTTCCTTATTTTTATTCTACAGTTTCCAAGCGTAAGTTATTCAAATATCGCCTTCACTTTCTTTCAAAATAATTTACCTAGGCTTAAAAAAAATACGTACTTTTATGTTTTATTTTTTAGGTATTAGGCGACCCAACTTTTGCGGATGGCTTTTTTTTGATATTCGGAAGAGTCAAATATGGACTTACAAAGTTGATTACAGATGTGAGAAGTGATCTGAATGATGTAATAAACTGCACGTTTACCGCGGTGGACCGCCTCTTGCACGAAAAGGATTAAATTCGTTTGTGGAAAAATAGGTAAATACATTTTTATTTCAATAACTTGAATGTCGCCAATAACACGAATATCGCATATTTTATTCAGACGTCCAAACGCGGGAGGCCGTAATATTTATTTTAGGGGACTCAATAAAAACTGTGACGCTAGCAATTTTATGTAGAAAAGTTTCTATCGAAGTGTCACAGTTGAATTATAGCGGCGCATTAATTTCGTTCTATACCTTGAAGCGTCGGACGTTGATAAATGGTCCGGACAGCAGACATTACTCATTTCCGATCCCGGCCTGCAACCTGTGCTCGCCTCTCGCTACTAAGGCGCACCTTTTTGCCTCTTTCACCCTTCCCTAACCCCGGGACACTACAACCCACGGCCTCGTCGATTCTCCCAAATAGCAATTTTCTAACCCTCACTGGCATTTTCATTCCATTTCTCCTTCATTTTCACCTTTATGTAGTTACGTCGCTTTATTTTCCGTTATTGTACTTTGGTGTATAAAATAAAAACAATGATAACTAAATTGTGTTAAAGCGATATGGAATAATACTGCATGTATGTGTGCCTTATGTTGTGTTGTGAATCTTGTTTTGTTTCCTTGTGAGAATAATTGATCGTTCGGAACGCACACCACGAAGAGTTTCGAGCCAAGAAATTCGTGTCGGCGTGAATATCTGATGGCACGGTTGCATCGAGCGGTCGGCCGCCGAACTTCTATCTTAGCTTTACCTTCTCCGGATCAAATTCGCGTGCCTACAATTTTCTTTATCACCGCATTGAAAGTTCTAAGCGTTCGCGATAAAGTTTGAGTCGGAATAATGATCGCTCGGGCACAATGGAGCGCACTCGACGATCTCACGGCGTACACAATTGAGAGGCTGAATTTAAATTCTAAAAGAAATGTAAACGACTAATTAAACGGTACTAAAAATGATGACAATGAGATCGCTGCGAATAGAAATTTGTTTTAAAATGGTACTCGACTTCATAAAATGTAAGTTCAAGTTTATAGACTGAAACAAAGGCAAATACACGTCGCACTACCCGTATACTCGGTACACCTGTTTACACATGACACGACTTTCGTCATCAATTATTGTTTCCTAGTGTAAATATTCAACGTACTCTTATCACTAAATGCTTACTCGAACTTACACACGTTGATTTATTGTGATTAGTGTGTAGGCCGCTAACCCGGTCTGCGACGCGGTAGATGACGCGACACACATACGCTGTATGCAGCTGACGACACGACACCAGGCGACGTTAGGAGCCGCGAGCCGGCTTGTAAATGTGCGTTAACATTGCAGTGCTGACGGCAACTTCGAGGTAACGTTGGCGACCAAGGCGACCATCTACCACCAGGGGCTGGTCGAATGGAAACCGCCCGCCATTTACAAGTCTTCCTGTGAAATAGACGTGGAATATTTTCCGTTCGACGAGCAAACGTGCGTTCTTAAGTTCGGTAGCTGGACGTACGACGGATTCAAGGTAATTGCGCGGAGCCCCCACCGCTCTCGCTGACCGCTCTGTTTGTCCGCAGCGCCGACGGCAACTACGAGGTGACGCTGATGACCAAGGCCACCGTCTACTACAACGGCATGGTGGTGTGGCAGCCGCCCGCCGTCTATAAGTCCTCCTGCTCGATCGACGTCGAGTTCTTTCCTTACGACGTGCAAACCTGTGTGCTTAAGTTAGGCAGCTGGACGTATGACGGCTTCAAGGTGACGCCCCGCTGTAGGCTGCTTGGCGCCGAGCGCGGGCCGTAGCCGTAGGGCCCCGCCCCGGCCGATGTCCATGCAATAGCTTGTTGGCTCGAACGTAATTCGTCGTGTAATTATCATTACTTTTCTGTCCATGTGGTATGTTTTACTCACTTTTACATATTGACTGTAAGACGGTGCTAGCGTTGAGGCGTAGAGCGCGCGTCCATATCGCCCGCTCCCCGCCCGCAGCTCGCTCCTTTAGCTCTGACATGTTGCAAGTTTATTTTTCTATTGCGATGGTGATGTAATGATGTTTTAAAGTATGTGGAGTAGCGGTATGTCAACGTGCGTGACCACGAATGCTCCAGAATATCCTCGGCCGGGTCCACTTAGATCGATCGGCCTTCCTCGCTCGACACGGAAAGGTATAAAATTCCGACTGCCAGGTGATATGGGATGCAAAACATCACTCGATCCGCTCCTCTCCGACACATCCCGCCCCCGCCTGCGTCTTGCCGCGCCCCGGGGTCTGGCGCAGTAGCCGCTGTGTAGAGGCCAGCGCCACACGACCAGGCCCCGGTCGGTCGCTGCAGGACGCGCCGGGTCACACCCTCCTCTAGCTGGCTCCGCTCGCGCCACACACACACACACTGGTACACGTCCTCGACGACGCTTGCTGCATGCTCCCCACGATCGATGTACACTCGACTCACCGCATGACTCCGGCTTCACTCCACCCACTTGCATTCCCGATCACGGCGGCCGCCCGCCCCGACCGCGGACACGGCTGACACAGCTTTACACGATACTTACACGCGAACAGGTTAAGCACAGCACGTTGTGAATTAATCAGATGTGACGTTCACACTAAACGTTCAATCTTACACTTCCGAGCATTAAACAGTCATCACGTTGCATATTTTATACCTTTCCCTATTAGCGACATCGTAGTGGCTGTAAGAATTCGGTGTCGCTCGTCTTCCATTGCATGATACCCAATCATTCCGAAACAAGTAATCCTACTCAAAGTCCAGACACAGTCCATAGTGCACAATATCTAAGCTAGATGTTAAGGCTCCTAGTGTAGACGTCGCGGCGGTTGAAGCGACTAGCGACTCGGTTGAATCGCGGCGACGTCCGTTGCATGCTCCACTAAAAGAAACTTGCGCCTGGTGCCAACACTCGTGTTTGAGTTATAGTTGTGATCGCTGGCTGTTGCACGGTGCTACAAACGACATGTGAGTGGTGGCACGCGGGCAGCCGCCGGCGCCGCTGACCGGGCCGGCGGCGCAGGCGCGGGCGCCGCCGCCCGCGACACACACACGCGACGGAGCCGGCGCTCCCGATGTCCTTTACAGATTTCTAGTCAATCGCATTCTATTGCGCAATACCGTGTAAAAATATTATTGTCCGGTGCGCGACGGTAGCTTCCTAGCTGCGCACAAGAGGCCGCCTCCATCCTTAACTCACACGGCGTCTCCAACCAAATCTAACGTTTTATTCGGTGTTCTGTGTTTTGCGCGTTGTTACTACTTCGCATGATTCGGAATATTGATGTTTTTGACATTGGCTCTTCTGTGTTTATTGTTGATGATGTATTGAACGAATATTACAACAATTTATCTACGTTTTGTAATTTTGTTGAGACAGGTACATCCCACTTGGCACACTCTGTGGTATGTGGTTATAGTTTTTCTTCAAAGGTCACCTTGAATACGTTTTACACTAAATACGTTAGTTGCGTGCTAGCTGTTTAGCTGCTCTTGGACCCCAGTCTGCAGCATACGATTAATGGAATACTTGCTAACTATCTTTAGGTTTAGCGATTGTACACATTGTGTGACAGGGTGCATGTATCGGATAACTAAACTGGAACTAAATAGGATGTGTCGATGATCATATTTTAAATAGAATAGTAATAATAACAATTAAAATAATGGCCATGCCGCGGAGCAAAAACATTTACGCAGTTAGTGTTCTACCGAAAACACCTGAGCAATTTCACTGCAGCAACTAATTAGTCACGTCACGTAACGTATTTTTGCTCTGCGTGTGTAGCATTAAAATGTAACATTAAAATACGGCTTTCAATGTTAAATAAACAAATAATTATAAAATGCAATTAAATATAATTAGAATATATTTTATAATAGTAATGTGAATTACTTGTCCATTTACTAGTTGTTGATCAAAATTTATATAAAATTTTATCAGAAATGCAATCCGCAATGAAAACTGCATTCCGATAGCATTTCTGATAGATTAATTGAAACAATATTGGCTAAATTGAATACCTAACTAGAAGAAGTAGATGGATTCTGTCCACACAAACATAATGACTCACCGATAATGTGTGCAAGTTTGTATAATGTTTGACAACATACAGGTCGACCTGAGGCACATGGACGAGCAAGCAGGCAGCAACATCGTCTCCGTGGGCGTCGACCTCTCAGAATTCTACATGTCTGTTGAGTGGGATATTCTGGAAGTGCCTGCTGTTAGGTGAGAATATTTATTTTGTACACCTAAGTAGCGAAAAACTTAACCGCGTTTAAGCGTTTAATTTGACGTCTTCCTAAGTAAGTTCCGTTGTAATAAGTATTTAACTATTACTTATCCTGTTTTGTTACACTCTTGGTTGCTTCTCCGTAGTCAAGTACCCAACTCTGTAAATACTAACTGGGACTAAATACAATGCGCGTATTACACCTACTAAAAATAATTTAAATTCATTGAGGATGAGCCGTTTGAGCATGTAGTACGAATACATACAAGTAAAACATGCAAAATCAAAAATATGATTTTCAATTCAGTCACTTACAAATGGCCCATTTCTAAAAGTAACACCTTTTATTTGGCAATATTCTAAACTACCAACGATCGAAAAGATCAATTTTGATGACCGCAGTCACTCTTTTTCTTATACTATGACGGTGGCAAACAAGCATGTGGCCCGCCTGATTTTAAGCATTTACAGTCACCTAATATGGATACTTAACTAAAAACTTAATTAAAAACTTATTGACTCCCCGCTTGAAGAACAGCATACTGTTGCCCCCGGGCACTCATACAACTTTGGAAAAAACCGTCCTCTCAATATAATAATACACATAACATCCTTGCGTAAACCACTTTGCCATTAAGGCAACGTATCCATTACAGGAACGAAGGTCGAATCCAATATCATATTTAGGTATTTTTTGTTAAGACGGCGAAAATGATTTGTTGAGCGCGGCAAACGCGGACAATGAGAAAATATCCTGGTAATTTATTTTCACTTACGTTGGACGGTGCGCGGCACAAACAGAAACTACTCCGGTATTAACTGTTATTTATTTTCTGATGAGGCAGTCTTTGCTCACAACTCAGGAATAAGCAAGCCGTCCGTTGACGGAATCGTCTCTTTTAATGTTCTAGTTACTTTTGCTCTGGAAAACAACTGGAAAATTATTGTTAAATACACAACGATAGGGAACAGTTGTAAATAAAACTGTAAAGTGGCAAGCAAATACTCACTTATACGCCTCTTTGTTAAACTGTGGTTAAGCGTAGGTAGACCGTAACCTTGGAAAAGGGTCCGATCGTATGGCATAAAATTGTTACTCCTATTATGTGTCGCATAACGTCTTTTGTCCGAATAACTTATGGCATAAAGTTTGTTCCGCATATTTTTATTTGCCGAAATTGTTGTTCCTATTATCGTTTGTCCTATCGTTCGTTATTGGCTAGGATTCAACTGTCGAATAAATTATAAGCATAATTGTGATCTGATGTTCCTAATATTTAAAGGGCTAAAATTGTTTAAGCACTTTGGTTATATTATGTCACGATGGAGACCCAGTTTTTGACCACTAGATACATGCTTCCGCGGCTTGCTCGTTAGGGTCGCAGTTCTACCTAACGCTCCTCCTCGCTTCGCTCGTCGTCGTACCTAACCTAACCCAAGTCTGACCTGCCTTAAGAGAGAATAGTTAATGATTCTGACTTCACACGTTTAGTCACCACAGTTTAGATGCTGTAGTAGCCATTTTAATGATAGGCAAAATAATTCTTAGGACAAATTAATGTTAGGAATATTAAAATTTTAGGTACTTAATTCTATTTTCGAGCTATCACTGTCACAAACATGGTTTAGGACTTTTAAATGTGTATGCGCAAACGAATAGGATAAACGAGTAGTATGCCACTCAACATTATGCCAAACATTCTCGGCCAACCAAAACGTTATGCGGTACGACAGGCACCCCTTGGAAAAACACTGGTACAGAATTGCTCTATGAACGGAATAGTTGTAAGTATTAGGCTAGGTGACAATTTCATTTAAAAACTTGATGTAACATCACTTTTTCAGTCTACAACGTCGCCCTAGACATAGGTATAGGCGCGCCAAAACATTTTCGACTTTTTATTTATTGTAAAGCTACAAAGAAATTTGTAACTATTTTCAGACAATACGTATAAGGGTGATTATCTCAGCGAAAAAAAATTGCGGCGGAATTGATAACTATAGTGTGAAACAATTGTTTTAAAAGTTTTAATTTTTTTCTGAAAAGAAGACACTAATTTTTATCTTAAGCCAAATCGCAAAGTTTTGTAAAAGTCATTTATGATTAATAATTATTTTTTTTGCGGTAAAATGATAATTTTGGTGCGGCGTCCAGTATTCGTTGTTCCTCATTAATGTCTTTGATAGAGCCATAACAACAATGTTTTAAACTAAAATTGCATTTATTTATAATCTGTATTAGTTTAAGTATCGTATAAGGATATATAAATAAAGATTAATACATAAATAGATACTCAAAATTGAGCACTAAAAGTTGTCCGGGTGAAATTGTCAATTTTGGTGGTAAATATTGAAAATGTGTTTATGGTTAAACGAAACGCAACAAGACCAACATCCGTGTGTTAACCTGTTCGTTTAGTTCTGCTCCGGCATTGAGCGATGACACACATGTCGTAACTGGCTGGATTTGTCCACTCAGCACGTAAGTATCTAATTTTGGTGTGTTCAAAATACTTTTTGACACAATTTTTGTGGTATATGTTTCTAGTGACTTAGCAATAATTGACTGTGTGTGAATTGTGTGTAAGACGTGTTAAAGGTTTCCTTTTTTAAATATAAAGTTAAATTGGAAGTAAATAATACAGATATTTTTTAAATATTTTTTTAATCTCTGTTTCTAATTTTGGTGGATCAATTTTGGTGGTTTTGGTGGTAATTTGTAACTCGGTGTAGTTATTTGATTTCAAGTATAAACACAATACATCTAATATTACAAGCTGTCGGTGAGGGTAATACTAGATTAGATTATGCTTATGCTGGTGGCGGATTCTATAGCTCCTATCCTTTCTTATATTACTATTTTTTCTTTCCCATCTGGCACGTTTCCTACAATTTGGAAATGCGCCCATGTGATTTCTCTCTCTTAAACCCCTAATCCGTCGTACTTGTCGCAGTATCGTCCTATGTCCATTCTTCCCATCTTATCCAAAATCATTGAATCCTTTGTAAATCCACGTCTCTCATCACATCTAGATAGACTTGTTCAATTCTTTAGCACAACCACCGCTTTGGTTAAGATCACCGACGACAATCGTCTTATGATTACCTCTTTGGGGGGCAACAGCGGGTTCGAGTTGATGACCGATTTTCTAGCTGGTGTGATCTGTCTGCTGGTGTCCCTCAAGGGGGCATGCTCTCTCCATTACTCTTTTCTGTCTTCATTAACGGAATCACCAAGTCACTCTCCTCCTCGTTCCATCTCTATGCAGACGATTTGCAGCTTTATGCGGCGGCCAGCATTAATGATTCTGGCTCCTTGGTTTCGTAAATCAATTCAAACCTGGAATCAATCCGTGCTTGGGCTTGATTCTTTGATGGTTTGATGAAGAATGCCAAGAAGTCGCAGGCTATTGTCGTTGGAAGCCCACATTTTATTTCCAAGCTTTCAGATCAAGTTAAGCCAGTTATTTTCTTTGATGTACGCCTGTACCTTTCTCTTCTACTGTAAAAAAAATTGGATCAATCTTTGTCATGGGCACCTCATATTTCTGAGATCAGTAGGAAAATTTTCGCGTCCCTTCATTCATTGAGGTGTCTGCAGAATTTCCTTCCTCTTTATACGAAGATCATGCTTCCCCACTCTCTTTTGCTTTGGTCTCCGCAAGTTTGATCTTGTGTCTCAATACCGCGCTCAAGTTAAATAGCTTCCGATCCATCAGCGCAGAGACTTAAATGTTCTTTGTATTTTGTATAATGTCCTTTTCATTCCTTCTTCTCCTCCGTACCTTGCAGAGAAGTTTTTTACATGGCGGATGGTAGTGGCGATCGTCTGCGGTCAAGTGCGAATCTGGCTCTATCTTTCCCACTGCATAGATCTCACGTTTACGACGTGTCTTTTGCTGTGCGCGCCGTGAAATTATGGAATAAATTTTCTCCCGCCCTTATGCAGACGCAGTCCGTAGCATCGCTCAAGGGAAAGTTAAAGAAATTGTGGCTGTCGAACGAACGATTATTTGATTAGGTTGCTGTTTTTGTTATAATTATGATTATATTTATGTTATATGTATTTATATAGATATTACGTAATATGTATTAAGTACATTGACTGTTGGCCTATCTCTCTCTCATTTGGTTTTTGCATTTTCATTTTTTACTATGGTAAAGTTATCGTATTATACATGTTGCTTGGTTTGTCTACCATATGTGTGTTTAACACTAATTTACTCGAAGGTAAATTAGAAGAAATCCCTTAAAGGGATAAGTTCGCTTTTGTACATGCTTATTTTTTTTAAATGTATATTTGGTATTGTGTACAATAAAGTGTTTAGATACATTACATGCATACAATTAATCTAAATCATTACTTTTGCTATTCATAATTGATTAATTTTTTTAGGATGGCTAATCGCAAGAAAAATCAATCAAGAGAAGAAGTCCTCGAAAAGAAAAAATATATTGTTGTTACAAACGAGTTAGTGATTGTATTTTCATAGATATTTTGGTATAATTAAAAATAATTAATAAAACATTTACTTTCTTTTCATTTTTCCTTATTTTCATTGAAAATTATTAATTTTTAGCACAAGTAACTAATTTTGGTGTAGATGTACAATTTTGGTGGCCAAGATTTCTAATTTTTGTGGACACAAGCAATTTTGGTGGTAGGCAAATTACTAAAATCATAATATCTCTAAAACTATTATGTATAACAAAGGGCCATTACTACACAATATTGGTTATGACTTTATTCGTATTATTGATATATAATTTTGACTCTAACATCAAAAATAAAAAAAACCACCAAAATTAGGTAAATTTCGAGCTTGTTGAAATTCACCCATAAACGAAATTTATTTAATTATTTAATCTTTTTTGCACAAAAGAAAACTTATCGTACGAAAGGCGGACTTAATCAAATGTCAAGATTTTTATAAATTTTCAGCAATTTCTCATTAGATACAAGCTCTTCGTTAATTACATCTGCTGCACCGGCACAACTATATGCCAGATTAGGCTCTCTCAGATTAATAATTTACAATATGCCCGAAGGCACGACCACGACCGACTCAAAGAGAATGTTGCGCCGCCAACTCCTTTGTGTTTTGTTGTGCGCTCAACTAAAACGAATAATAAAGCATTTCTTCAAATATTCCATCTTTTACCAATTTATGGTTCAAAATTAAACGCAAACCTAGGACTCATACTGATACAGTCGTCATTTTTAGAAACCGTACCTATGTTACAAAATATTTCGTAAATAAATTTTTAGCTATTATATTTTGTAATAAAGGCATTTCTAAAAATGACGTGCGCATGTGCAAACAATAGTACATTACTGCAGAGGCCGGGAAAAGTAAGTTTGTGGTTGAGTATGAATATAATACGCATCCATGAACGACATTCCGCCGAGGCCTGTATGTATAGTGCTTTTCTCCAACTTGCTTGGAAATGTTGCCATTAATGTAGTAAAACTGGACCGCGAAATCGTTCGTTATATTTAGAAGGCGTTAATGAAAATTAAAAAATATATATATTATTGGCCTTAGCCGGGAAATCAATATTATTTAAATAAGGCGATTAAGTAAAAAACACACCTTCCGTTTATAACGTCTCATACAAATGAGGGTAATCTTAATTTGGTCGGTTACTGCATTTTTACTTTTAATTTTTTCAAAGACTTTGATAATTCACCATACAGCCAATTGTCCACTAAATTTAAAAAATAAAAACTATTATAAACTTTTTAATTGTTCTCTGCGTTTAGTTCTTGCACTGAACATATTTTTGCTCTGCTACTGTCAATGTATTTAAAATGTCGACAAATTTCGAATAACGGACAAACAATTTGAATAATAATCTTATATGCGGTTAATTTATTTTCATGATTCTTAGTTATTTATTAGAGATTTCTCACGACAGTTTTAATTTTAATAATATGATGATATTTAATGAGTGATTTGAAAATTAATAAGTGTACCAAACGTAAACAAATAAAAAATAAAACAGAAATGATTGTGTCCAAATCAATATAAAAGTTATTTTGAACTTATGATCTTCTCCGAATGATAAATATGGTATGGTTTCTAAAAAAACAGTGTGTTTAGAAGTTGTTCATTTAACTAAAATTTATAATTACCTATGTGCATATTTTTTGTTATTGTGTTTTCATATATATTTAATTCTTATTCATATATTTTGTTTTAAATCAAACATATGATTCGGACCCGAAATTTTATTCCTATTCCTAAAAAAATAAGTACCAAATGAACTTCATGGTACTGATACATTAAATTAAAATGTAGATTGGTGATTATTTCCAAGCATATTTGGAGAAAAGCACTATACAAGCCTCGGCGGGAATGTCAGTTCGCAGATTCGTATTATTGAAGGACTCGGATACGCCTCGTCCTTCAAAATCATACTCATCCACGAACTGACTTTTCCCGGCCTCGGCAGTAATATACTATTTCTCCAAGTATGCTTGGAAATAATCACCAATCTACATTTTGAATATCATAATTATATCAGTGTCGTGAAGTTCATCTGGTACCTACTAATTTTTTTTAGGAATAGGAATAAAATTTCGGGTCCTTTTCATATGTTTGATTAAAAACAACTTACCTATATCAATAAGAATTAAAATTATATGAAACACAAGAATAAAAAATATGGACATCAAAAAAAAACTTTATTTGAGATTCCTTTTTTATTTCATTTTATCATTATTGTATTTTTTTTTCTTCGCTCAAATATTGAACGATAGTCAATCTTGACTATTTTCATAAGAATCTTAACATAGGAATGTCCACAGACATACCTATTATACTTAACTTAGTGTAGTTGCAATATTCGGGTTCTGTTAATTTGGAACCCTTAATACAAACCCTTAAAAAACATAATTATAAATTTTGGTTAACGAAGAATCTAGACCTTTATATACGGCGTTGTAATAAAACATGTCAGTTACGTTGAGACATTTAATTGAGACAAAGGATTGTTCGCATACCTACATTTACAAAATATCAAAATATATACTACCGTACATTACACCTCCACCCTTAATATCGACCTAACTCTACTGGCCCTTTAACTGAGGACCTAATACCACACTGCTAGTGACTCATACTAGTATTACGATACAAATATACCTATAGGCAAATAAAACATTTTAACAATGAGAATAGTAATTATATCATAGGTTGACAATTGTATCCGTATGATATTATCGTAATATTATGAAACTAAATTACTTTACTATATTTTATTTCAAAACACTCAATAAGTTATAATTGTGTTACATACTAAGAGGCATATGATAACAGAACAGTAGCGGGGCGTTCATAGCACTCGATTCCCACCTGCTTGTCTATACAAGGCACGTGCTCTTATCGATCAGTAACTTAATATACTGTTTATGGTGGAAAAATAAGTGAAATTTGCTCCGGCTTACCAAGAGTTGACGCCACGCCTCTGCAACATAACAATGTTACCTTGCATAATATTATAAGTTATCTTAGAACTATATTACAAGTATTACAACCAAATGATAGGCCTACTAATTTTAAGAATCATCGTACCCAAATCTGCATGGTGGTCGAATAACCCGTTTAGGACGATCTCGGACAGCTAACGGCGACCGCGCGGGTCGTGATGTCGGCGTACCTGGAGCACTTAGCGCTGGCGCATGCGGACTGCTTGACGTACAAGGTTCTCCTTCTATCATAGTTGGTGTTCCCCAAGGTGATGAACACAAACTTTTTTGATCAGGAAAACTAATTTCCAAACTTTTATTACCATCCTCTCCTTCTATGGCACCCGCCATCCCCTCTCCCTCTGGTATGACGACATCCTCACTTCCCCCTTCATCGTAATCTCTGGTAGTAGTAGCCTCTTCGGCGGCCGGATAAGACAAACTAGATCGCTGGGACCTGCGCCTAATCTGGTCTACATGTCTACTTATCAATCGACCGTCTCCGTCTTTTACTAAGTAACTGCGAGAACCTTCACTCTTTAATACTTTGCCCGGCACCCACTTATTTAAACCCCTATAGTTCCTAGCCCAGATTGTATCGCCTTCTGCAAAAGTACGTGAGACGCCTCTAGCTGCGTCAACTTGTCTTCGTTGCGCATCCGAAACCTCATTTTCCCTCTCTGCATCACTACGCAACAAATCTAACCTTGACCTAATATTCCGTCGCTGCAGTAACATAGCTGGACTTTCGCCTGTGGTGGAGTGTTTACTATTACAATACGCGAGTAAATAGGTTTGTAAAGCCGTTTGTACATCTACTTGATCCCTCGCGGCTTTTTTTAAGGCGGGGTGGTACGTTGGTGACCACGACTGACGAATACCGTTGTGGATTAAGAAATTTTTGAATGACGTACTCGAAAATGGGGGCCCTTGATCTGATACGATCTCGAGCGGTAAACCAAAGCGCGCAAAAGTAGCCCTTAAAAACTTAATTACAGATGACGCATTTGTTCGCGACATTTCTTCCACCTCTAGCCATTTAGAACTTGAATCGATGAGCACAAAAAACGTTCTACCTTCCCATGGACCTAAGAAGTCTATATGCAATCTACTCCATACTCGCGGTATATATTGTCACGGCTGCGGCGATGCACGAGGCGGCGCCTGCGCCTCTGCCGCACAAGTCTCGCAGGATTCGCAAATTACCTGTACATCTTTATCTAAATTGGGCCACCACACGTAACTACGAGCTAAGCATTTAGTTTTGACTATACCCATGTGGCTCGCGTGCAATTGTTTAAGAACGCTATGCTGTAAAACGGCTGGTACCACAATTCTATACCCCCACATGATGCAATCGCGATCTAGATATAGTTCGTTCCGTCTCCAAAAGTAGGGTTGGAACTCCTCATCAGGGCACCTCGCTGGCCATCTTGACTGCACATATGATAAAAGTTTACATAAGACTCGATCCTTCCGTGTAGCCGTCCTAATATCGCTGTTAGTGACTGGCAAGAAGTCTTCTACAAAGTTTAAATACGTTATTTCCTTACACTCTCCCAGTTCACGTCTACTACTCGGCTGTGGTAGCCTTGACATTGCATCTGCACATTCTTTGTCGACGGCACATATTCGATATCGTAGTTGTATCCCGACAACAATATCGCCCAGCGTTGTATACGTGACGCAGCCATTACCGGTATGCCGACTTTGGAACCGAAAATGTACGTGAGCGGTTTATGATCACTCCTTAATATGAATTTCCGACCATACAGGTATTGATGAAACCTCCTGATACCAAAGATAATGGCTAGGGCCTCTCGATCTATCTGAGCATAAGCACGCTCAGCGCGGGTGAGCGTGCGCGACGCGTACGCCACGGGCCGCTCGCCCGCCGGCGTCAGCTGTGATATCACCGCGGCTATCCCTACCCCGCTCGCGTCTGCCGTCAACAACAGGGGCAACTCCGGTGTGTAATGCATGAGCACCTCACTCGACCCTAAGCGACGCTAAACTTCTTCAAAAGCTGCCTCATTTAGAGTCCCACACGTACTGAACACCGGGTCTCAACAAATTATACAACGGGGTCATAATTGAACTAACCTTGTGAATAAACTTTCCGTAGTACATGACCATTCCAATGAAAGCTCTGAGCTCCGATACCGTCGTTGGCGCTGGCGTGTTATTTATGGCCGCGACCTTCTCTGGACAAGTGTGAACCCCCTCCTCACTAATAACATGTCCTAGATAGTTAACAGATTTCGCAAAAAATGTGCATTTGTCCTTCCTTACCCGAAGGCCGTATGTTTTTAAACGCATAAAGACCTTATGTAGATTTTCAATGTGCTCTCTCGTATCTCGGCCCGATATGATGACGTCATCCAAAAATACTCCAACATACGGTAAGTCCGCAAACAACTGTTCAAGCTTTTTTTGAAAAATTCCTGGACTAGAGGAAAGACCGTAAACCAGACGATTATATCGGAATAATCCCTTATGGGTATTTATGACGGTGTATTTATTGGAATCGTCCAACTCGAATTGCGCGTATGCCTGTGACAAATCTGTTTTGCTAAAACGTTTTCCACCATGTAAGCGCGCCAACAAGTCCTCTACTATCGCTCGACTATCAGAACCTTGTTAAGTGTTAGCTTATAATCGGCGCAGATCCTTATACTACCGTCTTTTTTTACCACTGGGACGATGGGTGTGGCCCAGTCAGAGCGATCTACGGGAGTGAGGATGCCGTCACTTACCAGTTGGTCCAATGCGCGCTCCACCGGCTCGCGCAGTGCGTAGGCCAACGGCCGCGCGCGCAGGAACACGGGCCGCACGTTATCCCGCAGGTGGATACCCACCGTGCCTCCCGTGAACCGTCCGAGTCCCTCCGCAAACACCTCACAGTATCTGGAACTAAATTCCGCTAGATTGAACTCCTCATTGCCTAAGTGGTTTATATTACCATACTTTGAAACTTGTACATGAATATCCCGTTCTAACAACCACTGTCTGCCAATTAATACAGTTTTGCCATCGTTAACTACATACAAATCTAAGAGTTTTGCCCGATCCTTATACTTAACTAACGGGCGTATCACTCCTACTGGCGTAACTAGTTCACCCGTGTAATATCTTAATGTTAATTTGGATGGTTGCATATCTATATCACTAAATAATGTCTGATACAATTTGTAACTTATGCACGATACGGCGCTGCCCGTATCACACTCCATCTTTAAATCTACGCCATTAACATTCACAGTTATTTGTATTGGTGGACACCAACTCGCACTCAAATGATTAATGTTTAAAATTACCTCGTCACTCTCCTCCTCTTCACTTAGTGGTATACCGGACGCCATTTCCACATAATACTGTTGTGATAGATTGGGGCAAACCCGCTGTAAGTGCCCCACTTTGTTACAAACTCTGCACACATATCTCGTAAATTGACACGTCGTGACATCATGTGGGCCCCCACACGCGCGACATTTCGTGTTTCGTCGCGGTGGTTGCCCCGTTGAAAAAGAACCGCCACTGCCGCCGGGCCGCGCCTGCCGCCAGCCCCGGCGCACGCCGCCCGGTTGCTGAGTGCGTGCCGCCGGCGCTGAGGTGCCCGCGCCGGCACCGAAACTTGCGCCGCGTCCCGCCCGGGACCGGGACCTCATCGCCTGGCACTCCACCTCCAAATTGTTGGTCTCGCTGACGCCGGCGCGGCCCCCTATGACCGCCGCCGCGTCCTTCTCCGCCGCCTCCAAACTGACCGCGAGTTGAAACGCACGTTGAAAACTAAGGTTATTTTCCGAAAACAACCTTTGACGAATTGATTCACTAGCAATGCCACACGCGAACTGGTCTCTTAAGTTGTCCTGCAATGTAGCACCAAATTCACACGAAGCCGACATTTTTTTTAGCACTGCCACATAATCCTTTATTAATTCACCCACGTTTTGTTTTCTGTTGCGAAATTTATACCGTTCGGCCAGAATACTCGGTCTAGGTTGCAAATGATCTGCGAGGATGTTAGTTAACTGGCTCAACGTCTTAGTTTTCGGATTGTCCGGTGTGCACAAATTCACTAATAACTCGTAGCATTCTGCACCGATAACTGTTATGAACGTAGACACTTGCAAATTACTGTCGACCTTATTCGCCTCGAAATAATGTTCAATTCTTTCCACGTATCTAGTCCAATTGTCCGTGTGAATATTAAATTCACCGATTTTACCAATCGTCATCGTTGAACACTTTTATATTTATGTTATTTATCGGCCAAAACACACGTGAATTCGAATTATCGTCGCCACTGAAGAATCTAGACCTTTATATACGGCGTTGTAATAAAACACGTCAGTTACGTTGAGACATTTAATTGAGACAAAGGATTGTTCGCATACCTACATTTACAAAATATCAAAATATATACTACCGTACATTACAGTTAAGTCAACAACTTCTGAACGCACGATCTTTTTTAGAACTTTGTATTTGTATATAAACTATGCTTTAAAATGTATCCCTGCTCAACATTAAGAAATAGTAACAAAAATCCATGACATGTTTGAACAAGCTCTCTATCTTTAGTAAAGTGCGCTTCGCTGTTGCATACAAGACACGGCATTCCTCGTTCGATGTAATCTGAGAGCTGTAGCCCGGCATACTCGAAGGTCCTCATAGCCCAGAGGCTCCTCCACTGCGAAGCTGTTATCCTTGGCCCTCGAAGGCGAGAGTCGTTAAGCCAACATCACTTACCTCGACATCACTTTTACGACGTATATCCGCTTTGCTACGTTAAGCCGTGCTTTAAGGGCCTTCGCCACCCTTATCAGAAGCCTCACCCCTTTAAAACGGTTCCCGCTTCATCTAAGTTTCTCTTTCGCTATGCGACTTACTGGTGTAATAAGTCGATTTAACGACTCCAGATATTGCAATTTATGTAGTGTCAAAGATCTGCCACATTAAACTTGGTGCATGAAACTAAAGACATAAACTGAATTACCTTACAGTCCTATAAGGCGCTTAAATTAACTTGAGCCAAGCGGCGCTAGGCGAAAGCAAAACAGGAAAATCCACTTTGAAATGCCTCCGGCATTGTCCTTTATGTAATTACTTACACCCTCGTTCTTGCATTCGTTTTTGTTCTTAAGCTGCTTTATATACAGCTTGTATTTCAACGTTAGGGTGCATCATGGTTTTTTAGAGTGTTTTTAGATAGGTATTCTACGCCATTCTAGCTACTCATTCAACCGGCTTAGCTGTGTTCTAATTTCCGTACTGCAGCAGTAGTTCAGTATCAAGCAAGGTTTATTTCCAATATTGCTGGTAACTTTAATTTCTCGGAATTGCTTTTTGTTATTTCCATGTTTTTTTTTTATTCAAAATAAAGTTTCCTGCACCTAGGTTTTTATTTTAGTCAAAGACAAAGGCAGAAATTGTAAATTCATAATTTTAATTTACAAGTTACATTTATCGGGTTCCGTACCCAAAGGGTAAAAACGGGACCCTATTACTGAGACTTCGCTGTCCGTCCGTCCATCCGTCCGTCTGTCACCAGGCTGTATCTCAAGAACGGTGATAGACAGTTGAAATTTTCACATATGATGTATTTATATTGCCGCTATAACAACAATTACTAAAAATAAAATAAAATAAATATTTAAGGTGGGTCCCACACAACAAACTTACAGATAATGGTACGGAACCCTTCGTGCGCGAGTCCCACTCGCACTTGGCCGATTTTTTTTCTACTTATACTTTATGAATCATTAGAAAAACTTTTAAAAATAGTTACTATTAAAGATGCTAAGAAAAAAGTTGTCATTGGTGGAGACTTTAATGTCAATATATTAGAGAAATCTGCGGCATCATTGGCGCTTATCAACCTTTTTAAAAGATATAATTTCCAGCAAATTGTAAATAAATCTACGAGAATCACTGAAAAAAACGAGTCATGTATTGACCTACAAATTACAATATAATATATACAAATTGTCATAATATAAATAACACCATTTCTGTAAATGAATACGGGTTCTCTGACCATAAAGGTATTGTGTATATCATACCTAATAACACATTACCCCACGAGCGGAAAATTTGGAGTAGCAACAAAAGAAAATTTACAGACAAAATCAAAACCTGTTTAGCTGGTATTAATTGGAGCTTAATATTGAACAGCATGAATAACGTTGATGACAACTTCAACTCTTTTGCTGCTACTATCCAGACTATATTGAATAATTGTATTCCCAAAATCCAGGTAAAAATTCGAAATAAAATTAATAAAAAGACTTGGTTGACTACTGGCATAAGAAAGTCTTGTAAAAATAAACGTCAGCTAAAACTACTAATATCTAAATCCAAAAGTCCGGTGTTAAATGATTATTATAAACGGTATGAAAAATTACTTAAAAGAGTAGTAGCTAAATCAAAAAAAATGCAATATATTCAAAAGGTGAAAAATACAGACAACATTACCAAAACAATGTGGCACGTAATAAAAGAGCGAACTAATAAATTACCGATAAAGAATAAAGAAAATATCGAAATAACAATCCAAAACGTTCTAATAAGGGACCCGCAAATTATTGCAGATTCCTTCAACAATTTCTTTTTATCTGTAGGTGAGGAAGATTCAGAGACCGTGTATACCGGCCATTCAGTCATTACTCCCTCACCAAATTCGCTCTTTCTACAGCCAGTACAGGAGAAAGAAGTGCACCGTATTGTTAGTCATTTAAAACAAAAATATAGTTTCGGTTACGACGAACTCCCTCAGGCTCTAATAAAAAAATGTGCCGATGAACTTTCTCAGCCCTTAACGTTTCTAATAAATCAGTCTTTCACTGAGGGCGTTGTACCAGATCTACTTAAGGCCGTTCCCTGAGCCAGAAATGCAAAAATACCCCAAAAATTATCCTATTTTTCTACGAAACGTTGATATTAGTAAACGAGGGAAAAATATATATCATTCTTGATTATATTATCTTTAATAACACAGCATTCGATACACGATTCATAACACTTCGCTCGATACAATTAATTCCCAAAGTAACCTCCAATTCGAATGTTTACTCCAACTTTACTTGTTTTTTCACTACGTGACACTATGAAACAAAAAAGGAGAAAAATCAATCATAACTAAAATAGTAATTTGACAGCTTCCGAATTTCAATAATTTGAGGCAATATTTTTAAAATAAATAATCATCGACAAATTCTATCGTAAAAAGATATCGCCTTACGGCCCGCAAGCTCTATCTCCGTCACTCTTTTGAAATGTGACTGTTATGTGACAGGGACGGGTGGCCTGAGGAGGGGCTCGGGGCTCTGGCTCAGGGAACGGCCTTAAAAAATCTATTATAAAACCTGTATACAAGAAAGGGAGAAGAAATGATTACAATAATTATCGACCAATCGCACTCTTGCCAACTTTCTCCAAAATAATCGAATTAGCCATGTCGAACCGTCTGTACGCATTCTGCGAAAAATATTTAATTTTCAACGAAAATCAAAACGGCTTCAGAAAAAAACATTCGACAACACTAGCTGTTTACAAATATGTCAACCAAACATTGGAAATATTAAATAACAAGCAGTATGCTGTAGGCATAGTGCTTGATATGAGTAAAGCGTATGACAGAGTCTCTTTTAAAGTACTGTTAAACAAATTGTATGGTATTGGTGTACGAGGAACTGTATTTAAATGGTTTGAGTCTTATCTTAGTAATCGAGTGCAATATGTACAAATAGATCATCACGATAACCAATCTGGAGTAATTTATTATGTAAGATCTAAACAAAGGAATGTCACCCGATCAATCCCTCAAGGCAGCGTATTGGGGTGCTTATTATTTTTGATTTACATCAACGACTTGCCTAAATCAATAGATACTACTAGCGTCTTATTTGCGGATGACATACCTGTTGTCTTTCCTTGCTCCGACGAGAGATATCTGAATTCCAATCTGAATAACATTCTGCTTAAACTGGAGACGTGGCTAAAAGACCACAACCTAAAATTAAATTACTTAAAAACTAAACTAATGATTTTCAGACCTTTTCAAAAACAGCCAATAAAAATAGATTTCTCATTTAATAACATCCAATTAGAAGTTGTAGATGTCTTTCCGCTGTTAGGATTGAATATTGACACTCACCTGAATTGGAAAGAACATGTTAAAAAAGTGGAAAGTAAACTATCAAGATTTATATATGCGATGTACGAACTCAAAAAGACAACTGATTTAAAAACAGCCAAATCAGCATATTATGCTTACGCCCATTCTATATTTAGGTATGGTATACTGCTGTGGGGAAACAGTACCAATGTCCAAAGTCTGTTTATCCTGCAAAAAAAATGTATTAGAATCCTAGCTAATATAAAACCAATGATAAGCTGTAGGCCATATTTTAAAAAGCTTGAGATTTTAACACTTACTTCACTCTACATCCACGAAGTCTGCCTTTTCATTCGAACACACAAGACTTTCTTCCCACTGGCGGACTTTCATTCAGAACGAATAAATCACTGTCGAAATGATAATTTGGCTCTACCTACTACTAAGTCCTCCAATTTAAAATTATTCCTCACGGGACCGCACATGATGTGCATAAAAATTTATAATAAGCTACCACCCAAAATTAAATGTATAAAAAAAGTTAATGTATTTATAAAGGAGCTAGATAAATATTTATTAGATAAATGTTACTATACATTAGAGGAATATCTAAATCAATCATAGAATGTCATTTTGTAGTTTTATTGTAATGCTAGTGTTAAGTAGAATTAAGGAAATTGCTGTGCGCTTACAGGGTACATATTATAATTGTAGTATTGTACTATGTTGTAATATGTGTGCAATAAACAGTTTGAGTTTGAGTTTACTATAAAATGTAGAACCACCTTACCCTTGTACAAATAATGATTCTGTTATATATACTTAAATTCGTGAATTTAAAAAGAGTATAATACATACATTTTAATTTTATTATTCTTAGCTTATTAAGAAAATGTTAGTCCTTATAAACAATTGGGTTATAGGTACCAAAAAATAAACACCCCATTTTTTTGTTATTAAATCGTAAAATATATAGGCCAATTTAGGATACTCATTTCATCCGTTTGCTAATTAGATACATTTAATTACTTTTCTCCATAGTAAGCATTTCGTGACGACGTCACTATTGACTTGACTTCTACTGCAAAACGGCAAAGGACAAGGTGAAAGTCATCAAATTAAATATGAATATTTTTTCACAGGTGTCATATTATCACACAGTTTATTGCGTTATAAGAGTCCTTCGGAATTAACATAAGTTGTAAAAAAATGGTATATCACAAAATTTCATATCGAACACACAACACTACAAATATCTAGTAAGTGTTGTGAGTTCGATACAATAGTATTGAATTGCCCTATTTATTTTTGCCACGCTCGTTTAAATACAAACTATAACATATCGACAAAAAACCCTTTGTATCGTCCAAAAAGGAACCAATTTAACGATGTACAAATGGGGGAAAAGGCCAGCGTTTTGCGAATTCCCATCGAGTTCACGGCACTTGAGATTGCATTCTGGCGTCAAACTGATCCGGGCTGCGCTGAGCCGGGATCACGCCGCGCGGAAATAATGGAATCAGTGCTCCCGGAGGTTATTTATTTTCCTATGTTACACCTCAATCAAAAGAAAAATACTACGTGATTTTTATTTGTAATGCTTCAAACGGAAAGTAATAACTTTACAGAGTGTATCGCATTTCTGTACGAGTACATTTGAGAAACAATGTAAGTTATTGCAATCAAATATTACTCAAACTGCAACACGTTTGGGTTGATTCCGAGGATCTTAATCATGAGCATATTCAGTCGCTTCATACTACTAGTGTAGTATTTAAAGTATACAAAATATTTAGTCCTAAAACCAACGGTAGAGTGATAAAAGTAGGTGTAAGCTGACACCAGATTACACCACATAGTTTCCAAAGAAAAGTGTCACTTTTGATCCGTATTTTTGATATAGGAATAAAAGCTCAACGTGTAGCGAGTTCATGCCACTTGAGATTGCGTTCTAGCGACAAAGTGATCTGACTGAGGTGAACTGCATAACTTTTTATAATTTAAAACGCAAAAAGCCTTGCGTTTTGCGAGTTCACGGCACTTAAGTTTGTATTCTGGCGTCAAACCGATCCGGGCTGCGCTGAGCCGGGATCACGCCGCGCGGAAATAATGAAATCAGAGCTCCCGGAGGCACATATATGCAAGTATTGGCTTTCTTACACGCCACGTCAATCATTAAGAAAATAGAATGTATACCGTAAGGTGAGGCTATTTGGGAGCCCTGGGGCTATTTGGTAATTTGCAAATTTAAAGATTTAAACCCTATTATACATATATTTCCATCGCAATTCTTAGTTCCTAAGATTCCAATGGTACCAAAAATTGGCCTTAAAAACTTTTTTTTGCTTATTACCAAATAACCCCTGGGGTTCCAAATACCGGGTTCACTTCACCGTACTTTTTATTTATGATGACATAAACAAGGGTGTTATAAAGCAATTATTAGATAATACGAAAAACTGAAAACAAGAATAATACGAACAAGTTCCTCGTGGGATAAGATTTTTTTTAACAATTATTATCGAACCTGTCAAATGTTAAAAACTAATTAAGAAGTATAAAAAATTAACTTATAGGCCAATTAAATTAGATTTATTTGAAGAGTTACTTTCTAGCAAGCTGGAAATCGTTTTAATACCTTCGTTTGGTCCGAAATGTGTGTATCCGAGTTTGCGCAATCCTGTATGAAAATGGGTTAAATCCGTCCAGCCGTTTCACGTGATGAGCGGATTTTTTTTTTAACAACAGCTGTACGGTTGGCGCCCCTAAAAATCCTGCATCGAGCTGTTAAGATTTGTGTAGTGTTTGTGGATCTGTATAAAACCTATTATGTGGGTAGTTATGACGTTGTCTCGAGAGTACGGGTGGGAAGACAGTCACGTCACGGGAGAGCCACCGGCTGTGACGGACGTCTGACCTGCTGGTGCCATACCGAGCCAATGAGTGCGGTTCTCCTATGGGTGGCCATGGGATCACTACAATTTGTACATACATACGAGTAGATAATGAAATCTATACAATTTTATAATTTTAGTAAGTAAAACTTAGGTTTTTTATCTACATAGAAGGTTACGAAATCCATTTAGGTGGTTTACCTGAATCGCCGTGAGAGGCAGAATGGCGGGTGTACCATCACGGATTTGTAAAACAATTATAGCAAAAAAATGTACTCAAAATGTACTATTTTATACCTACTTAAAAAAAAATGTACCTCTCAGTACAAAAAGTTATTACAATGTTTAGGTACACCCGCCATTCTGACTGTCAGGATGGATGTATCGCAGTTTACCATGAAGCCATTGATTATTGAGAAATGTTATTACTCTTAAAAAATGTACCAAAATTGTACTCTAACATACAGTTAAAATATTAGCAATCAGTTGTGTAACTTGCGAATTATACACACATTAAATTTTGTTCGTAGTAAGTGAAGGGCCAAGCGGGAGAACTGGGTAAGTCACGTTCGCAAAATTTTACACTACAGAAGATTGAGGTTGTTAATCCTTTGATGGCTGTATGGCTTAAGTAATAATATAGCAAAAAACCGGCCAAGTGCGAGTATGACTCGCACACCGAGGGTTTGCACACCAAAATTTCATTACGAGTATTTTTATATCACGAATTTTCAAATGGCGGATGATTCATTACACAGATGTATTATTTCATAGAAGTACGTTTAATAATTTATAGTTTAAAATCTTTTTAAATTACATAAAACTTACTTCACGTAATATCATTTCAATATGCAATATTTCGCAGACAGACATACCTAATCCAAAGTTTTCTTTCGTTTTGTGTAGTGCTCGTACCTAAACTATTTTTCTGGTAGCAGTCCATTTTATCTGGGGGATGCAGTTCAAACGTTTTTTTTTCTAACCTAACCTAACCTAACCTAACCTAACCTACGTTTCTAATTGAACTTTTTAATGACAGGGGCTCCGATGAATCATTGATCAAATAATATTCCTTGAAAAGTTTTTCTACGAATTAACAAAAGTTGAAATGAACTGTCGATGAGATAAAATTACACTAAATGAAAATACGCGAAGTAAAAATTCGGCGAAACGTTTTCGGTGAAATGATGTTCGATGAAAAATTTGTCGGCGAAACAACGGGCACCCCCATTTAGGTATATAGGTTTTCCGTCCTCATCACGCTAAAACGGCAGAACAATGTTGTACTTACTATATTTAGGATACTTGCGTAAATCTCCGCAACGGGCTACCATGATTTCACAAAAAACGTGTGACAAACAATCATTTCACAAATGGGCATATGAAAAATATACATTTGTGAAACAATGTTTTTTTGCAACGACTAAAGAGCCTTTGCACACGGCGTATTTCAAACGCGCCGACGACGCGCGTTTTCATTCCATGGAGCAGTTTGTTTGTGGCGTTTGTGACAGCCGCAATCAAACTGCTCCGTGGAATGTAAAACACGAGTCGTCGTCGGCGCGTAAAAAAAATGTCGTGTGGAAGGTCCCTTATGAATGGTGAAGTTGTCAAACGTTGTTTGTGAGCTGTATATTTGTAAAACGTTTTTTGTGAAATTATTGGCCACCGTCCGCAACACGAAGAAAAGGTCAGTCAGGTCAGGGTCACGTTCATATGTTGTGAACAGGTGTTATACTAACTAACTAGCACGAGATATGTCGTGAACATATGTTATAGGTACTAACTACTAACGCCACACCACGTCATACAACCAAGTTGCGTGGTTGTAACATGGCTTACCCCGTGTGGCGCGCGTGTCCCGACTGACCTTATATCAACAGAGTTGTAGGTAAACATGTTTCGTTATTCTCGTTCAATCTTTGTTTATTTTTAACTAGCGACCCGCCCCGGCTTCGCGCGGGGGCTATGCTATATTATGCATGTATTATACATATAAACCTTCCTCTTGAATCACTCTATCTATTTAAAAAAACCGCATCAAAATCCGTTGCGTAGTCTTAAAGATCTAAGCATACATAGGGACAGATAGCAGGAAGCGACTTGAAGTGATCTGTAGTTATAAAATATGTATTTTTGTCCAGGAACGAGAAATTCTACACGTGTTGCGACGAGCCGTACCTGGACATCACGTTCAACATCACCATGCGGCGGAAAACGCTGTTCTACACCGTCAACATCATCATCCCCTGTATGGGCATCTCTTTCCTCACCGTGCTCACATTCTACTTGCCTTCGGACAGCGGGGAGAAGGTAATCAAAAGAAATCAATGAAACATAAATTGCGTGTAAAACACATCGCTGTAGGTATTCCAAACTGATTTTAACAAGAAGCTATCGAGTAGATGTACCTACCACCACAATACTCATTACAAAAACTAAATACCTACCCTCATAATAAACAAAAAGTTAATGCAAAACCGACACCGTCCGGTCGTCAGACTATTTTATTTGTGTAGTGTCCGTGAACTTGTGAATAGTCGGCAAGTTTCTAATAGATATTCTCCAATTTATACATGTTGCAACATGTTCATTTGTACGTAAGGGCAAATGCTAGAAACCTTAAACCTTGCCACCACTCTAAATTGATCAGTGTCGATGGTAATATTTTAAGGCCATCGATGACTGTTTTTCTTTATCGTAACACTACTTACCACCTCCAGTTGTTGGCAGATTCACTTAGCTTTCCAGCTTTCCCCTCTCTTCCTTTGCCGTTGTGATGGTCGACTCTTGACAAAACACGAAATGATATTGGAAATTTTCAATCGAAAGTTGCGGTTGCAGTTATTTTCACCCGGAGATACTAATAGTGATAAACGCTGAAAAGTCAATAGGAACACAAACAAATAATTGCTCTTTTGAAAAGCATAAACATATTTAGCAAATGGAAGAAATATACCTACGGCCGTAGGTCGTAGTATGATGAAGCACAGACAAAGAAAAGCAAATAACTCAATGCCCACATTATTTTTCCCCGAGTAAATTCAAACATGTTGTTTCAGGACAAATTGTAACACTTGATGACGGCGAGCCGGCCATTGTGTAGCACAATGTTTCTTATACATAATTACACGGTGACTTTTTGTAGGGGTCTTGCGCCAATTTTAATTATATGTATTATTTGGCATATTATCAGTTAGTATAACACGTAGTAACTTGTATGTAATCTGTGGTATAACAGTTTGATAAATATAAAATATAGTTTTACTTTGCGACTTCCTATTCGCAAAATTAGTATTTCCACAAAAAACTTTCACTCTTATTCCGTGATAAAAACTATCCTATGCCCTTCGTCGGGACTCAAACTACATTCATACCAAATTTCATATAAATGTGTTTAACGGGTTAAGCGTGAATAAATAACAGGCATATAGACACACTTTCGCATTTTAGTATGGATATTATATTTTATTTGACTATAGTCGCACCCAAGTAGAAAATAACCCAACGCACTTCTATTTAATCCATTACATATTTCTTTAGGTATATGTATATTATGTTATAGGGTTATTAATCCTATTATAAAGCTTTAAGGCGTCACGTAAATAAAAATATTAGATACATTATAGGTATATTGGAGTTCAAATTACAGCTTCAGTAATTTCAACAGCCTAAATTGTAAGTCTACAACGTCATGGCAACAATGTCGCTTTGGATAACAGCGTAATACGTCTATAAATGAGTAAATGAATGTCTTTTATGTCAAAGAGCTTGGTATTAATTAACTGAAAGCTTCATTACATATTTTAAATTAGCTGTGTCAGCCGCGACGCCACGCGATAGCGAGGTGGAGATTTGACACGCACGTGCGCTCCACAGTGAACATAAGTACCTAGAAACCAGTATAATAAATCCATACCAAACGCCTAAAAACAACGCATTCGTACAGACGCTTAGACGCCTCACCTAGAATCTCGCGGGGCACCGAGAAGGCACCGAACAGTTTTGAATACCCTCTGCGCTGTGCGGCCTAGGCGGTTGTCACACTGCCGCCGCGTCTCGTTGCGAGACGCGGAGCTACGGACTCGCATGCGGAGACAACGCACCAACGTCCGAGTTTTCTCAGCATCTCCGTCCCGAGCTGCGATGCGCGACGTCCCGCGTTAGTTCCGTATCGCGTTCATTTCACATTCGAACGTTAAGGTGAAAGCAGTTCCTATTTGTCGATAAAATGGAAACGGAACTTATTCAGAACGCTGCGGTGATACTTTCAGCTTGGTTTTTGTACAATCGATTCATACATTTTGAGTACATTCCTATTTACAAACGAGATCGATAAATGGGTATTTTGCTTGAGATTACGAAGTTTTAAGGGAACGCGAAGAAACATTTTTTAATTGCACCCGCATGTCAACCGCGTCATTTGATTATTTACTAAGCAAAATTGGAGTGATTATTACTGGCGGGGTCACAAATCGACGTTCTATTACAGCCGAAAAAAAGCTTTAGCTTACACTCAAGTACTTAAGTAATAATCTACTATGTACTTCAATCTTCAATTATACTTTTATAAGAATTCCCTATATTTTGATTATGATTAAAACCGATACTTACTATAAAACTAAATAAATTTGGAATTAAGTAAAAACAATATTTGAAATAAGTAACTCAGCCTTTAATATTTTTAATAACTATTCACAAATTGAGCATAAATCACAGATCATATATATTTACTCTAAATACTTAATAAAAATATTTGTTTACAAATTACTATAATCTTGTTTTATACTTTCTTAAATACGTCCTTCTTGCACTAAAATCCTTATGGCACTGCGGAGCTCGGTGTGACATACCTTGCGGCACGCACCGCGTCTCCGTACGAGCGTGCCAGCCGTCGTGCGTCTCGCTACTCCGCGCGTCGAGGCGGAACCAGTGTGTCGTACCATGCGATGTTTCTATACAAAATCAAGATTCTACATACAAAGTTAAAAAAACGCATCAACGGACGCCGCTGCGAGATGCGGAGCAGTGTGACAACCGCCTAAACTGCGAATTGATGCGCATACTGGATGCTGGTTGGGAGGGAACGGTATGACGCTATATGAGGACCTTAGTACTTGACATGCTAATTAAAATTATAATCTATTACGAAATTGTAATGACTTACGTGTAATGTTACCATTACTTACCTATTTTACATAAATAATTATACCTACAATTATACCGAAGCTAGAATATTTACGTGTGTGAGAACGCGTTAAAGACTTAGTTACAATACTGCTTAAGCTAATATAATTATTTACTGTTACCGCGCCGACCCTTTTATACTCGCCAACTTTGAACACCTACCTACTATAGCCCTCGTTATTATTCCTAACCATTCCTAACTTAACTTCTATCGTTGTAAACATCGTTTATGTCATTAACTGTACATCAAAGTTTCCCGGCACCCCAAAACAAAACTCTTTTCATTCAACGGATACATTTATAATCCTTAATCTGAAAGGATTACTTTCCAGAATAAAAAGCACCATGACGCGAATTTTCCGCTGCAAATATATTCTTGGAGTTTATGTAAAATTCAGGTGATAAGCGGAACGCTTAAACGAGAGACGAAATTTTAAACCATGACATAGCATACCTGTGCTAACTCGGGGCACGCTGTAGGGGTGGGATGGAAAACATATTGATTGTATACTTACTACGAAAATTATTTAATATACACTTAACGACTGACAGTTAGGGTCCAGTTATACTTGGTTTTTATTAGGTTGGTTCATCCGCGTGAGTATTCGGGCGAGGAGACAAGGGTTGGTAGAAGTATCAACCGGTCCGTATACTTCACTTCCTATGATTGAACCAAACGCACCTGTAACATAAATCTAGAGTATCTATGACGAATAATCTAGGACTCCCAACTTTTATAACGTTCTACCGCATCACGTGAGGCGCTAGCTCGACATGGAAGAACAGCCCCAAAACGACAGCTGTCAATCCCGTCCTATATGGCCACCTCCTCAGAGTTCGGTATGACGTACTAAAGATTTTGGCCTTTCAAAAATCAAGAGGCGATACTAGCGCCATCGAGCTAAGTCTCTCGATGCGCCGTCAAACTAATAAATACACGTTACCTATAATTTGTTTTTTGTTTTCATTATAAAATTAAGAGAAAAAAAAATTATGTTTATTTAGATGTTGACAGTAACATCGATATATTTATTTGTCGATAAAATATTTTGATAAATTACTTTAGTATTAATGCCCCGAGTTAACACAGGTATGACAATTAGCTTGGAAAGGCAACAACAGCGTGACTCCGGACCGACTATCCCCACAATTTGGAGGCCACGTTACCGACATCATAGAATATGCACTACAGAAGGTTCTCTCTTTTGATCTTCTCCAATTCCGCATGAGAATAACATTATATTGGTTGTTTCTGTAAATTGTGATATAATTGGTCATGGGGCGCAGCAACGCGTGCGTGAATAGCTACGATCGTGCTCCCAATTTTGTCCAAATAAATGAAATAAAAATATCTAGTGCGTGCGGGTGCGTTGCCTAATTGTTCTCACTTTGGGAAGAAAAAAATGATTTTTTGTTGGATTAATGTCCATAAATTAATGTACTGTAAATAGTAAAGTATATTGTAAATACTTAGTATGAGTTAATTAGTAGTATTTTAAGGGGTATTGACGTATGACGAATTACAGATCTACATAAAGGATTACCGGAACCCGAAAAATGTTAACTGGAAGAGATCCCTGCCAAAGCGATAAGGCTTTTGAAATATGTATTTTTGTCTTTTTGTGTGCAATAAACTTTGTTTACATACATACACATAGGTACATACTGTTCTGTCCACCCTCGATACACGGCTCATCGAACCCGTCATTAATGGCTAGGCGAGTTATAAATGGCGTCTAATGCCTTGATCACACGTACCGAGCAAACGGGCGAGACAGTGATATAAGCGAGTGCCTGTTCACACGTGTTTTGAAATTAGGACAGTCAGTTCAGTTCTATTGAGAGATCTTTCTTTTAACTTCTACCGTACCAAATCCAGCGACATTCATTTCTTGAACTATGAACTTATATGCTGCATCCCGTTTTTGTTTTATCTTGTATTCCGGAGATTGAAAGTTCCACAGACACTGATGTACTTTATATAACTGTATAAATTTAATAGTAGTTTCCAGGTCCCATTTCATATTCGAAGACATGGTGTATTTATTTGATTTTTTTTCAAAACAAATCACAATAAATGGCACGCGCTTCGACGTGACGGCCGAGTGGCGAGACAGTACACGTTCAGACCTGCCGAGTGAGCGAGCGAGACAGTGCGGGGAAGCGGGAGGGTGGACACTCGGCCTAGTAGATAGAACGGCCGCCGAACTACTGTCTCGCCGCTTCGTTCGGCCGAGCGCTCGGCCGAGCACTCGGCGCTATGTTTATACGTGCCGAGTACTCGGCCGAAAGCACTGTCTCGCCCGTTTACTCGGTACGTGTGATCAAGGCATAAGTAACAACGCGAATAACACACCAATAACGACGTCGTTACTGCGGCTGTGAAAAATTACACCAACTTTATTGGCTTTCCTTGTCCGTACTTTGAATACGTAATGACAGGAAAACATTGTTCGCGATCGATCAATCAATTCTTACCTAAAGTTTATACTTATCACGTTTCGTGTGATGGATTTTCACCGCACTATGCTAAGCGTGTCAAGTGGGGGTTTAAGCGTTGATTAATAATGTCGGCGCTTAATTCATTTGCTGAGCAATTTACGATAGTTCTAAAGTCGTATATTCATTTTAATATAGTTAGTAGGTATCTTGCAGGTATGTAGAATAAAGGGACCAACGAAAATCTTACTATGATGCTATGGATAAGTACATACAGATACATATGCTTTAGGTACAATACGAAGATAGAAGTAGAAACTGTACTCAAAAGGAACCCTAGGAACACTAACTGGGAAGCATACAAAGCTGACCTAAAAGTGGAACTGGGTGATCCAAAAGGTAAGCTCAACTCTATTATTGATATAAAGTTTGAAGCTGACAAAATAGTACAAGCCGTATACATATACAGCTTGGACCGACAACTACCCCGAAAAGAAAATTATGGCAAAACGAATACCCTGGTGGAACCCAGAGATAGCTCTCTAAAACTCAGGAAAGATACCAGGGCTATTTTCAATGACGCAAAAGCCTCAAACAACTTTGAGAGCTATGCACGCAAGCTCACAGAATATAATAAGGCTGCGAGAAAGGCAAAAAGAAGCGCGTGGAGGGGTGAGTGCGACCAAATAGGGTCTATACCAGAAAGTATGAGACTAACAAAAGCACTAGCTACAGATCGAAGATCGAAGTCAGTCCCGCTCACAACCATTAAGGGCAGTGACGGGAAAATGACGGAGACAGGCCTAGAACCCTAAAAATTATGTGTAGCACACACTTTCCAGGCTCAGTGATACACGAGAGCGAATTAGACGATGTTGCAATTAGTGTAGTGGAACAAAGCGCAAGCACAACCAGACACAACTCGGTCACGTCGAAAAAGGTAGTACCATAAGAAATTTAAATTAAAAAAGTGCTTAACACTAACATGGAAAGTAACAATTTTCTTGACAGAATAACAACCATGAGCTGCGATAAAATGCAGCCTAAGTTTGTATTCAATAGGAACTTCAAGGTACAAGTTCCAACGAGGGCGGAATGGGCCGAGGGTCGCGAGCCACCTACAGCAAATGGTGAGGATATTATTTGGTACACTGATGGATCAAAAATTGAATCAGGTACGGGAGCAGGCATTCATGCAAATGACTTCAATGCAAGTACAAGTATGGGAGGTTATGCGACTGTCTTCCAAGCGGAGACATTCGCTATAATCGCCTGTGCCCAGGAGAACATAGATAGACTTACCAGAGGGAAGCACATCTACATACTCAGCGACAGTCAAGCGGCACTTAAAGCGCTAGGTGCGCCTAAAGTAGATTCTAGACTTGTGTATAATGGCGTCGTAGCTTTGAACAAACTTGGAAGGTACAATAAGGTGCAACTGGTATGGCTCCCAGGGCATGAAGGCTTCATCGGTAATGAAATTGCAGATGAACTTGCTAGAAAAGGTTCTGCGACAAGTTTCATAGGACCTGAACCATGTGTGGGTCTCTCGCAGGGAACCATAGCAACAGCCATAAAGGACTATGCCAAAAACCAGCACCAACAAGAGTGGAGGAAAATGGCAGGCTTGAGGCACTCAAAGCTATTCATGGAATGTATAGAATCAGGCTGGATCAAGAAATTATGGAAATACAGCAAAAGACAGCTCCGAATCATAACGGGGGTGTTTACTGGTCACTTTGGGGTCAAAGGACTATTGGTCAAGTTGGGACTGTCTGACAATACCGATTGTAGAATGTGTGGCGAGAAGGCAGAGACAATGAAGCACATACTGTGTGGATGTCATGCCCTCGCCAGACTAAGAATAAAGGAATTCGGTATTGGTTACCCAGAACCGAAGGAATTCCAGGCACTACCAACTGGTTCCATCATTCGATATATGGAGGTGGTGGAAGAATCCTTTGAGTAGGTGCAACAAGGGGTAACTACACAAAAGATCCCGTTGGGTCGAAGTGTATCCGTAAGGACCCCCATAATAAGATAAGATAAGATGGATAAGTATTTTACCCTACCGACAGTTGTGTGTTTAGATTGTAGTTATGTAAATTGAATACACAAAAACACATAAGGAAATCTAGCATAATGATTACCATCATTTCACTTCCGATTTTTCCTTATATCTTCTAAATCAGAAGAGTAAATGCAAAATGTCAGCCAGGTAGGAACACACCTTTAATATTTATTATATCACTGTAAGTATACAATTTATCGTCCCGTAGGTTGTGTCTAAAAACTTGACCAGAACTAAGTGGCCGCTTAAACATACTTGAAGATGCGGTTGCCGCGATTGGTAGTACAGCTGAGTCGACGGTGTGGTTTCGAATCCCGGCAAAGGCAAATATTTGTATGATAAACTCGAATTTTAAGTGTTTCTAAAATTCATTGTATTATATTTTCGCGCGTCGTGACTAACCCATAGTACAAAGCATTGCTTAGTTTTTCGTAATATGTATTAATGGAAAATTAAATGGTGCTAGTTTCGCATTACGTGTAGGCACAGACAATGGATATTTAATTGAAATACCGACAACGCGTTAGAAGTGTTTGGAATTAAATCTGATTTCGGAGTCTTCCCCATTAGGTATATTGTGTAGTGAGTAGGGGAAATCCGCAATTTAACGGACGCGTTATGCACTGGACACTACTATATTGTCCCATCTATAGCCCACCATATACAGGGTGATCAATCCAAATGGGTCAGTAGGGAGAAAACGAAAACTAGAATAGATAGGGAAATCTGTTCTTAGAAACCATAGCATCGATTTTAGATTGAATAGAAACTGCATTTTTTTATCCATACATAACCAGGAATTGAACTTGGTTAAAATTCTGTAAGTAATCGCATGTCGCATTGTAACATTCTTTACAGTGGTTTTGACCGGGTTATTAAATCTAAAATCGACACCATGGTTCCTAAGAACAGATTTCCCAATCTCTTATAGTTTGTGTCTTCTCCCTTCTGACCCATTTGGATTGATCAGCCTGTATAATATGCTGTTCATAACGCACCCGTACGCGTAAAAGTGCCCTTGTACTTACAGAATAATAGTACATTACTGCAGAGGCCGTGAAGTAAGGGATTGCTGGACGAGTTTGGGGTAGATGGCCGAGTCGAAGACGAGGCCAGATAGAACGAGTCCTGCAATCCCTGTTCCGGCCGAAGCTTGTATAGTGCTTTTCTCAAACGATGTGAGGAAATATTAAAATTAAAATAACTATTAGATAATCAAGTAAACAAAACAAACGGGAAAAAAGTAAAAACGAAAAATAGTTTTTACTTTTTTCCCGTAGCATATTTTGCATGACTAAATTTTCCTCCTCATAAAGTTCCCCGTCACTCTCATCACTAGAAGTAATTTTTATATATGTTAAAATTATTTTATAATCACTACGAAATACGAATAAGCAGAAAAAAAGATTTTCAATGTGCCACCTTTTTTATTTTTTAAATATGTTATTTTTTGATCCAGCTATTTGAGCACCATGTTTAACCGCACATAAATATAGTACCATGGATTTTTTGTGTCGCAATTATGCTTACAGATTGTGGAGGTGGTTGGCTGTATGTAATTTTTCCTTTGCCAATTTAATTTTAGTATAGAAATTTAAAAAATTAGAGCAGCGGACAAAAATGGATTTTCATACTAACTTTTGTGGCCTAAGGCCAAGAAGTAATGTAGGGAGCCATAAACGAGAAACTTCATGTCCTCATATCGGGACATTAACGCATGCATTTCCGAGCATGTTTGAGAAAAGTTTATTATTTGATTATTATTATTGCATGTCGTTTATACTCCATACAACCACAATAGTTTCTTACATCTAGCATCTTTGCATTATTATTATTGCATCTCAATATTTGCGGATTCCCCTATATTTTAATGCATACTCATTCCGGGTTTAAAAGAACACCTATAAAATAACATTTGTAATTAAACTAAGATAATATTAAATGTGTCGTAATGTTCTCTTTCTATTACGCAATTCAAACAACAAAGTTCCTCTTTTATGACCTGACTCGGCTAGGCTCCGTAAGTAAGTGCCGTAAAACACGGCAGTTTTTCTCTAATGGAGTGCTAAGACAAGCCCAGGCCCACCTGCCTGGGAGTTACACTTTATTTCAGGCTAGAGTCAGACGGCAAATTCAATTTTGATATATTTGAAATCAGGGAAAGTATAATATGCGTTAGATTAAATGTAAGTCAGTACAATCATTTAAAAATATCGAATCAATATACAATTAAGTATTACAATTGTTATTTACATCTAAGGACCGCATATCACATAACACACTAAAATAAATAGATTTTATGATTTGAATATTATGGCAAGTGATAAGTGATACATTAAGCCATATGAAATTCGGGCAGGTGATATTGAATCAGCCTTTTATCCCACCACAAATATTTTGTCCGATTTACTCGTCGTACAAGTTCATAAGTAGGTGTATTGATTTATACTTAAACGATGCTCACTCGCTTTTATAACAAAATGGGACTTAGTTGACAGACATCACGTTCTAAACGTTTAGGTAATTAAATAAATACTTGTTTACGCGATAAAGTCCCGTTTCGATATAAGAACTTTACCACATTCAGGAGCATCCCGTTTGTGGAAAACCACTAATTTATTTGGCACATACCTGAACTCAGTTTGGTTTTAAGAGCAGGATTTATTGTTTTATTATTTTAAATAAAAAAACGCTTGATCTGAATAGGGCTGCTTAGGCAAAGTGGCTTGCTCTCTGGCCAGAGAAGGCGAAACATTTTATATACTATAAGTACTTGCGACAATTACTCGCCCCATTCGGCTGGATATCTGATAATAATGGAAATTATTACATTTTAACAATATTGTCCCTTACTCTCTCACTCGTGACCTACCTGGTAGAAGCTTATTTTGCAGCTAGGTTTCTTGCGGAATAAGGACCTAAGTAGAAAAACAAATAATAAATGGCCGTTTGTCATAGATTACAGTTCTTTAAGATTAATTACTTTCATATTTTGGCATTTAAGATAGTCATAAAGACTTGCTCAAGTTGCTAAACCACAAAACGTATTTCACCCCTTTTCATCAATTTTCTTCTTTTCAGCGCGTGTTTATGTCCTTTAATAAACCCTCGTTTATTATTCATGTTGGTAGATTTATTTCACCAATATATATTCTGTCTCACCTTTAGCCTTCCGTTAATGTTTAATGCAATACCTACTTTGACCCAGGCACTGTGGTCCCAACATAGAAAAACAAAACTCAAGTTTTTTACTTTTGTCTTTTGTTTATGTATAGGCAACGCAGACATTTTCAATGCCAGTAAAATGCCTTTGATTAGGGTCTCATTTCTAAATGATAAAAAGGTTGATAGCGACCGAGGCACTTAAAACAAAGGTCTTTTTGAATTCGAACAGTAAAATTGCGAGTTAACTTCTGGTAATGACTTATGCCTGCTCAAGAAGCGAATTTGATCTTATATCTTTGTAAATAGGAATGACTCACGTCTCCCCCGCGAGAGTACTAAAAGTGGCTCTGCTCGTTAATCGTCGTGGTAAAAGGCTAATATTTGAGCTGTCCACTTTTCTCTGAATTGCTCCTTTTATTTGAATTTAACGTCGCAAGGGGCACCCCGCCGCCGTAACTTGGCCATTTGAAGCGCGGAAATTCGCTTACAATGTTTCCCCTTACCTTGCCGATCCCTTCAAGACGTCCTTCATCTCGTAATCTACAGTCAAAGGAGGAATAAATTAGTGTTCCAGCGATTTATCGATAACAGCTTTATTTTGTTAAATATTATCTGCCTCTTTCACGTGCTCCGGTCATGAACAATCAACTAACAATAGTGTTCGATTTAATATAGCGGCGTTTGGTGACCAAGCTGTCTATACAAATCAAATCAAATATGGATTTTAAAATACCTTATTATCTTCTCTTGCACTAAAAATCAAGATGGCTTTCTTTAAATGTTCTGAAGGTTCAGTTCAGAGGTTCATCCTGCTCTATTCTATTATCAAACGTCGTATGTCTTTTATGTCGAGAACAACAACCACAATTTTTGTGGAAAACGGAGCTAGAAACTGTATTTTTATTTATTCCACAGTTACTTTTGTAAAGGCATTGACTAAAACATATCCCTGTATTTAAATAAACGTTACAAAATGCTCGGTGGCTCATGGAATAAAAAGGCCAAGCCATTATCGGTTCGGCTGTAACTCCAACAAACGTTTAATGAAAGTAGGGCAAGAATACAAATGCGACGTGGACGAGTGGGGAATGTTTTACTTTTTTAATTTCAACCATGAAATAAAGGAAATGAAATCGTACGCTCTGTTGAAATACGCCTAACGCTCTGCACGGGTGAAAACAATTAACGAACCAGAAAGCAGAATTTTCTGTTTATATGTTTTGGGATTTATTTTCATTAGTATTATGCTTATTGTTACCGAATTCATATCTATAACAACAAAAACTCCTTCTCTATTTTTTTTTTCAAGTGTTGGTCATGTTAGATACTCAAATACGTTTAATTCAGACATAGTTAAGATTGTGCCACTATTTGGGACCGCTACATTTAGAAATATAATCCACTATAGGTAAAGAAATTCAGACGTGGTCGAAAAACACTACCCTTACCCAAATCACTGCAGAACCCTTAATTTGACAAAAAAAACGAAGGTCGCTAGTTCAAGCCTCATTAAGGTTGAATAGAGCAAACAACTCTCGTTCGAAAAAAAATAGAAAAAGATGGTCAAAGAGTGTGTTCATCCTGGCGAACATTGTCAAATTAAGGGTTAAGATGTAACAGATACCATTAAAAATCGTGAACTGAATCTGTCAACAGTCTTGGCAACCCACAATCCCTCCTAAACTCAATGTCCGAATCAAATGTAGAGTAGAATTAGCATATGAAAAAAAAATTACAAACGTAGGCAAAGTCACGGAGCCCAAATCTAGTTTAACTATATAAATATATACAAGCATGCGAGTTATGTATGTAGGTACAGGTCCATTTCGTCACGGACATAAGCTGCTAGGTAAACGCTTATACCTACATATACGAGCCCACACGGAGTAAGGGATAAGTGGTTTTGCCACGTTAAAAAAGGGTGTTCCGAGTCGGATTTGGCCAGAATTTCATGTTTATTGCCTACGGTTAAAAACCTTTACGTTGGTTAATTTAAAAAAGTACTTTATAACTGGCATCTACGCTTTTGCAGGTTTATTGTGTTTTCCTTTCCCAATTTTCTGAATAAATTGGAAAAGCATCGGTCGGATAGTGAAAACAATCTTTACCAATTTAGGTGTGCAGTGGTTATTTTTTATTTGAGAGTAGTTTCAATAAATAACGAAGTATTGATCCATCACACGGCTTTTATAGTTGAAATAAAATGTAGTATTAACCAAGAGCGGTCAGTCAGCTACTCTCATTGTTAATGAAATGTATTTGCATCCATCTATGTATAAAATCTTCTTTACAAGTATATTTTATGCACATGAAATTGTGCACTTTACTGTTTAATGGGACCACACAAACACAATTTACAAAGCATGCGCCGACAGATGTTAAAAACTTAAAAAATCAAACGTATTATCTTTAACCACCAATGTCATTAACCGAAACACTAAAATTAATTGTGTATACTTCGGTACCAACAAAAAATATTTTTTCGTTAACTATATTTATTCATTAAGTCCTTATTATGAAATTCCATAGCAAAAGGAATGGTTATTTAATTGCAGATTTTGCACTTCTTCGCCGTATAAATAGGTACATAGCTCTAAACAAATTTTTACTTTGCGTTGGGGGATAAATCAGTCGACATTTCTTTTGTATACCTATGAATATGCTGCCTTTTTTTAATTTGTTATTTTTATAATTTAGTATGAATTAGTATTAATTCATTGTTATTGTATCATCATCAGTCTTATCATAATAGGAGTAAAATATGAATAATTTTGTTTGTGTATTAATAATGCTTTCAATTGTTTGTTTTGTGTCAGGTGACGCTGTCGATATCGATCCTGATTAGTCTCCACGTGTTCTTCCTACTGGTGGTGGAAATCATCCCCCCCACGTCCCTGGTTGTGCCCCTGCTCGGGAAATACCTCATTTTCGCCATGATCCTTGTATCTATCAGGTAAGTCATTAAGTGTATGAAAAGGTCTCTTAGTTGATACAAAAATGATGCGTATCCAAAAGCTATAGGGTACTTGTAAAGCCGAACTGTAATGCAGATTCCCAAATACGAGTAGGTACCTATGTCATGGGATGATATTTCTAGATTTTGACTGCAGTAAAAATGAATTAATAATTCTGGTTTAAAAATATCTTTCTGTAGGAAAGGTACCAATCTAAATCTGTTGTTGATAATTTTGTAGTGAAGCTTATAAGGCAGCGTATTAAGTGTTTAAAGTAAAGCTGAAGATTTCCTTGTGTACCGATAACTCTTGCGCATAGTCAACCCGTCAAAAAATGCGACTAAATTAAACAACATGTTACAAAGCACGATTCCAACGGGATCACAATAAAATATATTATATCTCAGACTTCATTTTCTCGCTGCTGGATGTAATATCGTTTAATATTCCGGTTTGCAAACAAGGGGACTTCCGTAATTAGTCCCGTCTTAATATGACATAATTAGTATGCGCCAGCGCGAGGTGTATCGTATTAATTCCCGATTCCCACTAATTTGTTGCGGTCGAGTGTCCCGGCGCTCCGGGGACTTTGATTTTGCGATTTGGCTTAATGCGCGCGGCTAACTGGAATATCGAAATATAATCGGGGTGTGTAATGATCGATATAAAAATAAATGGTATAAGTATGTTTGATATAACAACATTTGGTATAACAACATTTGGTATAATGACTCATTTGATATAATAAACGTTTGGTATAATTTCAAAATATCTATTTTTATTTCGTATACTTATCATTTGGTATAACACTTATTTCCTATAACCATCATTTGGTATAATTTTCATTAGGTATAACAACATTTGGTATAACAACATTTGGTATAACAACATTTGGTATAATTTCGCTTGTCGTCGTACCTAACCATGACTCTATTACAATTTAACTTTCATGTTTGAGCATTTCCCTCAGGACGACTTCGTCATTGTCTTAAAATTGTCACTTTTCCAACTTGTCTCTTTTGTAAGTCGGCATTTTCTTATTTGGTCATTAATAATATTAGTATGGATGGGCATATTATTATTTTCGGGTTTCAGGTCATAAAAAAAAAATAACCTAAACCTAACCCAACCAAGTCGGATCTAGCCAAGTCGGGTTTCAGGTCATAAAAAAAAAATAACCTAAACCTAACCCAACCAGGTCGGTTTTGGCGGTTGGTCGGCTGTTGCCGCAGCAGAATAGCATTTCTCGCTCGGCTCGCGGGCCGAAAAATTCGTTTTGTGTAGTGCTGGTACCTAACCTTTTTTTTTTTTTTTTTTTTTTTTTTTTTTTCTTTTTTGCCACTTTCCCTTTTTTTCCCTCTTTTTTCCTTTTTTGTCTATCCTAACTTTGGGTTTAAGTTTATTTTTAATGCGGCATGCTTAAAAAAAAACTTAAACCCAAAGTTCAAGAGAAACGTAGGTTAGGTTAGGTTAGGTTAGGATAGAAAAAAAGGAAAAAAGAGGGAAAAAAAGGGAAAAAGTGGCAAAAAAAAGAAAAACTAACTAAGCCCCCTGTGGGGGCTCCGCCCCCCGCCCCCCTATTTCTCTATACCCTATACGTTATGCTATTTGAACGTTAGATAAAATAAACGTTATACCATAAATTCATTAGACGAAATATGCATTATACTAAAAGAATGTTATATTAAATGTTATTCGATAAAATGATCAGTATATGAAACAATAATTATATCAAATGTTGATATATTAAGTGTTGTTATATCATTCAATCATTATATCAAAAGTTGTTATAGCCATCGTTACGCACCCAGATAATCGCAATACTCTGTGATAATTTTGAGCCTTCCCTTTAGGTTGGGAACTGTCTTCAGTTCAGCTCTTGCTCTGTCAAAGGGCTTTGATGAACGCTTTTTAAAACGTATAACGCGATAAGACTTTATATAAATATGAATAAGTATTATGTATCCTTTTTACATTGAAAACTACCGTGAGCCTCAGACATTAAAATACATAAACGAGTTTACTCACCTCGTAGAAGTCGAATATCGCCTGACATGTTTCGAAACGGTTCGCGTTTCATCATCAGGAGAGCCGATCAATCGCGGCGTTGGCCAACCGAACACGTGTCCAGCGATACTCGACTTCTACGACGTGAGTAAACCCGTTTATGTATTTAACCCCCGACGAAAAAAGAGGGGTGTTATAAGTTTAACATATTGTGTATCTGTGTATCTCTGTATCTGTCTGTGGCATCGTAGCGCCCAAGCGGATGGACCAATTTAAGTGCGGTTTTTTTAATCGAAAGACTTTTCCGTCGAGATGGTTCTTAGCTATGTTTGGTGGAAATAGGACTAGTAGTTTCACAGATATTCAGCTTTAATTGGAACAAGTGACGAGATCTCAGCTAATAATGAAGTCAATAATTCGAAATATTGGCTAAATGTTAAGTTTTATTAGCACTTTCTATATGACTCGCTAATTGAGGGTCTCATGATGACCAGGTAGTTGTTAATGGATCTCAGCCAATATTGAAGCTAAGGATTTCAAATTTCGGTTAAATGTTAAGTTGTATGTACATTTTCTATATCACTCAATAAATCAAGGTCTCATGATGACCAGCTAGTTGTTAATGGATTTCAGCCAATATTGAAGCCAAGAATTCCAAATTTTGGATAAATGAAAAGTTTTATTAGCATTTTCTATATCACTGAATAAACGAAGGTCTCATGATGACCAGCTAGTTGTTAATGGATTTCAGCTAATATTGAAGCCAAGGATTCCAAATTTTGGTTAAATGTTAAGTATTATCAGCATTTTCTATATGACTTACTAAATGAAGGTCTCATGATGACCAGGTAGTTGTTAATGGATCTCAGCCCATATTGAAACTAAGGATTCCAAATTTTGGTTAAATGTTAAGTATAATTAGCATTTTCCGTATCACTCAATAAATGAAGGTCTCATGATGACCAGCTAGTTGTTATTGGATTTCTGCCAATATTGAAGCCAAGGATTCCAAAGTTTTGATTAAAATGTTAAGTATTATTAGCATTTTCTATATGACTTACTAAATTAAGGTCTCATGATGACCAGGTAGTTGTTAATGGATCTCAGCCCATATTGAAACTAAGGATTCCAAATTTTGGTTAAATGTTAAGTATTATTAGCATTTTCCGTATCACTCAATAAATTAAGGTCTCATGATGACCAGCTAGTTGTTAATGGATTTCAGCCAATATTGAAGCCAAGGATTCCAAAGTTTTGACTAAATGTTAAGTATTATTAGCATTTTCTATATCACTCTATAAATGAAGGTCTCATGATGACCAGCTAGTTGTGAAAGGATCTAAGCCAAGAATTTCTAATGTTGGTTAAATGTTAACTTATATTAGCGTAATCAACAGATTAATAAATTTTTGACAGTACAATAATTTGGTACCTTGGAGCTGAAGATGGCCGTAGGAACTCCTAAACAGCACAAGATAAACCCATGGTGTTTGGGCTCGTTTGATTGTCTTGATGAGCAATTAACATTTGTGTAAGAAAGTACAGTCAATAATAAAACAGAGTCTCAAAACAAAAATTGTGACAAAAAAAACTCATTATAATTTCTGTAACAGTACTGGGTCACTATTTTTAAGTTTCGGAATTCTGCTAAAGCTGAATTTTATTGTTATTAGGACTATTGAACAGGTTCCTTTGATTGTGGTCACAAACAGCAACACCCTGCAAGATTTTAACGCGACTAAATGACACATAAGCTTTAGCAAAAGTACTCTTGCCTAAGTGAATAACAGCTTTTTAGGATTTTGTAGTTTGTGTCAGTCTGTCCACAGCTTAGCTCAGAGACCTTCCCTAAACGTAACAAAAGTGGGGATGTTTATCCCATGGTGTGGGGTATCGATGATTAGGTCTCTCAAAACTAAGTCAAGTTACCTAGCACCAACTGCAATTTTTATGGAGCTATTGGAGCTAAGTAAGCCACCCGTACCTACTATTTGGATCCTGTAGAATAGAAACCTGGTTCTGTTTTAGGCCATAAGTAGCAGGTTCTTGCGACTCATGCAGTGCATTTAAAGTATATACCTATTTTGATTGTCTTGGCTAATAACTTCGCCATTTTGCCATTATAGGTAAGCATTAACTAGTCTGACTTTAACGATTTTTTCCCAGAATGTTGCTTAAGGCTATTGAAATCTAAATATATCCTAACTTTAATCTTAGAGAAGACGGCATTCATTACCACTGGCTTGGGATCCTGTTGTAGTTACCTACATATATAGTCAAGGATCAAGCTCGACGAAGGATTGGAAACCCTGGACCTTAAACGGTGTAAAACAAAAATAGTGTCAAAAGAAAAAAATCCGGGACGAAACTTTCGTTTGCTTAAAAAATATGAAATAAAAATAAAAAGAAAGAAATAAAATCTACGAAATGTGCCTATACAATGTACAGTAGAAAAAGAATCCAAGCATCGTTGCGTCGGGGGACCGCTAAGTACCTAAATGAAGTGAAATATATTTTTCAACGCAAAATTGCATGTATGCATTTGGGCTTCCCACTTTACGATTTTCAGTACATTGCATTTCATTTACTTAGCGGTCCCCCGACGCAACGATGCTTGGATTCTTTATCTACTGTACATTGTATAGGCACATTTCGTAGATTTTATTTCTTTCTTTTTATTGGTTGTCATGTCGGGGGTTTTTTAATTTTTTTTTAAGATGTATCTTTTGTTTACATGTTGTTGTTAGCTATTGCGTTTTAAGGGGGCGCCGAGCGTTAGCGACTGAACCATAGAGCGCGGGGAATGCGTATTTAGATCGGCGCGCGGCCGCCATAGTAAAAATTTATGGAGAATTAAAAGCACTTTTTGATAAATCTGGACCTTTAATACCAAACAATAATTGAAATATTTGATGCGGGCGAATTGTAATGTAAACATTCATCTTTTTTTTTTATTCATTGTTAAAGTATAAAAAAACACTTAACGCCTGCTTACGATTTTACAATTTTCGTCCAACTTTACTTAGTTCTCTAGGGTAAAATATCAATAATCTTATAATTTTTCCACGGAAAAGTTGTTAACATATTCTTCGAAGTGCTAAATATATAGTTTAGAAATGGATTAAACAACTAGTGTTGACGTTATCTACTTAATGGCAACTGCTTATTTTTACTTTCGCTCGCCGCAGTCTTAAATAGAGGAACAAAACTTATGTAGATAAACAAATATAATGTTTACATTACCTAAACTAGAATATGATAAACATAATTTCAGCGAATATATTAAATCAAAGATGTCCAACAAGCTGTAAACAAAAACAATGGAACAACGGGTTGCGTTGTCAAACTCGTTCTTTTAATTCAAAGCTCGAGGCTTGACTAATATTATAAATGTTTCAGTGACGCCACAAAAAAGGAACACGGAGGGAAAATATTGTGAAAGTCATAAAACAATTACTCAGAAACACGATTTTTATGTTACTAAATAAAATTACAAGATTAAAATGAAAGACATCTCGGCTCTTTTAGCTCAAAGGCGGCCACGATTTTTATGTAGGTAAATCAGGGTTCTGGTATTTTCAAGGAAAGCGCTAGGTATATATAAGGTTAATAATCATAAATGAGCTTTGATAAAAAAATACTTAGATAATCTACGCTACTTCTTTTAAAAGCGAAAACACTAACATACTTACGTGTAACATACCTACCTAAAATTAGATTATAAAATTCCTTTTCATGTTGCCATATTAAGCCCGGTTACACGTAAATATCTGCCTTACTGCGGTCACCGCTATATATCCAGTGATTTTGTGTAACTGTGTACAAAAGAAGGGATTTCATCAAAAGTTCCGTACCTTTCCAAATATTTGACACCGCGCCACCGATATTTATATGTAGGCAGTCTTGTAATTTTCTTCATTTATCACCCTCAGTCGCGGTGAATGCGAGCCAGCCGTTTAGTTGCTGAGCCAGGGAATTCTCAGCCGCTTATTCAGTGAGCCGAGCCGACACACTCGCAGACCCTCTTCCGTATCCGCGCTCTGTGATTAACTTCGCCCAATAAATCTTGATTAATTGCTGTCTTCCATGCTCTTTGGGCACCTATGTGTGCGTCAACTATCACACACTCAACTAGTATACCGTTTACACCCCATTAAGACAAACAACGGCGAACTCGCGCTGTTTGCTCGCAGAGATTTCATTTCGGCTTGTTTATATAATAACACCGGGGAAGTTAATGTCAATATTTAGAGATATTAACGATTCTCCAATGTAATTAACTCTAGTTAACACTTCGCGCTTTAGTCGTTTGAAACATCTGTGTTCCCATAATGTTCGTGTTTATTGCATAACAATAAATGGCGTCTGCCACTTTTCAAAACGTCTTTAAATGAGTATGATGAGTATCAGGGAGGGAGTCAGTTAGAGCTTTGTAATTTTATTTTATCTATTGCGTGATAAACGAAAGACCATCATCAGGCTTGTCCTGTTGGTTTGGCTGTAGGTCAATTTCATAGCATATTATTTACCAACTCACAAATACAGGGCGCGCAGTTGCATTTATTTTAATTTAGTCACATTTAGTTCTAAATTAATACATAGCGAGTATTGGTTAAGTGGCATCACGCTCAGTGAAGTCAGCTATGGCGCTGAATATAAATAATTGCTAATGCCAAGCAACAGTCCCTCTAAGCTTAAAAAGTCTCCTCAGTAAATATCTTATTTCCATAGCAAAAGTATCTTCATCACTTACTAACAGTTGAAATTATAAACATTTTTTTTTTCAATAAATGGGTAGTGCAATTACAAATAAAATAATAATGTTATGTTATGTTGGCAGATATTAATTAATATATTCATCATATATCCTTTTGAATAATATATTCTTATTATTTCGTTAAATGCAGACAGTATAGTAGGTAACTCTATTCTATACAAGCGCTAAGCACGCCACGCGTAACCGCTTACGAATAACTTCTTTAGTAGACCTTGTATTAAGGGCTGTATATTATATATATGTATGAAATTACAAACAAGAATTTATGAGAAGCCTGATGGGAAGCTATAGGAGTTTACCTTCTATGATTCGAGTTGGTAATTCCTATACCGCTCATGACGCACTGTTGACATTGACATATATGCGTTTGAATAACAATTATTTTGATATCAATGAAATGTACCTTCGCGTAATTATAAACCAATGTAAATATAAATATAATGATTGAATATTTTTAATGTAAATTATGTGTACCTGTAAATCCATACTATAATATTATAAATGCGAAAGTGTGTCTGTCTGTTACCTCTTCACGCTTAAACCGCTGAATCGATTTTGATGAAATTTGGAATGGATATAGTTTAAGATCCGAGGAAGGACATAGGATAGTTTTCATCCTGACAATTATCCCTAAAAAGATTGAAGTGAGTAAGTAATTCATGATGACATTGATGACCCTGTAGGAAATGTAATTATTAGACCAAAAGCACAATTGCTCTTACATTTGCTTAGGCGCTTTTAATAATCCCTTTTATTCATTAAGGTGATTAGGTGGATATGGATATCTATCGTGTTGTTGTACGAGGTTGCTTCCATACTTCCAAGTTCCACGCGGACGTAGTCGCGGGCAAAAGCTAGTGTAATATAATGACGTATAAAATGTATTTTCATGAATAAATAATTGAATTGAATTGATCCACACAACGCTTTTTAATTAAAAGCGTTGTGTGGATCTACAGAGGAAATACATCGTTTCTGAAAAACTAGCAAAGATAAGCATAACATTCTTGCTGCGCGAGCGAAGTCGCATGAAAATCCTAGCTTTGTTACATGCGGCAGTGTGAATAACGTCTTAGGTACCTAACGATTCTCTTCCAACCAATGTATCTAGTCAGGCGTAAATTGTCACAAAACTCCTACCCGTGTTCCCTTCGGGTTTAATGTACGCATTAAGTGTGCGCGTAAAATTTAACACGACGCTTTTACAGTACAAAGACGAGAATTGAGAGTCATTAGTATTTTTAATGAGTGTGTCTGCGATCCTTATTTTCTGTACGGTGGAAATTAATGTGATCTCATTACTCTGCCGGCCAACCCGCGGGAAACAAGCGATTCCACTCATAGTACAAGGCATTTGCATATATTTCCCTTTATCTTAGCAATGTCTTTACCAACTGTTATGATTCTGTTTTCTGGAATGAGATATAGCGAATATGGACCAACCCCGTGCCTAATTCCTATTATTTTAGACGAGTTGCCTGGTTGGCAGGCTTAAAATGTTTTCCTTCAATCAGATTGAAACAATCCTTACCACGCATGTGCATCTCAAACACACACAACTAGTGGGCCGAGTGGTAATTGAAAGTGCTAGTTATAAGTTACTTTTGATGTTGACTCTACACAGTGGCTTTAAAAATTACACTTATGGCATTATCTAAAGTTTGTGAGACTTATAAGGCTTACGAAACATACGAAATATTTAACGGCGAATAACGTACTCATCCTTTTCTCTCCGATTATATTATAATTAACCCTATAAAAAGTCACATAATTATATATCAGCAGCCTCTTTCACGAGTATTAGACCTAAACAAAATTCTACGTAAGTCTTTGTTACACGTAGTTAACAAAACTTTATACCATTATAAATTATATCTACTTAAATCCGGCCTTAGGCTGGGATTTATAAAGGTCAAACGTCGGTAAATCAACAGAGATTTTGATAATGCTGACCACGTTATTTTTTTATTGCGTTCTTTATAGAGCTTGCTTATCACAATGGAAGTTTTATGCTTAATATTAGACAAGGCCTTTTTGTTTAGTTGTTTGTTTATTGCGGAATAAATATTTTATTTAATAAAATATTGATTCTGCAAGTACATTCCTAAAGTATATTTTGTGTTAATTAAGTCCCCGATAAGCTAGATACATCTTTAAGTTAGTGCAGAAATACCACACAGTAGAAACGTTAATTAATAATTAAATACCTAGGTAATACCACTTACTAAGTATTACTTACCAAATATTTCTATTTCTAACTTACCATATAATGCTTATTTCATGTGCGTATCATATTTTATGATAGCACTTATTATGTATTTCATAATTTCATTGCACAACTCTGTGACACCCGTAAGCGCGGCAAATAATTATCGTCTTTTTAGTATCAATACCGTATATTTGTAAATTTTTCAGATCAAGAACTACTAAACCACAATCACCCGTATCTATTTGTTACAATTTATATCTGTAAATAATTGTAAGTTTCCTGAATGTGCTCTTCCGGGCCCTGTGTTTGTTTTTATAAAACTCCTGTACTTTTTAATAAATATGTAGGAGGACCGCATCTGAATTATACCATTACTTATATTTTTAAACCAACTTCAAAAAAGAAATACGTTCTATGTTTCACTGTATGTATTTTTGTTGTTCCAGTATATGTGTAACAGTAGTGGTGCTGAACGTGCACTTCCGGTCGCCGCAGACGCACCGGATGGCGCCGTGGGTGAAGCGCGTGTTCATCCACATCTTGCCCCGGCTGCTGTTCATGAAGCGGCCGCAGTACAAATTCGACACGACCAGGTAACATCTTTAACAGTATTGACTGTGGACGGAGCTATGACGGCTATGATGACGATCCCCATGCCGCGGGCCTGTGATTACCATACCGCTACGATCAGCGGTCGAGGCAACGGTGAGCGAAAAGTATAGACAGGGGTAGGAGCGAAAACCAAATTCCGATCTTTCACTTCTACTTATTGCTGCCATTCGCTGCCAATATCGTAACCGGGGGCCATCATTCGGGCATAGTGCGCAATCGCAACCAATACAATAGCATCAAATTTTACAGTAACTACCAATAAATTACAGTGTAGACTAATTTCTCTGGTGACTTTTGCAGAGGTCAACCGAGAGAATCTTCTGTAGTTTGCACTAATGCAAGGTTCATCTACATCCTACTGCGGCTGTTGTTCTTGAAGCGATCGTAGTACGAGTTGTACGCAACCAAGTGACACTTAGGTACCGACGTTGTCTAGAATCTTAGTGATCAATATAACTTACGAAGCATAATCAAAAAAGGTTGGCCAGATCACTGATCACCGGTGTAACATGGAATGAACTCCTATATTTAACAAAATTCTCCTGTGTAGCCTGTGTCAGTGGGCAAGGGAATTATATTGTAACAACGAGCGAAGCGGACGCCCGCACACAATAGCGGTCTAGCCCCGGTGCCACTGTTATTGACGCGTCTTGAACACACCAGTGTCCAATATAAAAACGAGCTCCACTGGGAACTAGTTACCGAACAAACTGGCTGTAGGTATCTCGTAACCGATTCTTTCGTTTTATCACCCACTATCCTTACACTGTAATTACACGCTTCAACTTACGCAATTATCTGATATTAACTCCAACTTTTTGGCGCAATCATTTTGTTTCATCAATTTTGATTAGTTTGTTATAAATCCAGTTGCAGACCAATAACAAGTGTAAATTAATTATATGTTGGTAAAGAGTTGCCCACTGACGGAGTTACCCTTTACTTCCTGTGCCGCGTACTTAACTTTAATATTAATAAGCTTAGAGTTGGCAAGTAGACAGTGTCTCAGGAAAGTAAACTCTTAAACGAAACTTGGCCTGCCAGAGGTGGCGTAGAACAAACAATTTTGAGAATTTCATCACTTTTAAGCGTTTACTTAATGGGGAAGCGATTCGCTCGATACGTCTGCTTCCATTCAGTGTGTGTTATAAAAGTACATACATAATGTTTCCCTTGATTCATGTGATCGGAATAAAGAAATGCTCAAAAATAGCCTCTATTTATTCCGCAAAAGTATGTAAATCTTTGTCTCCGTCTTCCCACTAAGCAACAATTGAGCTCAGTGGGCCAAAGATTTAGCTCGCTGATTCAATCAGCCTAGCCAGTAGCCACGCTTACCTTAAAGTTGCCTAAATTGTAACCTAAAATGTGTACTTAACTACATTAGGTAAGGTGTACTTTATTTTTGACAAAAATACACAGTCTAGTGAAGTTAATCCCATTAATTAGCGGTCCGTATTTAAAAGACTCAAATTGTTTGCGGCGTATACGTTCCTTTAGCTGTGTCTGAACTCAACCCTCAGGTGTAGGCAGACAGCCGCCGGCGACTCGTGAGAACAAGTGCCTTCGAGCCATTCACAACAGGAACTTCAGCTTTTGTTAGCTCCTAAACAACCGCAACATAGCTGGAGTTACTTGTGATGAGTTAGTTCTACAGCGGAAACAATCGGCCAACCTACCCGTTTCAGTTTTTATTATGCATAAGTAATAAGTATTTTTATTTAAAAAAACCCTTGGGCGTTTTTCAGATTTCGAGAAAATGTAGGTTATTTCGACTTAGAATCGTGAGTTATTAATTCTAGAAGGAAATAAAAAGTATAGGTAGCAAAAAACACATTTGTATGAATATGCTATAAACTAGTATATATATTTAGATACCAAAGCAACGTAAAGGAAATCAAAAAGTGTATGAAAATATTGGCTTACTTTTTTCCTATCAATAAAATCAACTAAAACTTCATAATTTAGTACCTGTGCCATAAATTTAAGAATGCATTACTATATGTATCAGAAAACTGTGTAGCACATTTATGGAACTGAAGACTTTATTTGATACTTGGTACGCTGCCCTTTATTTATATCACCGCAGCACGAAATTGTGCGAGTGAAACGCCAACACGACCAACATTGATCTCGTATTTTTTCTCTTCCATCTCTGTTCCTTAAGATTAAACTGGAAAGTGTGTTCACGGCAGCACGAGGTCCCCCGGGATCATCCCAAATAGTTTTAGTTGCGGTCGGGGGCTATCCCATATCCAAAACATGTCAAATGATAAAAATGCTTAACATAAACGAAAAGATTTCCGCTTTTATGTTTCAACAGCCTAATATAATTTAATATCCGATAACGCGAAAGTCTATAATAAGATCAGGCGTTTTATTACCGTCGTAAATAAATGATAAATAGCCTGTGGCTTTTGAGTTTATCTCGCTTTCTGAGGGCGCTTTTAAGATGTAAGTAGATACGTTTCTGCGTAAGCGTAACCCTCATATGATATTGGACGATAAATATAAATAGCCAACTCGTAAGCAGCACAGTTACGTGAACTGAAGGGCGGTCGTCGTTAAAGTCTACAGGTAGTTTAGACCTATCTTTATTTGTGCGTCGGATCTTCACAATGTTTTTACTTTGACATTAAGTAACTTACATAATTATTTATTATTTTCATTTTAGCTTTAATGTAGTTGTTATTTAGTTTAGGTTCTTATTAAATATTTCTTTATAAATAATGACACAAAGGTAAATTAAGAAAGAAAAATTGAATGCGATCTACTACAGTCGAAGCGGGGTTTGAACCCGCGACCTCTGCGTTTCCGGCGCATTGCTCTCCCAACTGAGCTATCCGACCGCTACGTCAATCACACCAAATCTTTCATCCCTTAATTCTTTACGCCACTGGAGCGCCCTCTGCGTCATATATGTTTTTGAAATGCTTATGCGCATTAGCCATACCCTAGGATGTGCGTTTTACACACACGATCCCCAATCCCCATTGCTTTACAGCAAGTGTGAAGACTGCGAGAGAGATGGCGCTATTTCTAAATCGATTCTTATTTTTTTTTTTTTTTTATGTGGTAATACCACATTTTATTTTTATAAATAATGACACAAAGGTAAATTAAGAAAGAAAAATTGAATGCGATCTACTACAGTCGAAGCGGGGTTTGAACCCGCGACCTCTGCGTTTCCGGCGCATTGCTCTCCCAACTGAGCTATCCGACCGCTACGTCAATCACACCAAATCTTTCATCCCTTAATTCTTTACGCCACTGGAGCGCCCTCTGCGTCATATATGTTTTTGAAATGCTTATGCGCATTAGCCATACCCTAGGATGTGCGTTTTACACACACGATCCCCAATCCCCATTGCTTTACAGCAAGTGTGAAGACTGCGAGAGAGATGGCGCTATTTCTAAATCGATTCTTATTTATTTTTTTTTTTTTTTTTTTTTATGTGGTAATACCACATTTTATTTTTATAAATAATGACACAAAGGTAAATTAAGAAAGAAAAATTGAATGCGATCTACTACAGTCGAAGCGGGGTTTGAACCCGCGACCTCTGCGTTTCCGGCGCATTGCTCTCCCAACTGAGCTACCCGACCGCTAAAAAAAAAAAAAATAAGAATCGATTTAGAAATAGCGCCATCTCTCTCGCAGTCTTCACACTTGCTGTAAAGCAATGGGGATTGGGGATCGTGTGTGTAAAACGCACATCCTAGGGTATGGCTAATGCGCATAAGCATTTCAAAAACATATATGACGCAGAGGGCGCTCCAGTGGCGTAAAGAATTAAGGGACGAAAGATTTGGTGTGATTGACGTAGCGGTCGGATAGCTCAGTTGGGAGAGCAATGCGCCGGAAACGCAGAGGTCGCGGGTTCAAACCCCGCTTCGACTGTAGTAGATCGCATTCAATTTTTCTTTCTTAATTTACCTTTGTGTCATTATTTATAAAAATAAAATGTGGTATTACCACATAAAAAAAAAAAAAAAAAAATTAAGAATCGATTTAAATATTTCTTTGTTTTGTCTTTTTTGTTGTTGTTACATAGTTAAATACGTACATATATTATATCCTATGAGACAATTCCTTTGTAGTGCTGTATAACGGTTGAGTTGTAAACTTATCCACTTAGGGCTCGCGTAACAAACTGCAATTTGCGCTCACTAGATAGCAAAATTTCTACAAGCCTGACTCTGTAACAGTTGTAAACAACTTATTTGATCTTGTTCCGTTAGGCGCAACTCGGTGCTTCAGCTCGTAAACAAGTCGGCACTTGTTCGGCGCCAAGAGTCTTTAAATATGTAAGGAAGCTGTCTCACCTCACTTGCATCAATAGGTAAATGTTCACACCGATCATTTGTTCCCGTACAGTGACTTAGAGAAGCTATCTATTAGCAGAGCGAGTAATGAAGGTAAGTAATAATAGCCCAGTGCCGCGCCGGCACCGTGCGGTTTCTGAACATTACGTAAATGGATCACTGGCATAGATTAGACGGGCCAAGGAATGACTTTATGAACCCCTGCTTCAGAAGAGTTCAAATTACAACCGACCGCTGAGTTATTATTTTAATTGAGTTCGCGCAGTCGGTCGTTCGAGGAATTAAGAGATCGCAAAACTGACGTCGTTTTTAAATATGAATGAGATAACGGTAACCACTGACTATTAGATAATAAGTTTGAATCTTTACCATTCTACCAATTCTACGAAGATTCTACAAAGTTTTCTGACCCGTGACCAGAAAATATATAGACATCGCTCCCAGTACAAAATTGGCTTTCAAAAACGGTCCCAACATTTGACTGACAACTATCCCCTCTACAAGAATTTTTCCTGCCAACAGTGTTAAATATTAGCCAATACGAAGTCATCCCTCCTCTTAGAAGTAGTTGTGATTGGTTAGTTAAAGTTTTCATTGGCTGAAATAGACTTGTAAGTGTCAAAGTCCATGCGCAGCGCACGAAAAAGGGTAGTTGTCAAACCTAATATGGATGCAGTAATCGGAAGGTAACCAGTTTAGAAAATATATTACTCTAGCTCCTAATTTTGTTTTCATTCTTTAAGGACGTTTTTATAATAGTGCCACTTTTTTGATTTACTTCTAAATGTGTAAAAAGCGTAATTTTTTTGAAAACTATCGAATGCAACTTTACTGTCGCAAAATCTCAAATCAAAGTAAATTTTGATTTTATAATTTATTTTCATTTTTTTTAAGACTAATCAAATTTAAATGACTTACAAGACAATAAAGCACACATACCGTACAAATTTGTACCACATTGCGTTTCGTCGGCGGTCCTGGGTTCTAATCCCGGCCGGGGCAAATATTTGTGCTAATGTTTGTTCTTGGGTCATGGATGTTATCTATATATGTATTTATATATTATGTATATCGTCGTCTAGTACCCATAGTACAAGCTTTGCTTAGTTTGGGACTAGGTCGATTTGTGTATGATTGTCCCTTAATATTTATTTATTTATTTATTTTATTTAGTTGTATGAATCCGGCATTGGTTTGATAATAATCAACATCATTAAAATGAACGCTACAGATCGGCGAAGATACTGCAGGAAACTACTGCGGTACTCTGCGTTCTAGAGAAACTGCATTTGTCCGCAAGTTAATGAATAATAAGAGATGTTAAATTATTAATATCGTCGGGGATAGTGCAATAACGCGAAAGTAACAAGTGTAGATACGAATCAATATTCAAACAAATGCTAAGTATTTTATTGAAATGATAACTTTATCGACAGCTGTTATTTACGCGGTATTGCACTATTCCCGACGATATGTCAAGTTATTCATGAATATATACTGTGGATACCGCAGGAAACAGAATATGTGACAATGACAGGGACATTTTACTATTTAAGCTACGAAAAAACCTAAATTTACTGAAATTAATTTACACACGTATTGCTTAAAGTCCAAATCGATAACTTTTAACATAAACTCATTTAAACCCATTTTGAGCACTTCCATCAACATGTCCATTAATCGGACACTAAATTCAGTACAACACCTTTAGTAAAGACCGTCAGATATAATATATTGATAATAATAATAATTAATTCTTTCCTAAACAACGAGTGTGGGATTCATCGCGATGTAGTAGCAGTTGACAAAGGCCTCACCTCTCTCTCCTTAGCAAACGAGAACTGGCGCAGACCAAAGGTGCTTAGCACCGATGACCGCAGGGCTGTATGGAAGAGCAAGGAGCTACACGGGCGGTTCTACAAGGCCCTTACGGGGCCCGATGTAGATCTGCTCGCGTCGGTGAACTGGCTACGCTTCGGGGATCTCTTCGGGGAAACTGAAGGTTTTGTCTGTGCAATTGCGGACGAAGTAATGATGACGAACAATTACCGGAGATATAACTCAAAGTCGGGCAGGTAAACTAAAGACAACTAGATGTCGACTAACCAAGTCTACCAAAGTATCACATATAATAGGTCCTAAAATCTATAACGCTATCCCAGACAGCATTAAAGATCAAACTAGCGAATTTTCCTTTCATAACGAACTGAAAAAATGGCTATTGGAAAAGGCCTTCTATGACATCTCGGAATTGTACCTAACTTAACATATTATGCAAGTTTCTATTTTGTTACTGACACCAAAGATGGATATTTAAAATTATGTAATGACTAATGACATTATTAATCGAATAGGTAGTTACAGAATAATGCTATTAATATTGTACAAAAATCGAATTAACTATTACTATTATTGTAAGTAAACTGACATATAATATAACCACTAACTACATTGTATTTGTACCCTTTTGTAAAATTGACATATAATGTATTTGTGCATTATGAATAAATGAGTATGAGTATGAGTATGAGTATATCCTGAAGGACGGTACGGTCGACATTTGTCGGGCATGCCGCCGTCCCGGTGAGTCACTCAGGCATATAATCTCCGGTTGTTCTCATCTTGCTAACGGTGAGTACTTGCACAGACATAACCAAGTAGCCAGGATCATTCACCAGCAACTTGCTCTTCAATACGGTCTTGTGGGGTCTGAGGTGCCGTACTATAAGTACGCACCGATGCCAGTTCTTGAGAATGGTCGTGCCACGCTCTATTGGGATCGATCTATCATCACGGACAGGACTATTGTAGCCAATAAGCCTGACATCGTTTTGGTAGATCGATCCAAGCGCCAGGCAGTGCTCGTCGACATCACCATCCCCCATGACGAGAACCTCGTGAAGGCCGAGAAGGACAAACTCAGCAAGTACCTTGACTTGGCTCACGAGGTGACCGCCATGTGGGATGTTGACTCGACGATCATTGTCCCGATAGTCGTTTCGGCGAACGGTCTTATAGCGAAGAGTCTCGACAAACATCTTAAGAGACTCTCGCTAGATGGCTGGATCAAGGGTCAGATTCAGAAGGCGGTACTCCTGGACACGGCGCGCATCGTCAGGAGGTTCCTCTCTCTGTAGCCCTAACCACCGGTAGCCTGGGCCCCGCCCCGCTGCCGGCGGCACCCTAGGTTAGGTCTTTTTTAGAATGTGTTTATATTTGTAATGTATTTTTTATATTTTACTTTTTATATAAATTTATTGTAAAAAAAACCTAGCCTAAGTACAAAAATGAATAAAGGGAATAATAATAATAATATATAATATTTTGATATATTTGACTGTCCTTTTATGAAAAAATGGAATAGCATTCATGTTATTGTGGCAGACTGACTATAATTTAATTTGATTTATTTATTTGATTAATTATTTTTATTGACTTTGACATTTTGATATTGATTTAATTTTATTTCTAGATTTGAATTTAATGTTGTAATTATTGTGAATTGCTGTTACTAATATAGATTTTTAAGTTGATTGTAACTAACCATATATGGGTTTATACCTGAAATATTTTTTTTCAATTTTCAATTTCAATTTCAATATTGTTATAACATTTTTCGATTTGAGCACATTATAGGTGTAAATCTTAATACCTTTACGTAAAATAAAAATACCTTAAAAGGTAATGCATAATACCATCCCCATACAAATGTCTTCTAAAAATGTTTTATATTTTAATAATTCAAAGAACGTTAGTTACACGAACCAATGCATGCCGTGTTTTTTATTATTATTGCTGGAGTGGTTTCTACACCATTTCACTGCACAAGAAGGCATTTTGAATAAAATTCAGATATGTTAATTTTATACAACCTGACATGTTCTGCCATCGACAGACGCCATCGTATTAAAACTGTCAATTTGGCCTTGGTACAAATGAATCGTTCTAGGTACACTTCACGTGGGGTCATTTTTGAGCTCTAATGAGACTTCTATGTTTATATGCGTTCACTGTTTCTGACGTTGTAATCTTATAATTATTGAATCTTAGTTTCTGTTTAAAGACGGAATATATACATAATTAAATGTAATATTTCTTTGAACTTATAAAACGAGCCAGAATTATAATGAATTTAAATCAGTCAAAGACTTCGAGTAGCATCTTTAGATATTTCTCCATTGAAGCGAATACAAAAGCTCATTTCCCGTCCTATTACGACTTGACAAGTAGCCAATAAAAATAACAAACAGAAATGGTATACAATTTTATCGACCGATGTTCATTGTGTTTGTATCGCCTGTAGAGAGCTGAAGTGCTATTTCATTTGATCTAGTTTATTTAACACAATTTCATATCGTCGTATCATAGATAAAATGAAAACAAAACTGGTATTTCAGTAAGTCATCTCTGTACTCAAGGATCTCGATGTGAATAAATTTTAATGATGTTGTTCCATTTTCGTACAGCTCAATAATGTCAGATGTATGTAGGCATAAATAAATAAATACGACAATTTTGCTTTCAGATTATTAACTAAAAGAACAGAGGGGCTCAATATTCAACCTACATCTGCATACGACCCATTTATTACGATGTTTGATCATACCTTACCTAGTTTTACATTTCATACTCAACCCTCGTAAAGCCGATTACCCATAAATATATTGGACGACATTACATTCAGCCATACAAACGTCTTCTAAAAGGAACACCAAGACAGCGCGGAAAATGGTGTCCGATATATTTATGATTTATGAATGATATATATGTCGTGGAAGGAAACATATAAGAAAGCTAGAGATATGACATGTTTTACATGACGTTTCGCGAACCGCACACGAATAAATACGTGCCCAAATTCCGTGTCTGTCAGGAACAGCTGCGTATTAGGTTGAAAGGATACGAATATATAGGTAAGGTGAGGGAATGGTTAGAGATATTTATTTGGAGTGGTCTTGGATTACAATTTTACACCAAGTAGAGTGATTTTCAATCATGGGCTAAATAACAAGACCCTCGCAAACAAACGTCGTATCGTATCTCATTATCATTAGCGATTCAGTACGTACCGCGTTAGCCTGCCAGCCCGCCTAGCACAACTACGCTTCGCGACTCTTGTCGCGCGACATAGCATCGCCCGTCACTCTCTCACAGTACAGAGAAGAAAGAGATATGTAATATTTCGCGCAAGAAAGAGTCACGTGACACAGTTGTGCTAGCCACTCAATTGCTTCGAATTTTGAGTTGGACTCTGTTTATATAACAAAATACGAGCGGTGACACGTAGCTGTAGTTACCAAAAGCAATTTAGTGGCTAGATGCTGAATCTTTGTGAAGCCCCAAAATATGTGCATTTAAATCTGAGGAATTTGATTGATCCATTTTACACATCTCTGCTCCGCACCACTTCAGTAGACAGGCAGTCTCACGTAGTTTTGAAGAGCGCAGATTTCTTAGTGAGTTTTCGCTGTCAGCGGATAAATAGAATACCTACGCTTGCAAAATTGCACTGTAACAGTACGCAGTATTTATTTGTTTGATCGGCAGTTTTATTATCTGCCCAAAATTGATCTCAAACACGATTCACCCGACAAAATGAAGCCCATTCAAATTGATGCAGATTCCATCCCGCTGCGATGGGGCTATTCTACACGTAATCAAGCGCCTATTCCGGTTTTTGAATGTAATTTGTTTTCAAGGAAACCATTGCTTAAATCAGCGCTTTACTAGCGATTTAAGCAATGGTTTTCTTGATATCAGAAATAAAACTTATTTAAGAATAAATAGATAATGGTCACCGAGGATAAATTATTCCGCTTCTGCGTCTTCCCTATAGGTACACGACTATCATCATCTATCGAATTGCAACCGAAAGCGCCAACAACACGCTCCCCAACGTTGGTTCTCTGCCAAAGCCTCGTATATCATACATAACAAAACCAAATGAGTCGCGCCTGTACTGAGGCTATAACAGCCGAAAAATATGCACACTCAAAAACCGGAACAGACGCTTGATTGCGTAACCATCGCAACGGGATGGGATCGGCATCACTTTGAATTGGTTTCATTTCGTCGGGCAACCCGTCTTTGAAACCCATTCCGGGCAGTCAATAAAAATGCCGGTCAAACAAATGAAAGACTACGTATTGTTAACAATTCAGTTTGGAACAGCTGGCGATTAAAATTAACTAAGAAATCTGTGCTCTTCTAAGTTTCTTAACATGGCATTTTAGTTGCTACTGTTTCACGAGCTTTATAGTAATTCTATCTACATAGGTTTTAGATAATCAACCAGAGCAATTATATTTCTGAAAATCACGCCATACGAGTAAGCATTGCATAATTATGTACAATACAACGCAAAAAAATTACAAATAAAGGTAAACAACAGGCGGTCTTTTAAAGAGCTATGTAACATGTATCGAAAATATTATTTTTAGGTAGGTTCAAGGTTTTAGGTACCAGGTCCTACTATTAAGCACACTGGCGATTTGCAAGGCTTTTAGATACTTACACAAACGATTCGCAAGTTACATTAACCAAGAGACTAAGAGTTTAAATAAATGCTAGTGCAGTTGCCAAATCACGGTTCAATAGAAGCGCTACCAATCCCGACCAATTTCAGTAGGTACCTACAACGGTATACAACGATACTTGTAATTTGACTATAATTATTAAGCTTTAAAATAAGAATGTTATTTGCATATCGCATAGATTAGAACAAGATTTAGTAAGATACTTAGTACCTACCTACCTAAGTTGTCATTAGGTGTAACGTAAGTAATTACCGTTTCCATCAACCCTCGTTAAATAAATATTAAGTGACAATCTTACACAAATTGACCTAGTCCCAAAACTAAGCAAAGCTTGTACTATGGGTACTAGAAAAATATTTCGAGTTATCCCACACAAAAATATTTTCCCCGACCGGGATTCGAACCCAGGACCGCCGGCTCAGTAGGCAGATGCACTACAAACTGCGCCAACTGCCGTCGCCATAATTATGTATATTGTAAGATCTACTTTTTGTACTCACAATATTGCAAAAAATGATTAATTTCCTATATGCATTTAGTCGACCATAAGTTTAATTCAAGTATGGAAGAAGGTAAAGGAATGGGGCTTACGGGCGTGAAGCTACCGTAGTATCTGCTGTATGATACGATCAATGATAATATATGAGGCCCGTAGGCCACAGTGGGCCCGTTGTGTTCTGCCGTCACACGTAATTGAGGCCACCCAAAGAATTTTATAGGGCCTCTCTAGGTCGAGGATATGTCTTTTTCATATAGTTACTGTTCTCGTAAAGCATCTACAGGTCTTCCATTTTTACAGGTCGCGGTACACGGCCTGCGGCGTGGTGGTTCGATGCGGCGGCGCCGCGCGCCCGCTGTACCCCTACCGGTTGGCAGCGGCAGAAGATGACTGTTGCGCGCCGGGGGCGTGGCCGCCGCCCGCGCCGCACCCACGGCCGCTCACCAGGACGCCTAGCAAGGAAGACTTGACGCATACCACGTATCTTAATTCAGGGTAAAGTATACACACCGACATCGAAGTCCAATAATATCCAGTTTTTTTCTTAATATAACATACGAGTCAAAAGAGCAGACGGACGGCCCCATAGTAAGTTATCGGCCTTTCAGAAGGGAGGGGCTCTTTATCTAAACTTATCCTTGTCTTTGGAGACAAATGCATCCGCGGCCGCTCACCAGGACGCCCAGCAAGGAAGACTTGACGCATACCACGTACTTATCTTAATTCAGGGTAAAGTATAATAACATACCGACACCGGAGTTTTCCAATAATATCCAGTTTTTCTTTACATAACATATGAGTCAAGAGAGCAGACGGACGGCTTCATGTTAAGTTATCGTCACCCATGGAGACCTGCAACATCTGAGGGGTTACAAGCGCGTTGCCAGCCGTTCAAAAAGGAGGGGATCTTTACCTAAACTTGTCCTTGTCTCTAGAGACAAATAAATATCTACGCCTCATGGCCTATAGGTTCCTTGTGATTAGGTTCCTCACCCAATGCCCTTTCAACTTACAGTGGAAGTTTAATATCATGTCTAGAAATAGGTAAATAACCTGGTCTCCTGGTTTAGTAATAAATAAAAAAATATCAGTTTGCGTTTATCACAAATAAATGGCAATGCGTTCATCAGCACTCGCATTTATGTAGTACAGGTTAACTTATATAAATGTGAGCCTTACTTTTTGTAATTTATTCGTGTAATCGTGATAAACGTGACCATCATAGGCCCGCTGGCCTGGAATCAAGAGTTCATAACACTCGTAACTTGGCAAGTGCAGCAGTTTCGCATTCAAACTATATTAGGTAATCGAATTATCTAGTGTAAAATAGGTACTTACTATTTATCCCTTCCGGCTTTATCCTTTGTTAGTTGACGTCAGCTTCCGTAATCCTAATCGCTCTTTGTAAGCTTGATCTATTTTGGGTCGTCAGTCTAATTCTAGGGATTATAGGTTGTGTGGTGGGCGATAGCGGACAGTATATGAGTATGAGAACTAATAATATAAATAAGTACTATCTTTGTTCATGTCCACTAAGATCCTACGGTAAATACGTAAGAACGACCTCCTGTCATCTGTTAATTTGATTCAGGCAAAGTTTATTTGTTATGTTCTTTTTTACTAATCTGCAATAGGGTTTACCTAACTTCACTTGTGAATTGCACTTTTGAATTCCTTTATTGTATTGCCTTGCCTATATTCGACAAGTTAAGGTTGACTTGTCAATTACCTACTCAAAACCACGGTTAGGTGCCTAGACTTAAAATCGCACATTTCACCACGTAGATTCCACATTTTGCTAGGCAACCCTATTGCAAAATATGATAAACTTTCTTTAAATCAAATAACAGATTAGGGGAAGGCATTCTTATATCGTATTAGACTATGAGTATTAACGATGATGCTCTTAAGCTTAAGAACTCTTAAATTTAGAACACTTTAGAACTCGCATGATCGTTCGGGTGTAATGAATATTTCATAATTAGATACCTACGTTATTTTCATTTCTGGTCAATGCATTTTTTTTTTCATGTATCTACTTATTTTGTATTTGTGTATTATGTATGTGTTTTCTACTGCTCGCTGCCCATCCAAACGGCAAATTGGGCCACAAGGCATTCTGTTATGCGCACTAAGGTTATAGGTAGGTACTACAACTGTGCTGAATTGGCTATGCTACATTCCGCAGCCATAAAGTCGCGCAGACCGTGTAGGCACTTGCGTTCAGCGGTCCGTTTACCAATTCGAATGTCCGGCTCGTCCATTCAAACGTACGACTAGTCTAGTCCCGTAGTCGTAGCATGTGGTTTGGACATTGTTTAATGTTTTGCAAGCGGTTGCCATATTGGTTTGAGTTTCCAACCCAGAGAACATTTATGCGAGAAGTGGTACAGTCAGCATGAAAAGTGGCAGACAATTATACTACTGGCTTATGTCAAATCTAATACTTACTAAAATTGTCAGCTACTTGTGATGCTTCATCTAGACGAAGCTCGAAGTTGTCAAAAACGCAATCCGAAATTACTCTTAAGTTTAAGTGGGTCCTAGGTCCTACGTAGGATCCTGAAAATTCAATAGATACTGACGACAACGGAAAATGCGCACTTAACGTAGGTAATTGAATACACCTACCTACTACGTAAATACTGGGTTTCAATTTTCCTAAATTAAATTGGTCAAAAAAATAATGTCTTTCTGGACAATTAAACAATTTGTCAGTGTCGATGAGCTTTTTAATTGCTCTTGAGATTTAACGAGTGTCGGACGATTCGACTCACTCGACTCAGTAAATAGGTCACTTGAACGGAGTATAAAGGAGAGTGGGCACTTTGTTCCATGTGGTTTATCCCGTTCACAGTTGTGACATGTCTCATTGTGTACACTTGTTAGAAACTTACAATAGCATGCTTTTCAATAGAGTTTGAATGTAATTTTAACCTGTATTGTAACTTCTTTATTCAGATTCAGCAACTTGTTTAGTTCATTATGAAACATAGTATGAAAGATTGATATTTTAAACATTTTATGCATTTTATTAGCTTAGTAAGTTTAAAAGAAACCTTAAAAGCATTTCACAGGGAGCTAATAAGTGAGAATATGTCAACATTTGTGATACTAAACAGGAAAAGGTCCCACTGTGCGGCATACCATTAGGACGCGTTAACAGGTTATTGGTATGAAGATAATTGGTATGATGTGATGAAGATGCAAACATATTTCGTCCTTATGGTAAGCCACGCAATGGGATGTAGGTATTACTAAACACTGAGAGATACGGTGTTTCTATGGTCTGTCATACTATTATTTAACTTTATACTCGCTGGTATTTTAGTATAGATTAGTAATTGTAAATCGTTGATATCTATTATTTAAGATTCAGTTACTCATACAGACTTTTTATACACAGTATGAGCGACAGCAATCGCTTCGGCGGCAGTTGTGTGGTTCACGGTTCCACGGAGGGCGGAGCACTCAATGGAGGAGTGGAAGAGGAGCTCAGCCCCGTTCCTGATCCTCCGCCTGGGTTCAGCCACTCCTCTTGCCCTCCTGAAGTGCACCGCACGTGCTTCTGTGTGCGGTTCATCGCGGAGCACACGAGGATGCTCGAAGACTCCACTAAGGTATGCTACGAGTACGTGCGGTAAGATAGGCACTATGAGCATCAATATAACAGGGGATCAAAGTATCCCCCTTCCTCTGGTTTTGGTTTGCCCCACGGGCAAAGGCCCGGCTTCAACCACTTCCAGTGAATGGACCTGCTATGGTGTGTAGGGTACGCACACATACATACCTCCCATTTAACCAAAACTGCTTCTGCGTGGGCTTCATCGAGTAGCACACGAGGAGGCAGCATGGTGATAGACAGTTTGAGCATCATATCATGATGCACACATTAACACAATATATGGGACGTGGTGATATACACACACAGTTTGAGCGACAGCAGCTAAGATATATTATGTTCACTCCTTCTTCGGCTAATTGGAATAATTTTATATGCTTAGCATTATTCTAGGGTAGCGAAGTGGTTAACGCGCTTGACCGGTAATCCAGAGGTACCGGGTTCGATTCCCCGTCTCCTCCACCAAGATACTCCTATTTCAATTTTTCTTTAAGCTTTGATCTTTGTATCAATGGTTTAAACAAAAAAAGAATCAATAGTGATCCTACTTTGTGTGGTGAAACCACATTTCTCATTAGTTTTATTTTCCCTACTTAAATTTACTTTATTTTATTACAAAGTATTAAATTTACTTCACTGAAAATATAAAAAATATACAGGTCGTAGCACGCTACAAGTGAATATCATTGCATACTTACATAAAGCACTCAATCGAACGAGGTAGCACTTAGCACGTTTCGGATATAAACTAAAACTTTTCCCATTCCATTAGTATCCTAGATATAGTAAAGGCTACGAGATAAGAAATGCGACATAAGTGTCAGGGTTCCTTAGTATTTTTACCTTGTTCCGCGGTAATATGTACAGATCCGTATACAGATTTATTAAATACGTATACAGTATCCCCATCGTATTTTGTCGAGGAAGCTCGTTTTAGAATTTAACTATAAACAAGCCATTATTCGATACTTCTCCTTTTTTAAATAGGTAAAAGAGGACTGGAAGTACGTGGCGATGGTGCTGGACCGACTGTTCCTCTGGATCTTCACCCTGGCTGTGCTGGTTGGTACCGCGGGCATCATTCTACAGGCACCCACACTATACGACGATAGGGTGCCCATAGACAAGGCGTTCAACCAGATAGCCACTTCCACTCTGGTGCGGTGTCCGCCGCCGGCGTAAACCTTATTTATAACACGACAGTGGCTAATTTTGCTGTGATTTTTGACCATTGGAAAAGTAAATACGTCCCAAAGTTTAGAAACATGTTCGGAAAGTATCTAATTCTGTAGTTGTCCTTCAAAAACGTTTGAAAAAAAATTATGAGTAGATATGCATTTATAGAGTAAAGGCCACAGACTATTTATAATGGCACAACAAATCAAACCATCTCACTATAGAAAAATTCTACCCAATCACATTTTCTGCCGATGACACACGGAAAAACCTCCCGACAGAAAAGCGAAGAAATGCAACAATTAATCGATACAATCTCGATCTAATTATCTGTTACGTAACCTTCTTGCTAAACGGAATGATTCAGGCTTACATCTGAAAGCTCGGTAGCTCCAAATTAATCACAGCAAAATTGGCGGCCGCCGTTCAAGACCTAACGCACACCCGTCCCGCCCGGCACGTGTTCTATTCCACGACTCGTATACATATATGTGTATGTATTAGACTAATTAAGGACCTCTCGTATCTCTTAAGCTCTGCACCTAATATTACCCCGATTTCTGTTATTGTTCTAACTATATCTATCTATTATTCTAATTCCTCTGGCTTGAACATCCTAGCCAATTTCTTTCGTAAAACACGTGAATTCTTCTCTAAATTTCTATACAAATGCATGACAATAATGTGTAGCAATTTTTGTGATCCGACTGCAATATTATGGTTTAAATGTAGGATTTCAATTACGGGGTGCGACAGGCAAACGGGGAATACAAATAAAGCTGTTAAAAGGTTCGTGCGTGCTTCATGCATTGTGGGCTTTTATACGGGTCAAATTAATCACAAGATACATAATTTTGATCAGATTATACGTCTCGCTCCCGCCAGATAAACGTATGTTGTTAGGGAACATGTCGCGCACAGCAAAATTGTAGTTACGATTATATTTACGACTATACGTATATGAAAGGGCAAGCTTAGAGCAAGAGCCGCGTTATGATGATTTCAATCGTTTTCCTGTGGCACCCCTTTACACGCTACCGATTAGGTAGATTTTGGAGTTGTGATGTCGTCGAGATAATGTATAATTTCGAAGCGTAGACGTACGTAATTCTTAGTACAATGAGATAACGATGAATTTATTTGTAGTATCTATTATGATAACTGTAAGTAATAAAAACGAAACACCACCAAATGAATATTGTCTGTGTTCAATATGTCGTCTAGCGACAGCACCCGACTAGCCAGTAACGCTCACGACACGTAGCCAGGACATAAGATTCATCATCTCAATGTATACGTATTCTCCTAATCGCACCTCGCTTATTCTCGTAAGGTTTAATTAAGAGCGCGTATTTGTTTTGTACCATACCTTCCTAATTGTTAGCAAATAAGTAGACATCGAATCAAAATAGACTAGGAAAACTAAGCAATTATCATAATATTCATAAGTATAATTATACCTACTTCTAAACTATCTCGATAAATGATTAATTCAATTATCGAATGGTAATATTCTTCAACTTCTAAGCAATTTCACACATTTGTCGTAGAATAGAACATGTACATTAACGTAAAAATATCGATTTTATTATTTATAAGAAAGATGTAGAATTTGAAATCAATACCTATGCCGTCATGTAGGAATGAAAGTTGATAAGATATATTGGAATTTTATTTATATATCAGTCGAGTATTTACATAAAATGGTTATGATTATACAATGGAACGCAGAAATTAAGCACAACAAAGTGAATAACAATGTATTTATTTAAACAAACAATAATGTTGTACATATCCTCAGAGCAGAGGTGACTTGGGTAGTATAGGAGTAATCCTCGAGACGCACCAATGCCCACTTAGCATGTAAACAATTATCCTTATGATAATAAGTACAATATTTAACAATTTACGTTAAGCAATTGCTCAATTCATAGAACCAACAACGGCTAATATACTTAGAGATACATTCATCTATTGAACCCCCCATCCTGAAAAAGGCTGGTCCTAATAATATGATTGTAATGTTAATTTCATACCTTGTACGGTACCGACTTACATCATTATAATATCACACATTTTGTTTTTCTATAACTCTTATATATGAAACTTCGTTTTGGAAGTCAGGTTAAAAAAATATAGCAATATCGCGTCTATGATTAAATTCAATTTCACGCTTCTTTACAATAGTCAAGGTGAAGTCATGCCTTACAGTGTATCGTGAAAAACTGTGCCAGCGTGTCTCTGTTGGAGAAAATTTGGATATATTTTTAAACAAATGTGGTGCCAAATTTATGGGACAGGAATTGAAAACTAAGTCATAATTTTAATACGAACAGAAATTAAAATGACAATTTTAAAATAATATATTTGTACAAAATTAAAAATAAAACATTTAAATGGCTAATTATATAACGCTTTTCGTGTTAAGTATAAAATGAGAAATAATGCTATATGAATACTTGAAATGGAGGCACTTTTAAGTGCACAAGTACGACGATTTACAAATCAGATATGTGAGTGTCGTTACATTCGAATTCATAAATTTATGAGCAAAAATTGATCAAAATATGTGAACTTGAATCTATTCTTAACAGCATAGAGGCGTGCTCAGATATTTTTGATCACATTTTTGATTATAAATTTATGAACTCGGCTGTACAAGCGATATGATATATTGAGGTATCGGTGCATGGTCTAGTGTCCCTCGTAATCACATTACTGAGATGAATTAACCAAACTAGAACAATTAACAGTAAGCACGTTGGACTGCTCGCAGTAGATTAGCGCAGCTCAATTGTAGAATAATAAGTTTGTAATTACGTATTTATATTGTTAATAAAATCGTTATAATATAGAACGGGTGTGTTTACTTTCTCGATTGACTTGCCCTACTCGATTAGTACAGGTGTGTACACAATACCCAATTACAGAGGGGTGTTTCTGGGACGCGTCGGTATTAATTCAGTGAATAAAGGATTTTGACCTTACAAACGGTCCGGTAGTTTTGAATTTTTGATGTGGTGTTTAGGATGGTTAGTCAGTGCTTAAAATGCAAAATGCACAATTCCCTCCCCTCCGCGCCCGCCGCCATATTGAAAAAGCCGGCACTCTCTTCATATTTTTGCTCATACCTTCCTTTAGGAGCATTTTAGCTAGAAGAAAGCTGTGATAATGTTATAGAGAGTTAAATTTACTACATTTTCCATTTTATATTTTGTTTCTAGGATAGATAGTTACGGAGATATGCACATTTGAAAAAACTTAAGAAATTGCAATTTCCAACTCAAAAACAAACTTCTGGATTATATCTTCGTTTAGGAGCATTTTAGCTAGAATAGTGCTTGGGCATCTTTGTAGAGAATTAAATTTACTACAATTTACATTTCAAATTTTGTTTCTAGGACAGATAATAACGGAGATATGTAAAAAATAAAGTCACGTTTTCCGAAAATGTATGTAAAAATGGACATGAGTTTTATAAGCAATTATATTTCCTACATGTTTTAATTTGTCCTAGACTAGTCCATAACTGAATGACAGCGTTCTAAACCAAGAATTTTGAGAAATTTTCGGAAAATTCGATTTTTCTGTTTTATAAATGTGAATATCTCCGTAACTCCCTCTCCTTGAAACAAAATTTGAAGTGTAAATTATAGTAAATTTAATTCTCTACAACATTGTCCAAGCTTTGTTGTAGCTAAAATGCTCCTAAACGAAGATATAATCCAGAAGTTTGTTTATCAGTAGGAAATTGCGATTTTTACGTTTTTTTAAATGTGGATATCTCCGCACCTATCTGTCCTAGAAAAAAAATATAAAATGGAGAATGTAGTAAATTTAACTCTCTATAACATTGTTGAAGCTTTCTTCTAGCTAAAATGCTCCTAAAGGAAGATATGAGCAAAAATAAGAAGAGAGTGCCGGTTTTTTCAATATGGCGGCGGGCGCGGAGGGGGGGAATTGTGCATTTTGCATTTTAAGCACTGACTAACCATCCTAGACAACATATCAAAAATTCAAAACTACCGGACCGTTTGTAAGGTCACACATAGTACTTTAGTCTCTATTCACCGTATTATATAACTATAAATGCTATTCAATCTTGCCGAAATAACTGGGTAAGTGTAAGTGCCTACATTCTAAGGCCCATCCACACAAGACATTCTCTATTGTGAAATAATATCATTTCATTGGATAAATGAATTAAACCTTGCTTAATTTGGGACTAGGTGTGACATGTGAGGTTGTCTGATATTTATTTGACTTATTGTTCGTGCTATACAGTCGTACATTGAACCAATATTTATTATATTATTACGTTCCACAGATATAGGCAAAATATATAGATACGGTTAAACTTATACGTGACAAATATTTGGTACAGATTTCACACCACACACGGGCGCCTAAAAATGATGAATATTTGCCTTATTCTATTTTAACCCTTTGGAAGCTTTACGTTAAAATACAAAAGTGTCAATCACACGCCAAACGCTATGTCACTGCAGAGAGTGAAATTAAACCTTAATATTTGAAAGGAAAGAGTTTGGTTTTATATTACACTTGTTAACGGGTTCCCCTCCGTTAGCCCGAAAAACTTTCATCCTAATTTCATTGGCCCTAATTTTGGTAACCCTAAAATCATTAACCCGAATTTTCATTCATCCTAATTAATGAATAGCCCTAATTTCAGGATTCCGAATTTTCATAATACCTAATTACGTCATACCGAATTCTCTCTAGCCCTAATTTGCACTTAGCCGATTTTTTTAGACTACTAATATTATAATACCTAATAATGCTAAAACCTAAATTTTATTAAACCTACTTATCTATAAACCTAAGGCGAGTGCTGCTCTCCCTCCGCGCCTCCGGTTTTGGAATAACACTAGGGTAGGACAGGCAAGACCACGTGGAGTCGGAATTGCCAACTCAGGATGAAAATGGGAATCTTTGACGCTCCGCTCGCTCCGCTATACATTGTCACAATAGAAACCTAACCTAACCTACAGTTTTCGGGGTTCAGCCAATTCGATATTTGTCCAAATCCGTACTTTCTGTTTTAACGTAAAAATAGGTTTAATAATCTTTAGTACTCTTGACATTTAGTGTCGGTAATGATTAGGTCTAATAATCATTAGGTGTGGTAATTATTAGGTTATTTCATATTAGTATTGTTGACAATTAGTACAAATCATTATTAGAGTATTGGATTATTAGGTCTAACAACTAATTAGGGTATAAAAATTAGGTGAAATGACATTAGGGCTAATGAAAATTAGAGCTAACGTTGATAGGTGTAATAATATTAGCACTTGCGTTATTAGGTCAAGTAGGGGAGTACCTTGTTAACGCCTAGGTATGTGCACGGCAGCACACGACACCTTTAGGCATTCTTGGCGTTCAAAGAGTGAATTAAATCAACATATTCTGTAGAGTAGCGGTTTCCCTTTAATCAGATTGGTGTATCTTGTACGAAAGTTGCTAAACATTTACAAATTGCAAAAGTTGTTATAACAAAATACTGACCGCGATTTCTTATTTGCTAAGTAAAACATCGTCGTTGAAATTCTGCGTCTTACTTTTTTCCGCCATGGTATATATTTAATCGGTGTCTTCTTTTCTACTTGAAGATAAAATAACTTGAACCTAAAAGTGAGCAGATGATTCTTGAAAGTAGCGAATGTTTAAACTAGACTAATATTTTCTTAAATATGTAAGGCGGTATCACATTTACAGTCACGCAAAAATAATCGTTATTACTAACGTTTCCGCATGGCCGTACTAATCGTAACTTAAAATACTTACAAAGTAACCTTCCTTCCTATAGTTTATTTATCTGAATCAGCTAACAAATCTGGGTCATCGAAAAGATTTCTTGCTTCTTTATTCTCTCCCATCTCGGCTAAGCTCTTCATAATAGCATCATTCAGTTTGGTGTCTTCAATGATGCGATTAGCACTTTCAGCCGCTTGCTTGGCGTTTATGTCATCTATATCCGGCATTACATCAAATAAGGATCCGTACTCTGCCGCTAGCTCCTCAACTGTCAATGGTCTTTCCGTCGTGGTTGTTGTAGTAGGCTTCTTCTTACGTTTAGGTTTAACTGTGGTAGCTTCTTTTGGCATTTCAGTTTTGCTATCAGCATCTTTTTTCTCGTTTTCCTTTTTATCATCGTCGCCTTTCTTCTCACCATCCTTTTTCTCTCCTTCTTTAACTTGATTTTCTGGTTCAGGCTTCTTGCTCGAGTCTTCGGGTGCTTGCGTTGATCTACTTTCATCAAATAATCTTTTAGCATAATCTCGGAAATCTTTTGGATAATCCTTATCATCTTTCCAAATATCGCTCTCTCCGCCTTTCGACTGCTTACTAAGTTTCCGCATAATTTCTTTTATTTTGTAATCATCCGCAGAAGAGCGGTCTTCTTCGTTGGCGTCAAGGATATTTAAAATCTGGTCAAGAATACGGCTGATTTTCTTGGCTTCATCAGTGTTTTTATGTTTATGTTCTATTTCATGCAACAGTTTGATGTCATTCCAGATACTCTCGACGGATGGTTCAGATGTCTGTAGCTCTATCGCTTTGAACTTGTCTTTAACTTCTTGAGACAGCTCTTCAAGTTGCGTCCTTAATAATTCGCTTATTTCAGTTAATCGTGCCGTTTCATCTTTCAAAGCCATTTTGACACTTTCCAACTGTGTATGAGTGTCATCTTTTTTGAGAACGTTACACAATACTTGGTCCACGTCTAATAACGATGTATCAATTTGTCTGTGTTCTATTTTCGTAAGTGGTAACGCTATGAAGTGAGACGTGTCCTGCACGGGAGGCGGCGGCGGCGGAGGAGGCGGTGTCAGTATTTCCACAACCGGTTCCTGGACCACCTCAGTGCCGTCCCTGCATCTTTGATCGTATTCTGAAGCGTCGCCGAACATGCCTAAAGCCAGAACCTGTTCCACTGCCAGCAAAGTGCAGTCGATAGTCTCCCTGACGTCGTATATGACGTCACTCAACAGTTTCCCGAAACTGCTCTCCACTGAGGACACCACGCCACGGATCTCGTCGAAAAACGACGCAGACGTCTGAAAAATACGCACTAGTTTATAACTTTGGTCAAGTCAGTCAAGGTCATATTTTATAAATACGCAATAATCCTATGTACAAAACTTGCGATGAACATACATTAATTTTCTATAAATTAGTGCTATAAAATATTAGTTCAAAGAGAAAATAAATCAGGCACTTACCTGTAGCACAAGTCCAGACAAGATGATTGCTATCACTTTCATATTCACGACTTAAAATATCCGTTTATTAATACGAAGTGATATCGCCGCGCGGCGCGGAGGCACTTACGGGTACTACACTTTTGAAGCCATTTAAATTTCAATACTATTTGCTCAATCAAGACAGGCGTCACAGAGGCAAGAACAGCTGCGTCAATATTTGCTGCAACACCATACTATTAGCCACGTTTACATTCGATTAATAAGGCAATTTTGTATAATCCGAAACAGCTTATAATAAAGTCAGTAGGTATATGTTTCTTTCGAGAACGTGCATGCATTTATGAAAATTAGACCTTTTTTTAATGTAACAAAGGTGTATTTTGCAAAATACCGAAACGAAAAATACACAGTAACAAAATGTGTCGCAATTACAATCGAACAAAAATAACACATTTACATGGGAGTTATTTTTTTATTCATGTATTTACTTAAATGTAAAATAATTTATCACAAACTAGGTATATATTTTAAAGTGCCAAAGATTGTGGCTCGATATGATTACAATTTAGTTTTAACTACGATGTAAACATTTACAAAATAAATTATTGTCAGTTGATTTGTACATTCATACACTGACAATCCCCTTCACCCTCGGGACAATACATTCACGTCATTCATTTCGAGTTTTTCAAATTATTGTAATAACAAACATCTATAACTAGAGGATAATTGGCGCGCGAGCTGACTGCAGCGGTAAGGGCCTTATTACACTTGCGATTTGTGAGTGAGTTTTCTATACAAATAAGCGTTGCGGCGAACTCACTGCGTGATCGCCTTAATACAAAACCGCTCGCAAGTGTCATAAGGCCCTATAAAATTCGATTTAATGTGACGTCATTAATATAATATCAGCGGGACAGTTCTTAACTTAACAGCGCTCATGTATTGTCTCTAGAAAACTACCAATGGAAGAAGAAAATTAGGTGGACCTAAAAGGTAAAATACAGAAGGTAATTTCGATAAGTCGAATAATGCTCGACACATTTTGAATCGCAGTTTATGAGAGGATTCAAGTAAATATAGCGGTATCAAACTCATTGCACAGACTAGAAACTATTTAATACTATAACGCCGTGATCGTTCTGTAATTTAAAAATGCAGTCATCTTGCGCGGTTACTGTATTTGTGAGTAAATGTGTTGTTACTAAATTATGAACTTGTATTTGACTATTCCACAAACAGGATTAATATTTTAAACTGCTTAGTAAACGATTATGATTAGATAAAGAGAAACGTTATTTCCAAAAGCCCAATTCGAAATGTAGTTATTTGAACACTCAGAATGCTCTAGCTACGCCTAATCCTTATCCAGTTACAAATTGGCACTTTTTGAGCAAACTTCACTCTCATCCTTAGTATTTAACATGCGTACCTATTATATACCTACTTACATCACAAATATTCGCCACACTAGGCACCCTATAATCTGCTTTTGACACCGAAACCTTTGCTTCACGCGAAGTTAGAGAGTACATAAATCATCAAACTCTACTTTCACCGTAATTGAATATTCTTGAATTTCTTTGCCAACCTAATCAACACATGAATAGGAGAGGAGTTTGATATTTCGGGCGTTACAATTATATTATACCTACAACTATTATTAAACTACAGAGTTGAAAAAAAATATTAACATTTACATGATATCCGTTCATAAGGATTTTTACTTATATTACAATAAAAAATAAAATATAATTTTTCTAAAATTGATACATCAAATATGAAGACTTTTAAAAATAAAAACTGTAAAATTGTTAAAAACAAATAATATAAACACATGTGGAATGTAACAAGTGCATCCACGGTGAGATTTATTCCTTACTTACAAATCTTATAATACTATGAGATATCACTAGGGTTATTGCTTCGTTCCACACATTGTCAGACATTATGTGAAGCAGCAGCGCATATAATTAAAAACGCGTTTCGTAAAGACAATAGTACAAAGTTTACGTAAATATATGACAAGATTTTTGATTATAGAAACGTGTGATTGTAGTGAGGTCAATATTAGTGAAGTTCGTTTATGTTAATAAATATGTGACGTTACTATAGAACATAAAGCGATGCATATTTCATTGTACTGTTGCTATATACGAAAGATAATAAAAATTGAGCTACGTAACATTATACTCTGTCGCCATGTGTTCTTCTAATTAGGTTTTCTAGTAAAAATTTGGAAAAATTACAAAAGAGCAACCATCAAATACATAAATGCTTTCTTCACAACCTAAATAATAGGTTTCTATTTATTCACAATGAATACATCATAATTTTAATAACATGATTTAGGAGAATAATATAATTTAATTCTTGACTAAATAAATAAGTTTTTCTTTATAATAATTACTATACGTGCAATATCAAAGGAAAATAAAACATAATGCACATGGTACTGTAAATATTAAACGCAATGTCTTCATAAGAAATTAAAACAATGGGCAGTATTGAAATACTTATTACAAAAGTTATAGTAAATTTCTACATTTTTTTTTGCCATGCGCCTTTTAATATTAGCGGATATTTTATAAGATACCTTAACATATTAACCCTCGAAATATCGAGCAATATTAATTCAGCATAACATTTTGTATAAAAGGTATTTTTTTAGTAAGACCAGTACTAAACGTGACATATTTTGATTTACTTTTTTTTATTTGACTTTTTACGATCGAGTTTGTAATTTACCTTAAACAACTACAAGAGTTCTTGATATTACTCCTGATACGCATCGTAACATACCTAGCACTAGTAGTCCGCAACCCACACATAATTATGGCATACAATATATCATCCTCATTAACACAATAGGCGTTATAAATATACGAATTCATTTCAAAATAGCTGTCCACATACAAAGCTTTAAAAGAGATCACTTACGTTATTCTACACCCGAATGCGAATTGTGACAACAGGGTGAGGACCTTACGCATGAGCAAACCCTCGCATTCATTCACCCATAACGGAATCAAACAGTCTCACCCATTCGTCGTGTCATGGCGACGCGGCCTCGCCGTTCTCCTCGTTCGTTCGTGAGGAGTGCGCTTCTCTCTTCGGCGGGATAGGAGCCGCGCGTGGCGTGCTATCCTCCATCCCGGGCAACACGCTGAGCCGGGGGAGCGGCGGGATGGGCGGCACGGCGCCGGAGCCGGAGCCGGGGCCGGAGCCGAGGCCGGAGCCGGCGCCGGAGCCGGGGCCGGCGGCGGCGGCAGCGGCGGGCGGCGAGAACCCGTTGGCCATGCGTTGGTAGTGCGGCTTCCATTTGTTGGCCGGCGGTGTGTAGTTCAAATGGTCGTATTCCATTTCTAAAATAATAATAACACCATGATATTAGAAGGTGAACTTTTCTTTTTTACACACCTATTGTTTCCTAAATGTAGGTATATTTCGCAAATTTTTCATTTTTCAAATAAGGATTTTCTGAAAAGCTAGATACGTTTCAAGACAAGATGTGTGCGCAGGAGGAGAGTTCATGGAATAACGTTCATTTCGGCTAATTTTAAAACAGTTAATTAGGTAAAATTGACGATTGTAACGAATAGTATTACTAATTACCATATCCTTCCTTGTGTTTAATCTCATCATAAACATGATCCGGCTTGTTTTCTTCGTCGATGCTGTGGTACAGGTTGGGGTTCGTCGCATCGGCGTCCTTGTTCTTTAGGCAGGACAGCGGGTCGTACGCTGCTGTCAAAATAATTTCAATGCCATTTAGTTGCGTAGTCTCAAAATAAAGGTTGAATTATAAAGTACCGTAGTAAGTGCCTGGAAGGACTTAAAGAAGCCTGTAGCCTATATACAGGTTTCATGGCCAAGTTTATTCCGCAGAATTGTAAAGGCAATATCCAATACTTACTGAAGGACGAACAAATAAAACGAAAGATAATTTAAATATAGGTTATTTTTTTTTTAAGTCAACCAGTAGATTTTTTATTCGATTTTTAAGCTGCTAACCTCCGAAAATCTTGAACATACGAAAAATAACGGCGCAAATAACTGCGTTTTCAATTTAGGTACTTATTCGCTACTTATCTTATAGACTATGTGTATATAATTATCTGTTGCCATACATTTACGACGTATTTCGTCGTATTCGAACACCGTAACTAATTCAAAATGTAAATTTATAGCTACGTATTGTTGAGGTCTCATGTTAAGTGACGTCACAGCATTCATAGACAATAATGGAGATACACATGAATCTAAATATGGTGGAAAGCAAATATGATTAAAATTCACAAGATTATCCTCGCAAATTAATATGATTCTTGTCGAGACTTGGTTTGTCATTTGAGTAAATAATTTTATATTCCAATGAAAAGTAAAAGTAGAAAATGTCACTTAATAGAATAGAGTAGTGCTTCTGATGCGATAGAGTCGATTGTAAATTAGACAGCGGTTACACGTTCAGTCCAGCGTCAGTTCTGTCCATCATTCTGGCCGGTCAGTATACTGTCTTTTATTCATTTTTATCAGTCTGGACCGTCAGTCCATCAGTTCGGGAGGATAACTCTGATCATTCTGACCTGAACTGCTGCTCCTGATGGGCTGAACTGACGCCAAACTGAGCGTGTAACAGCTGTCTAAGATTGCAATATGCAGAGCGCAAAACTATGTAGTTTTTCACCTCACCAGCTCAACATGGCGGCTTTGCTGCGAGATAACAGTGAACAAAATGTGATTTTGTTTCGAGTGCGAGTAGAAAGTAGCTTTTTATTTTTTTATTTTTTTTGATGAATTGTCATTTCTCAGCCACAGGTTAATTATAAAATTTGAATCATTCGAATTTTTATGCACTCTGTCTCTGTCATATCTATATGAAAAAGAGAGTGATAAAGACATATCGATTCGAAATTCGATTTTCGAATCTGACTTCGAATAAGAACACGTTTCGATCGACGCGTTGTATTGTACCAAAAAAAAATAAAAAAAAATACCCGTAGAAGTTTTTATTACAAAATACTGTTTTGAACGTTTAAATAATTGTGTCTTTTATATAAATCAAATAGATTATTGTTTAAATAAGTTAAGATTTTTCAACTTTATACTGTATAAATAAAATAAATAAAATAAATAAAATAAAATAAAAAAGCCTTTATTCTATTACCTTGACATTACATTACATATAAACTACTTGTCCTTAATTTACTAGGTAAAAGTCGCCTCTGCGGCGTAGGCCTCCCCCATTTCCTGTATACCTGTACAAATAATTTATGACCACCAATTTATCATAGAAGCAGTTCCGAATCATATTTAAAAAAATATCGAGTTCAAATTGTTATTTTCTTTTGTATTAATTTTGTTTAGTGCTTTACGAGTAAAAATATTTATTAAACTATAAACAAAATCTCGTATAAAATAAATAAACACGTAATGTATTTGCTCAATCTTCCAATTTGATCAAATAATGACAACCATGGTGGTCGTGAGGGACTGGTACAGTATTGGAAAGTATTATTATTTCAATTTATTTAGATTTTTATTTCCTTTCAAGCAGCGGGTGTCTATTTTCTAATTAATAATGTCATTGAAATCAGCAACAAAGACAATACACACACCTACACCTGAATGGTTGGAAGAAAAAGAACAAAAAGTCGAACCTTATGTTCTCGCTGTCGAGGTGAAACGTTGTGTGTGCTACACGAGAGCAAAGTTTTTTGCATCTCGTGCTGTTGAGTCCCTTGCTACACTCAAGATTCTAAATAAGAATCACTCGCTACGCTCGTGATTCAAACATAGAATCCTTCGCTTGCTCGGGACTCAAAATCAGCACTCGCAACAAAAAACAACTTTGCTCTCTTGTTGCACAAATAACTATTAGACAATTAACGTTAATTGCGTTGGATTTTCCATAAAGTTTTGCTATCGTTCGGACTTCCAACATTAATTGTTGTCTGTTGTCATATTTACAGCCCAACAGAGTGTTCAACCCACGCCACATTGCGGATTTTTAGTGGCACTAATTAATTTTACAGGCAACGACAAGATTTTCGTAACTGACGTTGAAAGTCAGTGAATGTCACTGATGTAAACGAAGAGAAAACGGGACTAAACATTCCGCAAATTTCAAGAAATATTCGCATAATAAAGCCAAAACAATCCAGTGATGAAACTCAAGTGTTTTTCAATAGGATTCGGTAAGTATTTATTTCGCAAGAAGAACGAAGGATTGAGCAGCATTCCGGCAAACAATGTTTTGAATTTGGTTGATGACAAATCGTTGACAAATAAATCGCTACTGACGTTTAATAATGCAATATGATGTAATGCGGCGAGCGTCATGGGAACCTTCGCACCGGGAATGACACGGGGCGGGTTATTCGACTAGTGCCTAAGGTAAAGGTACATGATGGATAAATGTATTTATTAATTTAAAATTGTGATTAGGATAAGATTGACTCTGTATTTGTATAAATATGATGTATGCACATTATAAACGTGTAAAAGCTGTTTGTAGCGCCACTATCTCTGGCCAAGACCGTTGTTAGGCTAAATATTTAGACAATTAGAATTTTGAAACGTCACACTACATAATAATTAATGATAAGTAGAACCAGTCAGTCGCCCAGTTCCTCATTCTACCGATAGTAGTGTTGCCAAACTCTATGCTCAGGCATACCAAACTTTATAGTAGTATTTGCGGATGCCGTTTCAATGGTGTTGGATAACGTTTCTTCGATACGACAACTCGAAGCTGTCAAATACATAAATACCAGTTGAAACTTACTGTCAGTAGAGCCGGTGGCCCGGTTCCTCAGTTTCTCCATGGTGGTGTTGCTGAGCTTGCCGCTCAGGTTGTTGTGGATGTGTGTCGCGTTGTTGAGTAGAGTTGCTTCGTCCCCGCGAGTCAAACCTTGGTACGAGTACACCGGGTTGTCGAAGTGTTGTTCTGTCACAATAATGTTCACAATTTAATTATATATATTCTTTATTGGGGGGAAAAACAAACATAAGCAAAACAGTTACTTATGATAAGAAATCTTAAGTTAGGTATAGCCTACATCTAACATATCACACAACGTCTTCGGCTGGAAATTAAAATAAGTTTCTGTGAAAAATTAAATTTTGGTGATAAGCTTTTATAGCCGACTGTACTTATCGTTAAACATCCATCAATTGCTCACTGATATGATTCTAAAGAGGCAAGGATTCCAAACTCGGTAGGATTTATTTAGTCTATTACAGAGTTCCTAGGGCTACCTTCGGGGACACGTCGTCATGGGTGTCATATGTGGCTAGGTTTTCGAGGATGCAAATTTCATGGATGTGTTTATTCTATCACGTCACCGTTGTGATTTACAGTGCATACATACCGGGCTGCGTGGCGGGGTCAGCTGTGTAGTGGACGTGCGCGATCTCCCGCTTGAGGTTTTTCACACGTTTTCGGTAGTAGAACAACATCAGAGCCGCAGCCGCTAAGCAAAGTAGCAGTAGCACCACCATTGTCGCTGTTAGCCCGGCATGCCCGCCGCCTACTGGAGAACACACGTTATTATTACTATTTATTTATTAGACACACAAGCTATACAATCATACTATGCTAGGCATAACTGCCTGCATACGATTCTGAACATCCCACACACATCTGAACACAGTTTGTAAACCATCCATTCAAGGTCATAAACTAGACCGATAGCATTGACATCGCGCTTCCATCACGTTGTTGCACGTCAGAGGCGACCTTTGGCGTAAGAGTATACTAGCAGTGACGTAAACTAGACCGATGGTTGCGAGTTCCTCTTGAGTCCAAACAATGAGTAGTCTCGCGTCAGAGGTGTCCTTTAAAATTAAGTATTACCGGCGTGAGTATCATAGTTATCGCTGGCAGACTAAGTTTCTTTTCAGCGGGCTCTTGCACGGCTTTTGGGGCGTGAAACATTTTGCATAAGAGTCGTACGTCGTCGTAGTCGGTTGGCTGTCACAAACGAATTCGATGGTTTAGAGCTCTTTGTGCACATACAATCGTGTCTCACCACTCGCACCAGAGGCGGGCAACCTTAAAATCTTTCTTGCATGTGTATTGTCGGCAATGATGCCTCGCCGACACATTCAACCGCGTACTGGATGGCAGTCCCAGATGCCTTGCAACTGGCACTTGCACGGTTCCATGATACTTTTTAGCTCCAGCGTCGTAAAACTGACCAGTAGTTGCGCACTTCTGACATGAAGTGCGATGTTTCAAGCCAGGGGAACGCAACCTGTGGAGTTATAGCGTACCTGAAGCGGGGTCGATGACTATGGCGTCGCTGGCGTGCGTATCGCAGTTGTCACCGATGAAGCCTCGTCGACACACACAGCCGCGGACCGGATGGCAGTCCCAGTTGCCTTCCGACGGGCACTTGCACGGCTCCATGCAGTGGTCGCCGAAGTAGCCCTCCGGACAGACTAAAAAAATACTTAAATATTAGTAATTTGATCAGAGTCAAGGAAAATTTATAAAGTAGAATATGTGAGAAGGAAATTTAGGCCGTCGTGACAGATATCGCGAAAACTCGTTATTGCTGATACGCGATATTGGTTGTATTTGTGATACGTGTACGTCCGATACGCGCTGTGAAAAACGTAAAACGGCCTCAACGTAAATTTCGCTTTGTATTTAAATATCTCATTTGTGTATCCGGCAGTGCCATACGTGCAGCTGGCTACTTTAGTGCACCGACAGTCATATGGTGCTAACATATTCAGGCAACCTTACTCGACCTCACAATCCCGTCCCCATCACAATTACGTGTTAAGTGACCACTAATGCTGCATGGTGTAGGCTCTTTTAAAGTATAGGGTTGGAAGGTTCCAGTGGCGTGGCGTCAAACTAAAACTCAGGGCTCGCCGGGTAGATTTAGCTTACTGGTCCCTCAGTAGCAATAGCGAATAATGCCCTCGGCGCAGCGGCACGGCTGCGAGCAGTTCGGGCCCCACCAGCCCGCGGGACACGGGTTCATAGAAGCCACAGCACTGGTAGCTGGTAACATTGGCAGGGTGTTGGTGTCAGACAGTACTCACACTGCGTGCAGTAGGCGCCGGTGTAGCCGGGCGGGCAGCGGCAGTAGCCGTCGTTGGGGCGGCACGCGGCGCCCTCGGCGCAGCGGCACGGCTGCGAGCAGTTCGGGCCCCACCAGCCCGCGGGACACGGGTTCATAGAAGCCACAGCACTGGTAGCTGGTAACATTGGCAGGGTGTTGGTGTCAGACAGTACTCACACTGCGTGCAGTAGGCGCCGGTGTAGCCGGGCGGGCAGCGGCAGTAGCCGTCGTTGGGGCGGCACGCGGCGCCCTCGGCGCAGCGGCACGGCTGCGAGCAGTTCGGGCCCCACCAGCCCGCGGGACACGGGTTCATAGAAGCCACAGCACTGGTAGCTGGTAACATTGGCAGGGTGTTGGTGTCAGACAGTACTCACACTGCGTGCAGTAGGCGCCGGTGTAGCCGGGCGGGCAGCGGCAGTAGCCGTCGTTGGGGCGGCACGCGGCGCCCTCGGCGCAGCGGCACGGCTGCGAGCAGTTCGGGCCCCACCAGCCCGCGGGACACGGGTTCATAGAAGCCACAGCACTGGTAGCTGGTAACATTGGCAGGGTGTTGGTGTCAGACAGTACTCACACTGCGTGCAGTAGGCGCCGGTGTAGCCGGGCGGGCAGCGGCAGTAGCCGTCGTTGGGGCGGCACGCGGCGCCCTCGGCGCAGCGGCACGGCTGCGAGCAGTTCGGGCCCCACCAGCCCGCGGGACACGGGTTCATAGAAGCCACAGCACTGGTAGCTGGTAACATTGGCAGGGTGTTGGTGTCAGACAGTACTCACACTGCGTGCAGTAGGCGCCGGTGTAGCCGGGCGGGCAGCGGCAGTAGCCGTCGTTGGGGCGGCACGCGGCGCCCTCGGCGCAGCGGCACGGCTGCGAGCAGTTCGGGCCCCACCAGCCCGCGGGACACGGGTTCATAGAAGCCACAGCACTGGTAGCTGGTAACATTGGCAGGGTGTTGGTGTCAGACAGTACTCACACTGCGTGCAGTAGGCGCCGGTGTAGCCGGGCGGGCAGCGGCAGTAGCCGTCGTTGGGGCGGCACGCGGCGCCCTCGGCGCAGCGGCACGGCTGCGAGCAGTTCGGGCCCCACCAGCCCGCGGGACACGGGTTCATAGAAGCCACAGCACTGGTAGCTGGTAACATTGGCAGGGTGTTGGTGTCAGACAGTACTCACACTGCGTGCAGTAGGCGCCGGTGTAGCCGGGCGGGCAGCGGCAGTAGCCGTCGTTGGGGCGGCACGCGGCGCCCTCGGCGCAGCGGCACGGCTGCGAGCAGTTCGGGCCCCACCAGCCCGCGGGACACGGGTTCATAGAAGCCACAGCACTGGTAGCTGGTAACATTGGCAGGGTGTTGGTGTCAGACAGTACTCACACTGCGTGCAGTAGGCGCCGGTGTAGCCGGGCGGGCAGCGGCAGTAGCCGTCGTTGGGGCGGCACGCGGCGCCCTCGGCGCAGCGGCACGGCTGCGAGCAGTTCGGGCCCCACCAGCCCGCGGGACACGGGTTCATAGAAGCCACAGCACTGGTAGCTGGTAACATTGGCAGGGTGTTGGTGTCAGACAGTACTCACACTGCGTGCAGTAGGCGCCGGTGTAGCCGGGCGGGCAGCGGCAGTAGCCGTCGTTGGGGCGGCACGCGGCGCCCTCGGCGCAGCGGCACGGCTGCGAGCAGTTCGGGCCCCACCAGCCCGCGGGACACGGGTTCATAGAAGCCACAGCACTGGTAGCTGGTAACATTGGCAGGGTGTTGGTGTCAGACAGTACTCACACTGCGTGCAGTAGGCGCCGGTGTAGCCGGGCGGGCAGCGGCAGTAGCCGTCGTTGGGGCGGCACGCGGCGCCCTCGGCGCAGCGGCACGGCTGCGAGCAGTTCGGGCCCCACCAGCCCGCGGGACACGGGTTCATAGAAGCCACAGCACTGGTAGCTGGTAACATTGGCAGGGTGTTGGTGTCAGACAGTACTCACACTGCGTGCAGTAGGCGCCGGTGTAGCCGGGCGGGCAGCGGCAGTAGCCGTCGTTGGGGCGGCACGCGGCGCCCTCGGCGCAGCGGCACGGCTGCGAGCAGTTCGGGCCCCACCAGCCCGCGGGACACGGGTTCATAGAAGCCACAGCACTGGTAGCTGGTAACATTGGCAGGGTGTTGGTGTCAGACAGTACTCACACTGCGTGCAGTAGGCGCCGGTGTAGCCGGGCGGGCAGCGGCAGTAGCCGTCGTTGGGGCGGCACGCGGCGCCCTCGGCGCAGCGGCACGGCTGCGAGCAGTTCGGGCCCCACCAGCCCGCGGGACACGGGTTCATAGAAGCCACAGCACTGGTAGCTGGTAACATTGGCAGGGTGTTGGTGTCAGACAGTACTCACACTGCGTGCAGTAGGCGCCGGTGTAGCCGGGCGGGCAGCGGCAGTAGCCGTCGTTGGGGCGGCACGCGGCGCCCTCGGCGCAGCGGCACGGCTGCGAGCAGTTCGGGCCCCACCAGCCCGCGGGACACGGGTTCATAGAAGCCACAGCACTGGTAGCTGGTAACATTGGCAGGGTGTTGGTGTCAGACAGTACTCACACTGCGTGCAGTAGGCGCCGGTGTAGCCGGGCGGGCAGCGGCAGTAGCCGTCGTTGGGGCGGCACGCGGCGCCCTCGGCGCAGCGGCACGGCTGCGAGCAGTTCGGGCCCCACCAGCCCGCGGGACACGGGTTCATAGAAGCCACAGCACTGGTAGCTGGTAACATTGGCAGGGTGTTGGTGTCAGACAGTACTCACACTGCGTGCAGTAGGCGCCGGTGTAGCCGGGCGGGCAGCGGCAGTAGCCGTCGTTGGGGCGGCACGCGGCGCCCTCGGCGCAGCGGCACGGCTGCGAGCAGTTCGGGCCCCACCAGCCCGCGGGACACGGGTTCAAAGAAGCCACAGCACTGGTAGCTGGTAACATTGGCAGGGTGTTGGTGTCAGACAGTACTCACACTGCGTGCAGTAGGCGCCGGTGTAGCCGGGCGGGCAGCGGCAGTAGCCGTCGTTGGGGCGGCACGCGGCGCCCTCGGCGCAGCGGCACGGCTGCGAGCAGTTCGGGCCCCACCAGCCCGCGGGACACGGGTTCATAGAAGCCACAGCACTGGTAGCTGGTAACATTGGCAGGGTGTTGGTGTCAGACAGTACTCACACTGCGTGCAGTAGGCGCCGGTGTAGCCGGGCGGGCAGCGGCAGTAGCCGTCGTTGGGGCGGCACGCGGCGCCCTCGGCGCAGCGGCACGGCTGCGAGCAGTTCGGGCCCCACCAGCCCGCGGGACACGGGTTCATAGAAGCCACAGCACTGGTAGCTGGTAACATTGGCAGGGTGTTGGTGTCAGACAGTACTCACACTGCGTGCAGTAGGCGCCGGTGTAGCCGGGCGGGCAGCGGCAGTAGCCGTCGTTGGGGCGGCACGCGGCGCCCTCGGCGCAGCGGCACGGCTGCGAGCAGTTCGGGCCCCACCAGCCCGCGGGACACGGGTTCATAGAAGCCACAGCACTGGTAGCTGGTAACATTGGCAGGGTGTTGGTGTCAGACAGTACTCACACTGCGTGCAGTAGGCGCCGGTGTAGCCGGGCGGGCAGCGGCAGTAGCCGTCGTTGGGGCGGCACGCGGCGCCCTCGGCGCAGCGGCACGGCTGCGAGCAGTTCGGGCCCCACCAGCCCGCGGGACACGGGTTCATAGAAGCCACAGCACTGGTAGCTGGTAACATTGGCAGGGTGTTGGTGTCAGACAGTACTCACACTGCGTGCAGTAGGCGCCGGTGTAGCCGGGCGGGCAGCGGCAGTAGCCGTCGTTGGGGCGGCACGCGGCGCCCTCGGCGCAGCGGCACGGCTGCGAGCAGTTCGGGCCCCACCAGCCCGCGGGACACGGGTTCATAGAAGCCACAGCACTGGTAGCTGGTAACATTGGCAGGGTGTTGGTGTCAGACAGTACTCACACTGCGTGCAGTAGGCGCCGGTGTAGCCGGGCGGGCAGCGGCAGTAGCCGTCGTTGGGGCGGCACGCGGCGCCCTCGGCGCAGCGGCACGGCTGCGAGCAGTTCGGGCCCCACCAGCCCGCGGGACACGGGTTCATAGAAGCCACAGCACTGGTAGCTGGTAACATTGGCAGGGTGTTGGTGTCAGACAGTACTCACACTGCGTGCAGTAGGCGCCGGTGTAGCCGGGCGGGCAGCGGCAGTAGCCGTCGTTGGGGCGGCACGCGGCGCCCTCGGCGCAGCGGCACGGCTGCGAGCAGTTCGGGCCCCACCAGCCCGCGGGACACGGGTTCATAGAAGCCACAGCACTGGTAGCTGGTAACATTGGCAGGGTGTTGGTGTCAGACAGTACTCACACTGCGTGCAGTAGGCGCCGGTGTAGCCGGGCGGGCAGCGGCAGTAGCCGTCGTTGGGGCGGCACGCGGCGCCCTCGGCGCAGCGGCACGGCTGCGAGCAGTTCGGGCCCCACCAGCCCGCGGGACACGGGTTCATAGAAGCCACAGCACTGGTAGCTGGTAACATTGGCAGGGTGTTGGTGTCAGACAGTACTCACACTGCGTGCAGTAGGCGCCGGTGTAGCCGGGCGGGCAGCGGCAGTAGCCGTCGTTGGGGCGGCACGCGGCGCCCTCGGCGCAGCGGCACGGCTGCGAGCAGTTCGGGCCCCACCAGCCCGCGGGACACGGGTTCATAGAAGCCACAGCACTGGTAGCTGGTAACATTGGCAGGGTGTTGGTGTCAGACAGTACTCACACTGCGTGCAGTAGGCGCCGGTGTAGCCGGGCGGGCAGCGGCAGTAGCCGTCGTTGGGGCGGCACGCGGCGCCCTCGGCGCAGCGGCACGGCTGCGAGCAGTTCGGGCCCCACCAGCCCGCGGGACACGGGTTCATAGAAGCCACAGCACTGGTAGCTGGTAACATTGGCAGGGTGTTGGTGTCAGACAGTACTCACACTGCGTGCAGTAGGCGCCGGTGTAGCCGGGCGGGCAGCGGCAGTAGCCGTCGTTGGGGCGGCACGCGGCGCCCTCGGCGCAGCGGCACGGCTGCGAGCAGTTCGGGCCCCACCAGCCCGCGGGACACGGGTTCATAGAAGCCACAGCACTGGTAGCTGGTAACATTGGCAGGGTGTTGGTGTCAGACAGTACTCACACTGCGTGCAGTAGGCGCCGGTGTAGCCGGGCGGGCAGCGGCAGTAGCCGTCGTTGGGGCGGCACGCGGCGCCCTCGGCGCAGCGGCACGGCTGCGAGCAGTTCGGGCCCCACCAGCCCGCGGGACACGGGTTCATAGAAGCCACAGCACTGGTAGCTGGTAACATTGGCAGGGTGTTGGTGTCAGACAGTACTCACACTGCGTGCAGTAGGCGCCGGTGTAGCCGGGCGGGCAGCGGCAGTAGCCGTCGTTGGGGCGGCACGCGGCGCCCTCGGCGCAGCGGCACGGCTGCGAGCAGTTCGGGCCCCACCAGCCCGCGGGACACGGGTTCATAGAAGCCACAGCACTGGTAGCTGGTAACATTGGCAGGGTGTTGGTGTCAGACAGTACTCACACTGCGTGCAGTAGGCGCCGGTGTAGCCGGGCGGGCAGCGGCAGTAGCCGTCGTTGGGGCGGCACGCGGCGCCCTCGGCGCAGCGGCACGGCTGCGAGCAGTTCGGGCCCCACCAGCCCGCGGGACACGGGTTCATAGAAGCCACAGCACTGGTAGCTGGTAACATTGGCAGGGTGTTGGTGTCAGACAGTACTCACACTGCGTGCAGTAGGCGCCGGTGTAGCCGGGCGGGCAGCGGCAGTAGCCGTCATTGGGGCGGCACGCGGCGCCCTCGGCGCAGCGGCACGGCTGCGAGCAGTTCGGGCCCCACCAGCCCGCGGGACACGGGTTCATAGAAGCCACAGCACTGGTAGCTGGTAACATTGGCAGGGTGTTGGTGTCAGACAGTACTCACACTGCGTGCAGTAGGCGCCGGTGTAGCCGGGCGGGCAGCGGCAGTAGCCGTCGTTGGGGCGGCACGCGGCGCCCTCGGCGCAGCGGCACGGCTGCGAGCAGTTCGGGCCCCACCAGCCCGCGGGACACGGGTTCATAGAAGCCACAGCACTGGTAGCTGGTAACATTGGCAGGGTGTTGGTGTCAGACAGTACTCACACTGCGTGCAGTAGGCGCCGGTGTAGCCGGGCGGGCAGCGGCAGTAGCCGTCGTTGGGGCGGCACGCGGCGCCCTCGGCGCAGCGGCACGGCTGCGAGCAGTTCGGGCCCCACCAGCCCGCGGGACACGGGTTCATAGAAGCCACAGCACTGGTAGCTGGTAACATTGGCAGGGTGTTGGTGTCAGACAGTACTCACACTGCGTGCAGTAGGCGCCGGTGTAGCCGGGCGGGCAGCGGCAGTAGCCGTCGTTGGGGCGGCACGCGGCGCCCTCGGCGCAGCGGCACGGCTGCGAGCAGTTCGGGCCCCACCAGCCCGCGGGACACGGGTTCATAGAAGCCACAGCACTGGTAGCTGGTAACATTGGCAGGGTGTTGGTGTCAGACAGTACTCACACTGCGTGCAGTAGGCGCCGGTGTAGCCGGGCGGGCAGCGGCAGTAGCCGTCATTGGGGCGGCACGCGGCGCCCTCGGCGCAGCGGCACGGCTGCGAGCAGTTCGGGCCCCACCAGCCCGCGGGACACGGGTTCATAGAAGCCACAGCACTGGTAGCTGGTAACATTGGCAGGGTGTTGGTGTCAGACAGTACTCACACTGCGTGCAGTAGGCGCCGGTGTAGCCGGGCGGGCAGCGGCAGTAGCCGTCGTTGGGGCGGCACGCGGCGCCCTCGGCGCAGCGGCACGGCTGCGAGCAGTTCGGGCCCCACCAGCCCGCGGGACACGGGTTCATAGAAGCCACAGCACTGGTAGCTGGTAACATTGGCAGGGTGTTGGTGTCAGACAGTACTCACACTGCGTGCAGTAGGCGCCGGTGTAGCCGGGCGGGCAGCGGCAGTAGCCGTCGTTGGGGCGGCACGCGGCGCCCTCGGCGCAGCGGCACGGCTGCGAGCAGTTCGGGCCCCACCAGCCCGCGGGACACGGGTTCATAGAAGCCACAGCACTGGTAGCTGGTAACATTGGCAGGGTGTTGGTGTCAGACAGTACTCACACTGCGTGCAGTAGGCGCCGGTGTAGCCGGGCGGGCAGCGGCAGTAGCCGTCGTTGGGGCGGCACGCGGCGCCCTCGGCGCAGCGGCACGGCTGCGAGCAGTTCGGGCCCCACCAGCCCGCGGGACACGGGTTCATAGAAGCCACAGCACTGGTAGCTGGTAACATTGGCAGGGTGTTGGTGTCAGACAGTACTCACACTGCGTGCAGTAGGCGCCGGTGTAGCCGGGCGGGCAGCGGCAGTAGCCGTCGTTGGGGCGGCACGCGGCGCCCTCGGCGCAGCGGCACGGCTGCGAGCAGTTCGGGCCCCACCAGCCCGCGGGACACGGGTTCATAGAAGCCACAGCACTGGTAGCTGGTAACATTGGCAGGGTGTTGGTGTCAGACAGTACTCACACTGCGTGCAGTAGGCGCCGGTGTAGCCGGGCGGGCAGCGGCAGTAGCCGTCGTTGGGGCGGCACGCGGCGCCCTCGGCGCAGCGGCACGGCTGCGAGCAGTTCGGGCCCCACCAGCCCGCGGGACACGGGTTCATAGAAGCCACAGCACTGGTAGCTGGTAACATTGGCAGGGTGTTGGTGTCAGACAGTACTCACACTGCGTGCAGTAGGCGCCGGTGTAGCCGGGCGGGCAGCGGCAGTAGCCGTCGTTGGGGCGGCACGCGGCGCCCTCGGCGCAGCGGCACGGCTGCGAGCAGTTCGGGCCCCACCAGCCCGCGGGACACGGGTTCATAGAAGCCACAGCACTGGTAGCTGGTAACATTGGCAGGGTGTTGGTGTCAGACAGTACTCACACTGCGTGCAGTAGGCGCCGGTGTAGCCGGGCGGGCAGCGGCAGTAGCCGTCGTTGGGGCGGCACGCGGCGCCCTCGGCGCAGCGGCACGGCTGCGAGCAGTTCGGGCCCCACCAGCCCGCGGGACACGGGTTCATAGAAGCCACAGCACTGGTAGCTGGTAACATTGGCAGGGTGTTGGTGTCAGACAGTACTCACACTGCGTGCAGTAGGCGCCGGTGTAGCCGGGCGGGCAGCGGCAGTAGCCGTCGTTGGGGCGGCACGCGGCGCCCTCGGCGCAGCGGCACGGCTGCGAGCAGTTCGGGCCCCACCAGCCCGCGGGACACGGGTTCATAGAAGCCACAGCACTGGTAGCTGGTAACATTGGCAGGGTGTTGGTGTCAGACAGTACTCACACTGCGTGCAGTAGGCGCCGGTGTAGCCGGGCGGGCAGCGGCAGTAGCCGTCGTTGGGGCGGCACGCGGCGCCCTCGGCGCAGCGGCACGGCTGCGAGCAGTTCGGGCCCCACCAGCCCGCGGGACACGGGTTCATAGAAGCCACAGCACTGGTAGCTGGTAACATTGGCAGGGTGTTGGTGTCAGACAGTACTCACACTGCGTGCAGTAGGCGCCGGTGTAGCCGGGCGGGCAGCGGCAGTAGCCGTCGTTGGGGCGGCACGCGGCGCCCTCGGCGCAGCGGCACGGCTGCGAGCAGTTCGGGCCCCACCAGCCCGCGGGACACGGGTTCATAGAAGCCACAGCACTGGTAGCTGGTAACATTGGCAGGGTGTTGGTGTCAGACAGTACTCACACTGCGTGCAGTAGGCGCCGGTGTAGCCGGGCGGGCAGCGGCAGTAGCCGTCGTTGGGGCGGCACGCGGCGCCCTCGGCGCAGCGGCACGGCTGCGAGCAGTTCGGGCCCCACCAGCCCGCGGGACACGGGTTCATAGAAGCCACAGCACTGGTAGCTGGTAACATTGGCAGGGTGTTGGTGTCAGACAGTACTCACACTGCGTGCAGTAGGCGCCGGTGTAGCCGGGCGGGCAGCGGCAGTAGCCGTCGTTGGGGCGGCACGCGGCGCCCTCGGCGCAGCGGCACGGCTGCGAGCAGTTCGGGCCCCACCAGCCCGCGGGACACGGGTTCATAGAAGCCACAGCACTGGTAGCTGGTAACATTGGCAGGGTGTTGGTGTCAGACAGTACTCACACTGCGTGCAGTAGGCGCCGGTGTAGCCGGGCGGGCAGCGGCAGTAGCCGTCGTTGGGGCGGCACGCGGCGCCCTCGGCGCAGCGGCACGGCTGCGAGCAGTTCGGGCCCCACCAGCCCGCGGGACACGGGTTCATAGAAGCCACAGCACTGGTAGCTGGTAACATTGGCAGGGTGTTGGTGTCAGACAGTACTCACACTGCGTGCAGTAGGCGCCGGTGTAGCCGGGCGGGCAGCGGCAGTAGCCGTCGTTGGGGCGGCACGCGGCGCCCTCGGCGCAGCGGCACGGCTGCGAGCAGTTCGGGCCCCACCAGCCCGCGGGACACGGGTTCATAGAAGCCACAGCACTGGTAGCTGGTAACATTGGCAGGGTGTTGGTGTCAGACAGTACTCACACTGCGTGCAGTAGGCGCCGGTGTAGCCGGGCGGGCAGCGGCAGTAGCCGTCGTTGGGGCGGCACGCGGCGCCCTCGGCGCAGCGGCACGGCTGCGAGCAGTTCGGGCCCCACCAGCCCGCGGGACACGGGTTCATAGAAGCCACAGCACTGGTAGCTGGTAACATTGGCAGGGTGTTGGTGTCAGACAGTACTCACACTGCGTGCAGTAGGCGCCGGTGTAGCCGGGCGGGCAGCGGCAGTAGCCGTCGTTGGGGCGGCACGCGGCGCCCTCGGCGCAGCGGCACGGCTGCGAGCAGTTCGGGCCCCACCAGCCCGCGGGACACGGGTTCATAGAAGCCACAGCACTGGTAGCTGGTAACATTGGCAGGGTGTTGGTGTCAGACAGTACTCACACTGCGTGCAGTAGGCGCCGGTGTAGCCGGGCGGGCAGCGGCAGTAGCCGTCGTTGGGGCGGCACGCGGCGCCCTCGGCGCAGCGGCACGGCTGCGAGCAGTTCGGGCCCCACCAGCCCGCGGGACACGGGTTCATAGAAGCCACAGCACTGGTAGCTGGTAACATTGGCAGGGTGTTGGTGTCAGACAGTACTCACACTGCGTGCAGTAGGCGCCGGTGTAGCCGGGCGGGCAGCGGCAGTAGCCGTCGTTGGGGCGGCACGCGGCGCCCTCGGCGCAGCGGCACGGCTGCGAGCAGTTCGGGCCCCACCAGCCCGCGGGACACGGGTTCATAGAAGCCACAGCACTGGTAGCTGGTAACATTGGCAGGGTGTTGGTGTCAGACAGTACTCACACTGCGTGCAGTAGGCGCCGGTGTAGCCGGGCGGGCAGCGGCAGTAGCCGTCGTTGGGGCGGCACGCGGCGCCCTCGGCGCAGCGGCACGGCTGCGAGCAGTTCGGGCCCCACCAGCCCGCGGGACACGGGTTCATAGAAGCCACAGCACTGGTAGCTGGTAACATTGGCAGGGTGTTGGTGTCAGACAGTACTCACACTGCGTGCAGTAGGCGCCGGTGTAGCCGGGCGGGCAGCGGCAGTAGCCGTCGTTGGGGCGGCACGCGGCGCCCTCGGCGCAGCGGCACGGCTGCGAGCAGTTCGGGCCCCACCAGCCCGCGGGACACGGGTTCATAGAAGCCACAGCACTGGTAGCTGGTAACATTGGCAGGGTGTTGGTGTCAGACAGTACTCACACTGCGTGCAGTAGGCGCCGGTGTAGCCGGGCGGGCAGCGGCAGTAGCCGTCGTTGGGGCGGCACGCGGCGCCCTCGGCGCAGCGGCACGGCTGCGAGCAGTTCGGGCCCCACCAGCCCGCGGGACACGGGTTCATAGAAGCCACAGCACTGGTAGCTGGTAACATTGGCAGGGTGTTGGTGTCAGACAGTACTCACACTGCGTGCAGTAGGCGCCGGTGTAGCCGGGCGGGCAGCGGCAGTAGCCGTCGTTGGGGCGGCACGCGGCGCCCTCGGCGCAGCGGCACGGCTGCGAGCAGTTCGGGCCCCACCAGCCCGCGGGACACGCCTCGTCGCACACGGGGCCTCGCCAGCCCGGTGGGCATTGACACGCGCCTGAAATGTACCAAAGTTAAGTTTCTGTATAAGTCATTATTAGAGGCGTTTTTATTGCCGACTGTAATATTTGTCACGCCAACTAATGCGCTCATTTAACAGTATAAAAGTTGACAGTTAAGTTTACTTTTTATAATGGTATTCATTTAGATTATGTTATGTCGTCTAGGCGAAACACTAGAAATACAATACTTCTAAAAATTACGAACTCTGGAGGACTTTAACAAACACGATGAGCCTACGTTTCAGGTATAAAATCAACAATGTGGTTGCCGTTATAGCACAGACGTTTTTAAATATTTCTCATACATTTTGTTTCGACAGTTCACACACCATTTAAAATGGAATACTTGACCATAGTTATGCAGTTAAGCGGGTAACCTTTCGCAACTTCGCGAAGCTTTTTCCTGAAACCCATAATATTTTTAGGATTTTACAAAAATCGTTTTATTAAATGGAACCCATTACGTTAGGTTAGGTTTGTTTTATAATTATTTTGAAATGTTAATAGTTTTGGAATAAATAGCTTTCGGGCAAATGAATATTCGGCGAAACGTTACAGCGGGGAAACAAAAATTCGGGACAGGCGTTTCTAAATGTTTCTCATACATTTTCCTTCGATAGCTCTCACACCATTCTGTGAACTTACCAGTAACATGATGGCAGTCCGCGCCGTTCTTGCAGGCGCACTTCTCGTGACAGTGGAGGCCGTACGTGCCGAGCGGGCACGGGTACTCGCACGCGACGCCCGTAAACCCGTTGGGGCAAGAGTACATCCCGGTCATAGGGTCGCACGTCGTGTTACCTGCGAAAAGATGCTATTTAAGTCGGGTAGTTCTAGTTTTTCTCGCTAGGTGCCACTCTTACAACACGGTTATAATATATGTGGACCTCGCTGGAATGTGAAGCCCCTCCCCCTACCCTTGTACCTACCCGCGCTCGCCCCGTCGCGTCGCGCACCGTACCAGAGCGCCGACGTGACGTCATCGACGCCAGGTCCACAGATATTGTAACCGGGTTGTACGGCCAAGGTGGATCTTGATATGTAGATAAACGTAGGTAGTTTAAAACAACTATATTACTTAATCGTAGCATTTTTACTTATCCCTTATAAATTTCGTTAAGAAATACTAAAACCACACTACAAATAAGTAGGTATAAAAGTCGTGTATGGATCAGCCGCTAAAAAGAAATCAAAGTGATGTTTACAAACATTAACTTTGTTTTACCCCTTGTTATAGCTACAGAGCATTTAGACGATTTCGTGTTTCATGTTTGCGTAACGTGCAATTTCGCACCATACGCTAAATTTTGGTGATCGATATTGAATCAGTTATTTTAAGACTAGTGAGAGACGGGTCATATATTGGAATAAATTTAGCAATTAATCATCAACACAAAGTGCTATAAAATTATCATTTCGCAAAAAGTTCACTATTCTGGACTTAAACGAAGAGTTGTTCACAAAAGGACACCGCTCGGAGCACTTTTCGCCGAAGAACACAACAACTAGAAGGACTATATATAATAAACATGTTTCGAACAACGTACCATCAGGTCCTTTAGCACACTGTTGCGAGCACCCAGCCCCATAGGTACCAGGAGGGCATGGCTGCGTGCAGTTCTGTCCGGTCCATCCCGCTGAGCATTCGCAACGACCCGTCTCAGCGTCACATGAAGAGTTATTCACACAGGGACACCGCTCCGAACATTTCTCGCCGTAAAAGCCCTGCGCACATTGAGTCTCGCAACGGACACCTGGAGTAAAACAATATATTATAGATCAGAATTTTCCAAAATATTTCACCCAAACCCCACGCATTGGTAAGAAATTTCTTTTTGTAAAAAAGGGTTAGTACACAAGGTAATATCATGCCACGACTATGCAAACAGACTTCAGCGGATCGCATTAGAGGAGTTCGCGAGGAAATTTCTCGATTGAAATATTATTTTCAATTCGTGTGAAAGTTTCCAGAAATTTCTCAGTTTTTGGAGACATTCCGCAACTTGTCCATTCGTACCCACCGATCACCACGGTTACTGACGATAGGTATTTAATAGATTGCTATTTCACTAGCCCGTTTGCGCGAAATGTATCTGCAGCCTTTCGAAAGTGCTGCTAACGCGAGCCGTTTATTACTCACAGACTGTCAATTACAATAGAGGATCGTCGGTATGGAGAACGGACGTTGGCGGCACTGTAGACAACAAATATTGACTGTTTGTTGTTTTTGCTGTCGAATTTTAAAAGGTTCAACATTAAACAATACACGTTTTAGGCAAACATTGAACCTAGCAAATGTTGAAAATCTAAATGTTTCATAATATTATACTGAATGATTTTTGCTTCAAAAAAGAGAAAGAAAGCTACGATGCAACTACATTAGGTCTCAAAATGTTGCACAAAGCTGTTAACGACTTACATAATTTTATTGCAAAATTGTTTGAGACGGAAACCATCAAACCATGTAATATTTTACATGTACATAGGTAACCAATTTTGTTAGAAATTACAGAAGAAAATCTAATGAGTATGTAAATGTTATATGGGATTGAATAGTAGTCATGAGATTTGATAATTTCAAATAAAAATAAGTAAAACAACGGACAACCAAGTATTTGCTATGTCTAGTAGGTATTCATTTTATTATCACCCCATCTACACTTCCTAAAGGTTCAGGGTTTACTGACCCCGATCTGTGTTCAGTAAACGCCTTTCTTAGATTGTGTACGAAATATGCATTTACGATCCGAAATTAACGGGACAGTGAGAAAACTCCTTAGAATGCCTCTAAAATAACTACAGAAACTTACGTAAGGGCAAAGACACGTAAGAAATAATACATGCGGCATTATAGTCGTGCTACCGAAGTTATTTTGTGTCGCTATCCCGTAAAAGCCGTGTAAGGCAATTCAAACATTTCATCGCATATACTATCGATTAGTTTATTTACACTTACACTCGCACAATAAAAGTCACTATATCAACCAACAACCTGCAGTCTAAGGATGCGTTTTCATTTAGTGTTCTGAACAAACATTTGTTAGAACACCAAGGGGTGTTGTGGTTTTTAAGATTGCCAGCTCAGAACTGTTCAGAACACTAAGCGAAAACGCGCCTTAAGGAGTGACTTAGTTACATTGTCACCGAAAATGTATAACCCAACAGTTTGACTACAATTCCATAAATAACCTAGTGACAACCGACCGAGCGAGACAGGCTGGGACGTCTTCCTTAGAGTTAATAATTAATGAGATAACGTGACGTACTCGCTAGCGACAGCGTAAAGGACACAAATTACAGCGCCCCTATTGGTTACTTTGTATAAATACAATTCACCATACAAATCGTTTACCCAGTCGCTAGCCAGAGCAGTCACTATAAACTTATAGTAAGGGTAGGTACTGGATATTCGACCGTGCCTCACAGCCACGCTCGGCCGGGTGGAGACGCGACTTTCGATTTAGACCAATTTTATTGTATAATGATTATAATAAGGAACAAATAAAGATCCACACAATAGTAATCAAGTTTTATTGATACGGAAGACCCAACAATTTATTTACATATCCCCTAAACATGTTATCTACTTGATGTGCACCATGCTGTGAAGAAATTGTCCACATTTGAATACGGCTAGAAAACACGGAGTCTTCGACATCCAGTACTGCTAAGATCGCATTCGGATACTCAACGCCTACATTGTTTAATATTTGCGTGGCATTTAATATGATTGGTTTAAAGTTAGGCATATCTTCATCAACAGTCCAAGAAACACATTGCGACAGAGAAGAAACACTCGTCAGCCCTCCTTTGAAATTGTTTTTTGGAGTCAGTTTTTTGTAATACATGGACTTTTTCTTATTAAATTGTTGTGGAACATTATGACTCATTGCGTACACGATATTGTTAAATTCTCTAACGAAATTGTCTTCCATAGCGTAATCAATAGCTTTACTTTCTATATCATCATCAATTAGCATATTCTCCAATCCTCTAATAAAATTACTTTCCATATCATCATCAATTGCTTGATTCGCGAATTCTCTAATGAAATTCGTTTTCAAATTGTCATCAATTGTTCTTGCGTCAGTGATTTTGTCTTGAAAGGGATTCTTAGTATCTTCTTCATCGCATACGTCGTATTGTGTGGAACCGAGCATATCTGTTATAAAAACACACATGAGAATAATATAAGTTTAGTCAATTCCCGGTTGCTATATAAGCATACGTACCCAGTTTCCTAGCGAGACCTGAATGACAAAAATGATATTGCGATGATTCTAAATAACAAGCATATATGTTGAATTAATGATATAGCATAAGATCTCAAAACTATTTACTAAAGGGGATTTATTCCAAAACGTAACGGTTTAAATTGGATTGGATTGGTTTAGATTGGCGCTTGACAAGGACAATTTTAAGAAGCTGACTGCCAACCTTCAGTAATGGAGAGGCACTTGAAGAAGAAGAAGAACGGTTTAAATGAAATGTATGGAAATCAAATTATGCTAGAAATGAATGTAATTCTATAACATGATTTGCAAAAAGGGAAACTAATTGTGAATAGAATATTGTGGTTTCGCGTTTAGGTACCGAATATCTTAAGATTAATAATAAATTCAGTATACCGACCACCAAATAAAGATATTTTTTTTTACTCCAAAAAGCACGCGTTGGCATAAAGCGGCAAGTACACGAGCGGAGTAGGTAAAGAACATCGTGAAATAGTGGCGTGAAAATCTATTTTCAAACGAGCGCTTGGTTTTAGATACATGGGCTAGCCATCTCGATTTAAGTAGTTAAATTATTTTTGTATCCGTCCATGTAACATGTAACATTGTTTTGGTTGTGTTATAATAATAGGCCGACAGTGCTTGTCAACATCACCACCCCGCATTACGAGAACCTCGTGAAGGCCGAGAAGAACAAACTCAGCAAGTACGAGACAACAAGCTCGGACAAACTCAGTGACCGCCATGTGGGATGTTGATAAGACGTTCATTGTCCCGATAGTCGTTTCTGTGAACGGTCTTACAGCGAAGAGTCTCGAAAAACACTTTAAGAGACTCGTCGGATGGCTGGATCAAGGGTCAGATCCAGAAGGCAGTACTTCTGGACATGGCGCGCATCAGGAGGTCCCTTTCTCTACAGCCTTAAGCACCGGTATCTTGGGGCCTGCTCCGCTGCCGGCGCCACCCTAGGTTAGGTTTTTATAATGTGGGCTTATAACTGCTGCAATTAAAGAGTAACCCAGGGGACATCACCATGGCAACAAGCAACAGAGAAAAGTTGATTGACCCAAATAACGCGTCGCATTAATAGTGAAATTTATTTTTAATTGGTGAAGTACCAAAAGAAAAACTTTCCTCTAAAGCTGAAACGTTTTACTGAGGCCGCTTGGCCTTGTAGCTGTCGGCAATCTCTATGTACGTCTACTAACGGCTTCGCTTTTACGGCAGACGAGGACTTACACGTGAAGCATCTATTGTGGTACTTATTTGTACCTACGTGATCTGTGTGGTACTAACCTCTTCACCAGTAGATAGATCGAAACAAGAGCAATAGTCAGAAAATTCATCAAAAGACGACGATAACTCCTCGGTGCATCATTGCTGAGGGTCGTCACGTCCTCCATGGATCAGCTTCCTCCTCATGATATCGTGCCCCCTTCCCCGGTCCTCAGCCACCCTGAACACGTGGCATGACGATAACCACTAGATAGCTAAACAGTAGGACCGACCTCGCCAGCTGTGCTCGCAGATGCACTGTCCGGTGACGTGGTGGCAGCCGCGCGCGTTCTCGCTGCAGTCGCAGTGCGAGGCGCAGTCCTGCCCGAAGAAACCCGCGGGGCAGCGCTGCTCGCAGCGCGCGCCGTGGTAGCCGGGGCCGCAGATGCATTTGCCTGGGAATGGTAATAACCGTTTTCATCACATTTGCTCGTAAAAGATGGTATTACATGCAGATGTACTGAAGGACAAAGACCTATATACCCGCGGGAGTTATAAATTGTTATAACTCCCGAGGGACTTATGGTTTTAGTTTTATAGTATATTGTGTCATAATGGTAGTAAGTAGGGGATTACTAACGAAGGTCTATTAGAAGCCCGACGCCGAAGGCGGAGGGCTTTTAATGTCCTGAGTTTGTAATCCCCTTACTACCCGCCATACACACAATATTTTTCATCACATTTGGGAGTAAATAACAAATACGTAAGACAAAAATAAACATTAAACTAATTAATCAGCGACACTGTTGGGGTTTGTCGACGGAGCAGCCATTTCCAGTTTCCAGCACTAACTAAACTGCAACTGCATTGCAGAGATGTGTTTTATTACTTTTTGCTACACATCATTATTTTCATTACTATTTCTTTGTTATAAGTTAAGTTTTTCTTGCATTAAATTATTATGTCATTTTATTTAAACTAATGAAACGATAACGATTGACAACCAACTTTTTTCTGTAAGTATATATTTTTTTTAATTTACTATAAGCACTGGCAAAACGGCCATCAGATTAAAACAGAAAACAAATATACACAGAATCTTACCATCTATCATTAAACAAATAACAATTAACAATATTATGCAGCAATAATTAACACCGTAATATTATAAAACTTAAATACCAACAGTAATTTTGTTACAAAACTAAATAATAGTACCTAACTAATAATTTTATAACTTTTTTTCTTTTTTTTTTGTGTCGTCTACCACAGATAATGCTAAGAACTGCGTTTAGTTTAGAAACATAACGGGCTATACTGCCAGATTGTAACAATAATTCAAAATTAAATTTAATAAAATTATTGCAAAATACACTTAAATAATTGTAAAACATAAATATTAATGCAGTTACATGTACCGTATTAATTCAATACACAATAAAATTTGCTGGTAGGCAAGTTTTGCTCGTACAACAAAAAACCTTGGCTGGATTGAAACCTCCTTAGTCTGAAGTTATCTGCGAGTGCGTACTATATTTTTAAAACTAAAACCATAACTCCCTCGGGAGTTATAACAATTTATAACTCCCGCGGGAACTATATAGGCCTTAGTCCTTCAGTACACCTGCATGTAATACCATCTTTTACGAGCAAATGTGATGAAAAAAATATAGCACGCACTCGTACATTACTTCAGACTAAGAAGTTTTCAATTCAGCCGAGGTTTTTTGTTGTATCAAAAAAAACTTGCCTACCAGCAAATTTTATTGTGCATTGGATTAATATGGTACATGTAACTGCATTATACTTATGTTTTACAATTATTTTAGTGTATTTTGCAATAATTTTTATAAATCTAATTTTAAATTATCGTTACATTCTGGCAGTATAGCCTGTCAAGTCTCTTAACTAAACGCAGTTCTTAGCATTATCTGTGGTAGACTACACAAAAAAAAAGGTTATAAAAATATTTTACTATTCAGTTTTGTAACAAAATTACTGTTCGTATTTAAGTTTTATAATATTTCGGTGTTAATTTTTGCTGTGTAATATTGTTAATGGTTGTTTGTTTAATGATAGATGATAAGATTCTGTATAGGTAAGTAGGTATATTTGTTTTCTGTTTTAAGCTGATCGCCGTTTTGCCAATGCTTATAGATAATTAAAAAACATATACAGAAAAAAGTTGTTTGTCAATCGTTTAATGTTTATTTTTGTTTTATATATTTGTTATTTCCTCCCAAATGTGATGAAAAATATTGTGTGTATGGCGGGTAGTAAGGGGATTACAAACTCGGGACATTAAAAGCCATCCGCCTTCGGCGTCGGGCTTCTAATAGATCTTTGTTAGTAATCCCCTACTTACTACCCTTATGACACAATATACTACTATTTAGTAATAGAGGTATATACACAACACGTAATCGAGAACACAGATCTGACGAAATTTCTAAGATTAAGTTTAGATTATAAGTTGAATTGAAAAGATCATATTGACATTGTATGTAATAAACTTAACAAATTTTCATATGCACTATATAATCTAAATAAAATAGTTAATCAATCAGCAGTACTAACCGCTTACCATTCGTATGTCACATCAACTTTAAGATATGGTGTCATGTTCTGGGGGAATTCCACTGACCGAGAATTAGCTTTCAAGGCTCAGAAAAAATGTTTGCGATCAGTATGTAGGATGCCGCAAACCGAATCATGTAAACCGCATTTCATTAGGCTAAACATTCTTACATTACCGTGCCTATATATTTATGAAACCGCATTGTACGTGAAAAACAACATAAATACCAACCAATTCCTTAAAGTGCTAGCCGATGTAATAAGATTCAAATTCAGTCTACTAAAACCGATCTTCTCTCCAAAAGTGTCTTTGGAATGGCACCTAGAATCTACAATAAATTGCCAAAATATGTGTCTAGCTTAGAAGATACTGTAGATTTAAAAAAAAGCTTATTTGCGCTTTTAGTAAATAGAGCATATTATTCAGTAGGAGAATACTTATCCGATTTTGAATTGTAATTTAATTTATATAGATAACGACTTTAAGTAATATACTGCATGCTCCATCTTGATCTGAAATATTTGTATGCCTAACGGCTAGACATGGTGATACTGTTTTTATTAAATGTAAGACCTGATATATTTATGTACCTATGTTTCCAAATAAATATCTGATTCTGATAACATAAATATACAATGTGTCTTAGAATAGAATAACGGTCTGGCTACGACATTGGTGACGAGCGGCGGCGACAGGTGGGAGCTTTCTGCTCCCGTCTATGGCCATCGCTTGACGCTTTCATTGACCACCGCTGTCGTGGTTAGTGGTGGTGGTTGGACTTTAACAGCCCATGAAGACCATAGGGTGAGAAATACGAGTATATCGTAGGTAGGTACATTATTTTTGCTCACGAATATAGTTCCAAACTTACCGTTAACAGGATTGCACGGAGCATCGTTTTCACAGTTGCACTGCTGTCGGCAGTTCAGGCCAAAGGTCTTGCCATCGCACGGCCGGTCACATTTTGATCCTTCGTAACTGAAAATAAAATAAGATTATTTATAATTTTTGTTTATCACGTGACTATCGATCTTTTCAGTGGCAATTGGCAATAATCATAATCATTTCAACCCAGCAATATTTGAACATCAATCTCCGTCAAAGGCGACAACGAACGGTCGTACACCATTCTGTATCCGGAAATCGGTTTTCGGAAAACTTTACCTAGGCTCGGTGCATTCAGTGGGACAATCACACCTATAGCGACAGTTGTCACAATACAATAAAAAGAGGCACCTAAACTCGCCATTTAAGTATACGGGCATAAAGACCATTAGCTTAAAATAGTAAATGTAAACCGTACCCAGGGGGACACTCGCACTGGCCGGTCTCGTGCGAGCAGTTGGCGTTGTTGCCGCAGTCGCACCGGTAGCGGCAGTTGTCGCCGTACATCGGGAACGGACACTTGTCCTCGCAGCGGACGCCTTGGTACCCGGGCGCGCAGAGGCAGGATCCTGTACAAGAAAATAAATGGATTGACGTTTGTAAAGGCGATATACATGTAAGATCGTCGGTCATTTTAGGGGCCACGGCGCGTCCGATATACGCGGTCGCCAGTCTAGGTCTTTTTTGCCCCAAACTCTCTCGCCCACGTTACTTAAGTCTGGTAACTCTCTGAGTTACCTTGATTATTTAACTAATCTCCTTATTTTTGTCAGGAAACTACGAGCATGGCTCCATTAGCCGAGGATCTCGCAGGATCCAGAAACACCATTGATGATTGTGGAGCTCGTTGGAAAGACCCTTATTCAGCTATGGACTTCCGAGGCCTGAGTTATAATGGCACGCTTACTCAAGTTCATAATTCCCGTTGTATTATGCTGGTGTTACGTACCGTTGACTGGCGAGCAGAGACCGCTGTTCTCGCAGCGACAGACGGCGCGACAGCCCTTGCCATAAGTTAAAAGCGCACACTGTCGGGAACACGTCTCGCCGTCCCAGCCCGCCGCGCAGTCGCAAGCGCCGGTCCACGGGTCACATCTGTACAAACACATTGGTTACAAATACGGTATTTGCTGATTGATCCAACCAGGCAATGTTTTTGGGTTGTCTAATGGTTGGCCAAATTATGTTACCCTAATGCTTAAATTCCAAAACTAAGTTTATCTGAATGTCTAAGTCTTTCACAACTTCAATAAAACAATATAACTAATTAAGTTCTACACAATAATTTAAAAAACTAGGATTCTTTTCAGTCTCGGACAGTTGGGAGGGGCAAATGAAAAGAATGAATAGATTGAAAAACTAATTTCCAAACCGATCATAAACTTTGTAAGATAATTGAAATTTAGGCATTATAAAGAATGCACAAATTTCGTCTAACCGGAATGGTCACTTTAGAGTCAATTAGATTATTTTCTATTAAAAATGCACGCCACCTTCATTCATCAAACCTGAAAATAAGATGGCGATCCCATCTTTTCTTTAGCAACGGGTTCTGATCAAGTAGATATGCAAATCTAGAGTAAAATATCCTAAATTCAGCCCAATCGACATTCGATACGTAAATGACGTTCCTTAACAGCTCAGATCAGCTTAACAGATTATCAAATAATTAGCAGTGAAAAATATGTATGATAGATACAATAAATCAACATGAAACAAAAATACTATTTTACGGTAAGATTATTTACAATACCATATCAACCTGTGAATGGAATCGCATACAAAACATACGAGTAAGCTTATTGTTTTACTAACGTATGGCGTGTTTAAAATACCATTGCTGCTTGACTTGACAACCTAAAGTAAACACAATGACCGCGCGCTGTCGTTAAAATCATAATATTTCATGAATATATCAATATATTAAATTATGATTATCGAAATATGTGGTTTGACAATTCGTTCCCAAGCTAAGTAATAAGGATAACACAATTTTTTTTCGACCTATGTAAAAGAAACCATTTCTGGGAATATGGCTCTAATACCGCAATAAACAATTAATATACTTGTGACAATATGACACATTTGAAAAGTTATTCATAATAGATTTTACAAGTAAATAGTGACGTCATCACAAAATGGAGAAAGACAACCAGACTTGTGTAATTGGCAAACGAATGAAATCTTAGATTGGTCTATACTATATTGTACGATTTGAATTAAGAATGGGGTCTTTATTTTTTAGGTATATCCCATCCCAATTCAATAGACGTGAATATGAATCTCTAAGACTCAGAAGTAAGAGTAATGACCTCTTTGTTACTTATGAATCATTGTTTTAACCAATGCTTTTCCGGTAACGGAACATACAAAACATAAAAAGAAAACAATACTTACTACGTCATATTGTATTGTGTATTTAATAGTTTTTAGAATTTGTAGTTGGTTAGGTTAAATACAACTCCGACAACGGCGATTTAATCCATGTGTAAAGGGTCATTAACCATTTTTTTTTACAGCGTAAAGTAATGTTAGACACTGTACAATGTACATATATGTAACAATGGCGTGGTGTTAAAGAAACCGATGACCTTCTTCAACATTTAAAAGCTATATCGAAGAGTGACCAAACCTTCTAAAGATGGCGAGCAGTTGAGAATCAGGGTTCATGAACGTATATCCACTGCTATATAATGTAACTAGAGAGTGCCCGCAACTTCGAGCGCGTTAAACTTTTTTCTTTATAAAACTTTTTGGATGTCAAGCTATCCCCATACCAAAATTGGTTGAAATCCGTCTAGCCATTTCGGCGTGATAAGCAGACAAAGAAAAAAGCAGATGGCGCTGTATGGCAGACGCTACGCGCCCAGACAGATCCTGCATTGCGCTGTTAAGATTTTTCCTAGAATAATGTCCCCCTCCATAGAAAATTGTTTTTCCATAGTATAGATAAGTACTTACAAATCAGTTGTAGAAGGTTCGCATTCGCAGTCCTTCTCACAGCGCGCCCCGTATTTGCCTTCAGGGCAAGCTCGTAGCTCGCACTGCTTGCCCATCCACCCGGGCTTGCACGTACAAGAACCATCTTTGTGCGAGCATTCGGCGCCGTGCTCGCACAGACATTTCTCGACGCAACCCACGCCGAAGGTGCCGAGAGGACAGGTTTCCATACACTGAAAAAATACAATAGATACGATAAGACATTCAAATAAACTTCTATACTATAGATTTATGAAACATGTAATGTCTCATTTTTTTAATGTGGGTACATACCACAATTTTTTATTTAAACCATTGATAGGTACAAAGATCAAAGCTTAAAGAAAAATTTAAAAATGAGTTAACTGGTAAAGAGACTGGGAATCGAACCCTAGATTGCTGGGCCCGCGCGGTAACCACTTCGCTACCCTAACTCCAAGCAACCTGCCGAAATTTTCCTTATGCTTTGTGTGTCGATCTTTGCATTGTTTATTTGAATTTTACAATTTTTCTTTAAGCTTTGATCTTTGTATCAATGGTTTAAAGTTCTATACTGTTATACTCTTGGTTTGTATTGAAAATTATGGAGTGTCAGGGGATCCCCATACCAAAATTGGTTGCAATGCAAAAGCATGGTTGTATGATACTTTTCACCCAACTATGACAAAGCAAAAGGGTTACGCCCGAACGAAGTTCTAGTTGCTATATAAATGAAACGATCACACGAAGTTCTAGTTTTAAATAATTTGGAAATCCAACGGTTGACCTACAGCTTGCATTGTGATATTGACAAACGACGCACGATCGAGGCGGCGACGAAGTAAAAATAATGGTTGAAATGCGATGTTTACGTAAAATTTCCTTGATCGAAGTTAAGATATGTACGGAACAATAACAAGCTAGCACTTACATTTCTATAATAAATAATAATAAGGTAAATTGTTAAAATGCCAACATTTGCTATTCGTTGACCCAGCATTTAAAGTTTTTTGCAGATTTTTTGTGATTTCCTTAGTGACCAAATAATAGGTTGTGCTGCTTTTCCGCTAAAAGCATTAATCTCGAATCTTGATATTAAATTATCTATAACAAACATAAGCCAAAATTCTAATTAGACTGATAGCTTACAGAGACAACAGGAATAGATAAAGATAACGAGCCCTACATTATTGTATAGTCGCAGAATGAAACGGTTCGTCACTTTTGAATCTTAACACCTTTGACGAACCTTTTTATTCCCCGACTATCCCTACCAGTGGCGTAGCATCCGTAACCTGATTTCTGCTCCTGCTGAGCACTATTATCTATTGCTGATGAAGAAAAAGTAAGCGAAATCTAAGTCTTATTGATAAAGTGTATCTTTACTACGCATATCGCTGAAACGTTCTCTAAATAAATTTTCGAATCAGAATTACATCTAATCTAATTTTAAATTATGGCTTCCATCAGGTTAATGATGATTTCGCCAATTTCAAGTTTGCTCGTAGAGCATGCCGTTGTTCGGTGAGGTTTTGCTTTTTGTAAAGTGATAGCGATTTACAAAAAACCACGCGGACTATCGGGCCTTGACCCAGGAAGGGCTATGAACGCTTCAAGTTGAATTCTTCATTAGCTATTCACTCATACGTTAGATCACTGCACAATACGCTATCAATACTACACATTGAACAACAAAAATGAATAAATAATGAACAACGCAACTTAAACGCATGCGGCCATCTTAAGTCACAAACCGGAAGTCCAGAATTACATCAAATACGAGAGATAAGGGACTAGTCGAAATATTGCTTTGGCAGATGACATAAGAATACCTATCTAGAAAACATGAAGTATGGACGGATAGACATGACGGTGAGTTTCGATATTCATGTAGTAATACGCGGTTCAACTTTAGCCTTTAGCATAAATATGAGGATGTTTGTTTTTGCGGTTTCGAACAATGGCATGCAATAGGTTGAAGCCGTCTCTACGAATACACCTTTGTGTAGGTACTAGAATGATACGAGAGCTAGGAAATATTCGTCGCTAAGACAGAAATGTAGAGACATTTCAACATCCAATAACCCTACTACGTAAAGTTTTGGAAGATAATTAAATTATATTTTTCCGATAGTCCTTGCTATAAAGATCTTCAAACTGCAACTCTTGAATTTGTCCTCGCCATGGTTTTCCAAAGTATTTTTTGAAAATTTCGTCAACATATTTTTGCTGAAGGGCTTTAAAACCACATGACGCAGTATAGGTATCATATCTTCAAACGTCAGTTTTTGTTAACTTTCGTCACTTGAAAGTTTGGCACAAGAACAATAGTGAGTTTTCCGGAATAATATTCTTACCTATATTAAAAGATCTCCGAAGGATTCCGAAGTTCTTTAGTCACGTCTAGAGAAATGAGGGATCAATGGAGCGGCTAGTAGCAAACGGTTTCATGGAGGAAAAAGGTCTCGAGGTCAATCTCTAACCTGATGGGCAGACATACCTACCTACTAACAGCAGTGATCAGGATCAAATTATCCGTGGTCGAGTGCTTTCGCAACGCTCTAAACTACCAAAAGGAATATAGTAAAAAAAACAAAGATAGGCCAATTAAGTGACCATATCCTAATGGATATTATGATAAGAGTGTACGATTTAGTGCTAGATGTAGAACGATTCTTACCTTTTCACCCGTGTAGCCCGCTTCGCAGTGGCAGTGTCCACTGACGTGATGGCAACTAGCTCCATTCGCGCATTCGCAACTTCTCTCACAGTTCTCCCCCCATTTGCCGGCTGGACACCTGAGTATACGGCACATTACATCCATGAAAAGATTTAGCGTAACAAGAGGTCAAACATACTTATGTTTCATGCATTTCATGCGTAGGTATTGGATTTCGCTATCAAGTTATCACACAACCGAACTCAGTGAAATAAAAAAAAACCTTTTTCTGATGAACAAAGTGATACTAAATTGAGTACTAATTTTTTTATTAGTACATTTGAATGTCACACTACTTGGAATAGTAAAATTTTGCTCAAATATTATGTGGTATTTTTCGATCCCATGAAAATTTGTCAGGGCAATCCACATAGCCCTTGACATTGAGAGACATGCTAGTATTGCTAGTTGACCACGATCCATAGCCACGACGAAAAGACGAAAAATACCGAACCTTACCTGTTAGCGCAGACTTCGCCGCTCCAGCCAGGCGTGCACTCGCAGTCTCCAGTGATCATGTTGCACTTGCCGTGGTTTTGGCACCGGCAGCCCTGGTCGCAAGGCCCGGTCCCTGGGCAGCGTTGCTCGCAACTGAAACAAACGTATACATTACAAAATGAAGAAACTACAGCAACGAGCACGCATTCCACAACGTGGATTCTGTACCATTGATATCTACAATATATAGATTCTAAAATCCCAAAAAACTATATTGATTGTCCTACTTTCACGCTGAAATACTGCACACGTATATCTGTAAGATGACGATAGCGATCCTGGCGAACATCATGGTCGACCAGTACGTATGTAAAGCATTTGTCACATGCTCTTCTCAGTGTAACAAGCGATAAATGTTTTAATCACACTCCTGAACTGCTTTCTGCTGATTACAGCGATCAGGAGTTTCACTCGCTAGTTAATTAATCCTTGAAGTGATGAGAACTTACAGTGGTCCCATAAAGCCGGATACACACTGGCACGCGCCGCTAGCCGGGTCGCAGGTCCCATTCAAGCACTGGCAGGTCTCTATACAGTTGTCTCCGAACGTCGGCGCAGCGCAAGCCTTCTCGCAAGCCTCGCCTCGCCAGCCAGGCGCGCACGAACATTCGCCGTTCAGAGGTTCGCAGGTACCACCGTTCAGACATTGGCAGGCGTTCTGGCAGTTGCGGCCCCATTTGCCGGGCGGGCATGCTGGAAGAACAGTTTTGTGTTAGATTTTTTTAGTCTCGGTTAGGAACCAAACCTTGAGTATTCTTTAACTTTACTCAAATAATGCTCTGTTCACAAATATGTTACTTTTGGACGGTCGATTACGTTTGTTACTGTCGACTATTTAACAGACGTATTCAGCCGTTAATCAACTGTTATAATTACAATATAAAATTGCCGAATAAACATAAGCAGAGGAAAAGGAAGTCATTGTATGATTTTGACAAAGTTTCTTATTTATGACTTTGTGACCATACCTAAAACACATATGTTCTTTTTATTCAAAACTGACCAGCAATTGACCCCAACATCATCTCAAGTCAGTCGGAAAAAGTCAATGCTTGTTTGTCACAGTGATGTTCCCACATCAATAACAGCATATTATCTTAACAGTTTTACTCGCGGTCCCTGAATAACGTACCCTAAGACAGGCGATAGCGGTATCAGTGTGACATAAGAGTATTAATTAACTACATACGGCTCATTAACTTCGACACTAATTGTAATTATCGTATTGCCTTAACTCCCTAACTGTGTAGCGTGAAATATTGACCCCAATTTCCCGAGAAATTAGCTGAACGTGAAATCGACGATCCATCGACGAGACCTACATACTTTTTAAGTAACTATCACAACAGAAACAATCTTATTGGTACTCATATATCAGTAGCGTAGCATCGATAGAACAATTCTTAAATTCCTCTTAGGGAAAAAGTTAGTCAATTCTGCTTCGGTTTGCTCAAGGATTTCTTTGAAGCCACACCACTGATATACATATTATTATGTCGCGCGTCACTCAATATTGTGCAAGTTACGGTTCACCCTTTTGAAACCCGTGCATATGCCTACAAGGGGTGACAAAATACATCCCTACAAATTGCCGCGGAATGCACAATAGGCTCAAGAAACGGGTCAAGTCTACTTAACAAAATGTGACAGAACTATATGTTAAGTTTGATACCAACGCGGAATATTGAGACAAATAAAATGCAATTTTATGCCAACAGTTACTACCTCATGAAAATGCCTATAGAAAAGAAACTTAGCAAGATGCTAAACAATAAAGGCGTGCCCCATTTTCATCGTTTCCGCACTCATTTGCGTAGCACCAAAGTACCGTATACCGTAGATTGTGAGGCGCACCGTGACTGTGATCATCGCAAAAGTAAGGAACTCACATATATCACACGCCGGTCCCCCGAAGCCGTGGTCGCACGCGCACGTGTTAGGCGCGACGCACTTCCCCTGCACGCACTTATCCACGCACACAGGCACACACTGTTCCCCGTTACTGTCCGGCGCGAATCCGGCACAGCACTCCTCCACCGGCCGGTGCTTCACCAGGATCTGCGTCTTGAACACTTGGCGGAACTTGATCTTGTATTTGGAACATCTCGGTGGCACGTTGAAACACCAGGAGTACTCTTTCACTTGGTACGGTTGCTGCTCGGATACGCGTATCTTCGTCGTGTATCTGGAAACAGTGGAAGCGATAAGTGCTTGAATGCTGTATATTGTTACTGGAATTCTGATAATATTGTACAATAGTGTAATTGTAATTTCCCAGACCCGGTCGAAATGGTGAGAAAAATTCTAATTTTCCATTTGGAAGAAATTATGTCTGTACAACGTCAATCGCAACATTATATCTGTACCGGTTATATAATTAAAATTACCTATAGTTATGTACGTACATCGTATATAGTATAAACAAATTACTCACTAGAGATTTTTAAGATAGAGGCATAGATATATTTATCATACAATCTCGAATGCTTCGTGGTGGCACCAGGAGTTAGGTCACAGGCCAATATCCAATTCAAATACCGTCCTGAGTTGGTGGTAATTTACAATATATATACTTAATGTTGCAAATAAGATTTTAATAACGATACTATACACTTTCATAACCTTTACAGTAACTAATGCAGTTGAGGGCAGGAGAACCTTCATTCAATTCATCTTTCTTCATTAAATTACAGTGAAATGAAACTGTTTAACAAACATGAAACCAGTGTATTCCTAATATTGATTCAAAGACCAAAGCACAAAGCATGTAGGAGTAGACTTGTTGTAGAGTTTGCTTGTACCATTCAGAATGTTCAGGAAATACTTGTTTTTATTGCATCACATTTGTTATACTCATATTTTCTATATCTAATTAAAATAACTCTTCTACAATTTCATCTATTTATTTTCAACAATCTTTTTAGGTTTTAGTACTGATACACGTCCAGCACCTATTGTACGCTAAATTGAACATAGCCCGAGATATATTTTGTCAGTGGGATGAATTGATTTTATACCAATAAAGCTCAATCGAGACAAGTGCTTTGTGTATTTTCCCCCTCAGATGCTGTTACTGTTATACGTACTTGTTATACATATCGAACGACAAAAAGTGGAAACGTAGTAAACGCCAAGGGAGTGCATTGGCGTTTGCTATGTTTTCGCTTTTTGCGGCCATATAATATGGATGAAACAAAGGAGACAATAGCCGGGAAAGGAAGAGTTCAGATAATGTTAACTGACCCGAATGAATACCGACAACAGCGATCAGCGACAATCAGACGCAGTATAAATAAAAAAACAACAGTAAATATGCGGGAATTGTCCACACAGCGTGATGCCGAGAGAAATACCTACTCGTTATCGGTACACGGCTCACACGGTTGTAAATTGAAGGGGTTCATAGTTTGATTGTGTGGTGCTATGATTGACACGGCAGTGGGTACAGTAATAGTTGACACATGAAATGTATTACTATTTAACTAGCAATAAATAGTACCTATTGTTTTTGTATAGGTTGGGTAGCAATAGCGTGGCGTTTAAGTCTCTACGGGTCAGCCGGGTTCGATTGAGCTTACTAGCTCATCCAAAATAGTACTAAAAGAATGGATCTCAAACGTCCTAAAATAGGTACGCCGGTAGGAATCAGGTTCTATGGACACCGCGCCATTGTTACGTAGGTATAGTCTATCCGGAATTCTAAGAGCGAATTATGTCAAACTGGGACAAGTGAAAAACTACCTTAAATGTATAACGTCGTTTGTACCTTGTGCCAAAGTGACTTAATTTGTTCTTATAGATCGGACAAACTATACATCTATGTTAACAATTCGTTTTAGTCAAAAAAATGAGATATTTTGATGGCGTGAAGACTACTTTTAGGGTTCGTTAAAAGCGAAACGATAAATTTTGTTCTCGTTGTTAATTTAGTTACATAACAATACATATTTAAAAGTAAAGAATATATCAAGGGGATGAGTGATCAAATCCGATAAGTTATGATTATGAAAATCGGTTTTTAAAATTGGTGAATAGTTATTTCAGTGTTCATTTGTTTCGATTTGTTGTAAATAAGCGAAACAAATAAACGCGAACATTATAAAACGCTTCATGAAAAATCGCTACCTGAAGAAAGACGACCAATAAAATTGGCGATCATGAAAAAACGCGATGTGAAAATTCGCAGCTATGAAAAAATTATTTTGTGAAAATTTGCGAACAAACCGTTTTATGGTTGCACAATAAAACACTATTTGTATCTTTTATCACATTAAGAAATTGAACTTTCGCGAAGCCCCTACTGACCCTGTTATCGTATCAGCATTTAATGTCGGAGTTTAGGTCATTTACTATACAATTGTTTTATAATAAAATAATAAGAAGTGAGTCATTCTTGTGTCCGGTCAGATATATAAACGCATTGTCGTGTAAAAACAAATATGCATTCAATTCATTAATTCTACACTCGTACACGGACCACTAAGGCTTATCATACATATTTTAAGATGTCATATTTATAACGAGCATTCAATACACTCGCGATTAAATATTGCGAGTCACTAAACCACAATTAATCGAAGACGTGTGGACCGAACTGGAAATTTATTTTCTCCAACTTGCTTGGAAATGTTACCATTAACGTAGTAAAACTGGACCGCGAAATCGTTCATTATTTTTATGAGGCGTTAATACAAATTAAAATATATATATATTATTGGCCTTAGCCGGGAAATCAATATTATTTTAATAAAACGATTAAGTAAAAAACACACCTTCCGTTTATGACGTCTCATACAAATGAGGGTACTCTTAATTTGACCGGTTACTGCATTTTTACTTAAAAATGTTTGAAAGGCTTTGATAATTAACCATACAGCCAATTGTCCACTAAATTTAAAAAATAAAAACTAGTATAAACTTTTTAATAGGCTAGTTGACCCAGTTTTGAAATATATTTGAAATGGTTAATAATGATCTTACTAGCTCTAAAAAAATGTCTTTTATTTTTGTGAAAGCTAGAAAGCTAAATTTTATCAATTGAAAATTGGAAATTTCATAAACAGTCAAAAACCGTCCGCCATTTTTCCCTTTTGCTAATCTGTGGCGTGACATAGAATTACCTGTAAATATTCGAAATTCGACCGTCGTATAGTGCCATTCCGCTCACTCCAATATACTTTTGACAGGAGATCGAGAGGGACGGCACTATTTGAAGTCGTCAAAGTAGACTTTCAGTTTTGTTTACATGACCAATGACGTCACTATCATAAGCGAAAATGGCGGACAGCGTTTTACGCATTTCAAAATACAGATTAAAAACCATATTTTCAAATTCATTTTTTTCAGCCATCTTTCACTTGTATGAATTGAAAAATATATATTTAGGTTTCCTTTGCTAAATACTATACGGAATAAACATTAGTCAACTAGCCTATTGTTCTATGCGTTTAGTTCTTAAATGTCGACAAATTTCGAATAACGGACAAACAATTTAAATAATAATCTTATTTGCGGTTAATTTATTTTCATGATTCTTTGTTATTTATTAGAGATTTGTCACGAAAGTTTTAATTTTAATAATATGATGGTACCTACGAGGGGCGTCTGAAAAGTTCTAAGCCTAAGGTATTTCGAGGTTATATATGCGTTTATGATACTGGCCACTAGAAAGGCCATTTAAAAGCAAATTATTAAAAAATAACATGTCACGTTTTTATTATTATGTTTCGAGATATTCAACGGAAAAGTACATCATGTGTGAATTACCAACGAATATTACGAAAATTGAGCACCGTGCTGTAATTAAATTCCTTACAAAAAGTGACAAATCACCGCAGTGTATTTTTGAGGAAATGGTTATTATTTACGGTGATTCTGGGCCTTCTTATGCCACAGTCAAAAAGTGGAGTCGCTTATTTAAACTCGGACGGGAATCGATCGAAGACGACCCCCGCTCAGGGCGGCCAATATCGGTAGTGACCGAAGAAAACGTAGCAAAAGTCAAAAAGCTGGTATTAGAAGATAGAAGAATTAAGGTTTGGCAAATAGCTGAGGTCTTAGGTATTAGTAAAGAAAGAGTCGGAGAAATTTTACATGAACATTTGTACATGAGTAAAGTCAGTGCTCGTTGGGTACCGAAAATGCTAACGGCCTTCGATAAAGTACGTCGTGTGGAAACTTCTCGGGCGTTTTTAGAATTGTGCGAAGATGATTTAGATGAAGTTTGTTCCCGAATAGTAACTGTTGATGAAACATGGATCAGACAGTATGATCCGGAGTGTAAGTCTGAGTCGATGCAGTGGATTGAAAAGGGTGAAAGGCCGCCGAAGAAATTCAAAGTGCAAAAGTCGGCCTCTAAGTTAATGGCTACGGTATTTTGGGATTGTGATGGCATTTTTTTAATCGATTATTTAGAAAAAGGCTCTACGATAAACGGAACTTATTATGCAAATCTAATAAGACAGGTGCGACAAGCCATAGTTGAGAAAAGGCGGGGTAAACTAAGGAAAGGCATTTTGTTTTTGCAAGACAACGCACCCGTTCACACCGCTAATGTTGCGAGGCGTGCTCTGAAGGAAGTTGGTTTTGACGAAATTGACCACCCACCCTACAGCCCAGATCTAGCCCCAAGCGATTATTTTCTATTCAATAATTTGAAGAAAGGGGAAAGCGATTTAGAAGTGACGAAGAGATGAAGGCGGCTGTACAGGAGCATTTTGAAGGGCAAAATGAAGATTATTTTTTTAATGGCCTAAAAGCACTGTATAAAAAATAATCTTCATTTTGCCCTTCAAAATGCTCCTGTACAGCCGCCTTCATCTCTTCGTCACTTCTAAATCGCTTTCCCCTCAACTCTTTCTTCAAATTATTGAATAGAAAATAATCGCTTGGGGCTAGATCTGGGCTGTAGGGTGGGTGGTTAATTTCGTCAAAACCAACTTCCTTCAGAGCACGCCTCGCAACATTAGCGGTGTGAACGGGTGCGTTGTCTTGCAAAAACAAAATGCCTTTCCTTAGTTTACCCCGCCTTTTCTCAACTATGGCTTGTCGCACCTGTCTTATTAGATTTGCATAATAAGTTCCGTTTATCGTAGAGCCTTTTTCTAAATAATCGATTAAAAGAATGCCATCACAATCCCAAAATACCGTAGCCATTAACTTAGAGGCCGACTTTTGCACTTTAAATTTCTTCGGCGGCCTTTCACCCTTTTCAATCCACTGCATCGACTCAGACTTACACTCCGGATCATACTGTCTGATCCATGTTTCATCAACAGTTACTATTCGGGAACAAACTTCATCTAAATCATCTTCGCACAATTCTAAAAACGCCCGAGAAGTTTCCACACGACGTACTTTATCGAAGGCCGTTAGCATTTTCGGTACCCAACGAGCACTGACTTTACTCATGTACAAATGTTCATGTAAAATTTCTCCGACTCTTTCTTTACTAATACCTAAGACCTCAGCTATTTGCCAAACCTTAATTCTTCTATCTTCTAATACCAGCTTTTTGACTTTTGCTACGTTTTCTTCGGTCACTACCGATATTGGCCGCCCTGAGCGAGGGTCGTCTTCGATCGATTCCCGTCCGAGTTTAAATAAGCGACTCCACTTTTTGACTGTGGCATAAGAAGGCCCAGAATCACCGTAAATAATAACCATTTCCTCAAAAATACACTGCGGTGATTTGTCACTTTTTGTAAGGAATTTAATTACAGCACGGTGCTCAATTTTCGTAATATTCGTTGGTAATTCACACATGATGTACTTTTCCGTTGAATATCTCGAAACATAATAATAAAAACGTGACATGTTATTTTTTAATAATTGTTTTTAAATGGCCTTTCTAGTGGCCAGTATCATAAACGCATATATAACCTCGAAATACCTTAGGCTTAGAACTTTTCAGACGCCCCTCGTAGGTACCATCATATTATTAAAATTAAAACTTTCGTGACAAATCTCTAATAAATAACAAAGAATCATGAAAATAAATTAACCGCAAATAAGATTATTATTTAAATTGTTTGTCCGTTATTCGAAATTTGTCGACATTTAAAAACTAAACGCATAGAACAATAGGCTAGTTGACTAATGTTTATTCCGTATAGTATTTAGCAAAGGAAACCTAAATATATATTTTTCAATTCATACAAGTGAAAGATGGCTGAAAAAAATGAATTTGAAAATATGGTTTTTAATCTGTATTTTGAAATGCGTAAAACGCTGTCCGCCATTTTCGCTTATGATAGTGACGTCATTGGTCATGTAAACAAAACTGAAAGTCTACTTTGACGACTTCAAATAGTGCCGTCCCTCTCGATCTCCTGTCAAAAGTATATTGGAGTGAGCGGAATGGCACTATACGACGGTCGAATTTCGAATATTTACAGGTCTATGTCACGCCAGAGATTAGCAAAAGGGAAAAATGGCGGACGGTTTTTGACTGTTTATGAAATTTCCAATTTTCAATTGATAAAATTTAGCTTTCTAGCTTTCACAAAAATAAAAGACATTTTTTTAGAGCTAGTAAGATCATTATTAACCATTTCAAATATATTTCAAAACTGGGTCAACTAGCCTATTAAAAAGTTTATACTAGTTTTTATTTTTTAAATTTAGTGGACAATTGGCTGTATGGTTAATTATCAAAGCCTTTCAAAAATTTTTAAGTAAAAATGCAGTAACCGGTCAAATTAAGAGTACCCTCATTTGTATGAGACGTCATAAACGGAAGGTGTGTTTTTTACTTAATCGTTTTATTAAAATAATATTGATTTCCCGGCTAAGGCCAATAATATATATATATTTTAATTTGTATTAACGCCTCATAAAAATAATGAACGATTTCGCGGTCCAGTTTTACTACGTTAATGGTAACATTTCCAAGCAAGTTGGAGAAAATAAATTTCCAGTTCGGTCCACACGTCTTCGATTAATTGTGGTTTAGTGACTCGCAATATTTAATCGCGAGTGTATTGAATGCTCGTTATAAATATGACATCTTAAAATATGTATGATAAGCCTTAGTGGTCCGTGTACGAGTGTAGAATTAATGAATTGAATGCATATTTGTTTTTACACGACAATGCGTTTATATATCTGACCGGACACAAGAATGACTCACTTCTTATTATTTTATTATAAAACAATTGTATAGTAAATGACCTAAACTCCGACATTAAATGCTGATACGATAACAGGGTCAGTAGGGGCTTCGCGAAAGTTCAATTTCTTAATGTGATAAAAGATACAAATAGTGTTTTATTGTGCAACCATAAAACGGTTTGTTCGCAAATTTTCACAAAATAATTTTTTCATAGCTGCGAATTTTCACATCGCGTTTTTTCATGATCGCCAATTTTATTGTATTTTTGAGGAAATGGTTATTATTTACGGTGATTCTGGGCCTTCTTATGCCACAGTCAAAAAGTGGAGTCGCTTATTTAAACTCGGACGGGAATCGATCGAAGACGACCCCCGCTCAGGGCGGCCAATATCGGTAGTGACCGAAGAAAACGTAGCAAAAGTCAAAAAGCTGGTATTAGAAGATAGAAGAATTAAGGTTTGGCAAATAGCTGAGGTCTTAGGTATTAGTAAAGAAAGAGTCGGAGAAATTTTACATGAACATTTGTACATGAGTAAAGTCAGTGCTCGTTGGGTACCGAAAATGCTAACGGCCTTCGATAAAGTACGTCGTGTGGAAACTTCTCGGCCGTTTTTAGAATTGTGCGAAGATGATTTACGAGGGGCGTCTGAAAAGTTCTAAGCCTAAGATAGAAAAAAAACAATTTACACAAATGAACTCGTGTTTATTTTTCAATATAGTCTCCTCCTAAATCAATGCATTTTTTACATTTTCTATACAGTGCTTTTAGGCCATTAAAAAAATAATCTTCATTTTGCCCTTCAAAATGCTCCTGTACAGCCGCCTTCATCTCTTCGTCACTTCTAAATCGCTTTCCCCTCAACTCTTTCTTCAAATTATTGAATAGAAAATAATCGCTTGGGGCTAGATCTGGGCTGTAGGGTGGGTGGTCAATTTCGTCAAAACCAACTTCCTTCAGAGCACGCCTCGCAACATTAGCGGTGTGAACGGGTGCGTTGTCTTGCAAAAACAAAATGCCTTTCCTTAGTTTACCCCGCCTTTTCTCAACTATGGCTTGTCGCACCTGTCTTATTAGATTTGCATAATAAGTTCCGTTTATCGTAGAGCCTTTTTCTAAATAATCGATTAAAAGAATGCCATCACAATCCCAAAATACCGTAGCCATTAACTTAGAGGCCGACTTTTGCACTTTAAATTTCTTCAGCGGCCTTTCACCCTTTTCAATCCACTGCATCGACTCAGACTTACACTCCGGATCATACTGTCTGATCCATGTTTCATCAACAGTTACTATTCGGGAACAAACTTCATCTAAATCATCTTCGCACAATTCTAAAAACGCCCGAGAAGTTTCCACACGACGTACTTTATCGAAGGCCGTTAGCATTTTCGGTACCCAACGAGCACTGACTTTACTCATGTACAAATGTTCATGTAAAATTTCTCCGACTCTTTCTTTACTAATACCTAAGACCTCAGCTATTTGCCAAACCTTAATTCTTCTATCTTCTAATACCAGCTTTTTGACTTTTGCTACGTTTTCTTCGGTCACTACCGATATTGGCCGCCCTGAGCGGGGGTCGTCTTCGATCGATTCCCGTCCGAGTTTAAATAAGCGACTCCACTTTTTGACTGTGGCATAAGAAGGCCCAGAATCACCGTAAATAATAGCCATTTCCTCAAAAATACACTGCGGTGATTTGTCACTTTTTGTAAGGAATTTAATTACAGCACGGTGCTCAATTTTCGTAATATTCGTTGGTAATTCACACATGATGTACTTTTCCGTTGAATATCTCGAAACAGAATAATAAAAACGTGACATGTTATTTTTTAATAATTTGTTTTTAAATGGCCTTTCTAGTGGCCAGTATCATAAACGCATATATAACCTCGAAATACCTTAGGCTTAGAACTTTTCAGACGCCCCTTAGATGAAGTTTGTTCCCGAATAGTAACTGTTGATGAAACATGGATCAGACAGTATGATCCGGAGTGTAAGTCTGAGTCGATGCAGTGGATTGAAAAGGGTGAAAGGCCGCCGAAGAAATTTAAAGTGCAAAAGTCGGCCTCTAAGTTAATGGCTACGGTATTTTGGGATTGTGATGGCATTCTTTTAATCGATTATTTAGAAAAAGGCTCTACGATAAACGGAACTTATTATGCAAATCTAATAAGACAGGTGCGACAAGCCATAGTTGAGAAAAGGCGGGGTAAACTAAGGAAAGGCATTTTGTTTTTGCAAGACAACGCACCCGTTCACACCGCTAATGTTGCGAGGCGTGCTCTGAAGGAAGTTGGTTTTGACGAAATTGACCACCCACCCTACAGCCCAGATCTAGCCCCAAGCGATTATTTTCTATTCAATAATTTGAAGAAAGGGGAAAGCGATTTAGAAGTGACGAAGAGATGAAGGCGGCTGTACAGGAGCATTTTGAAGGGCAAAATGAAGATTATTTTTTTAATGGCCTAAAAGCACTGTATAAAAAATGTAAAAAATGCATTGATTTAGGAGGAGACTATATTGAAAAATAAACACGAGTTCATTTGTGTAAATTGTTTTTTTCTATCTTAGGCTTAGAACTTTTCAGACGCCCCTCGTATTTAATGAGTTGAAAAATAATTATAGTGTACCCATTGAGGTATTATTTATAATAGAGCCACAGACCTGAACAAAAATTACAAAAAAGTGGCATCGTTGTCATTGTCAAGTAGATGCCAATAACGCTTATTTATAATTTATAACAACATAATTACTTCGTACAGAAGAACTCATTGCTCAAACGTTTAAGTGTCAAATTGACTTACGTACTTATTACCACAAATATTTTTCGTGTAAATTAACTTTTTAAGCGTATTCTGACTCATGTCTCTTGTCAAACTTGGAACATGGCACGAATGGAGCAGATTTTAATATTTTTACATACTAAAAATATTTTCATTATTATTTTATTTAGGTATTAAAATATATTTGTTGTTTGTACTAAATAAACTCGTAAATTGTTAATAAAAAAGTAAGTTACGTTTTTATTTAACAACTGCATAAAAGGGTCCCGACACTGCATAGAAGGGATCAGTAATAATGACATTATTTCTCAACTCATCTTGTTCTAGTATGTGAAATGAGAGTAAGGCAAGTGCTAAATATTAACATTTTTAACCCTTTAAAGTTTGATGGCGTGGCGTGAAAGTCGGTGACGTAGTATGCATGGCAGCATACATTGCCTTTAGGTGTTCTTGGCGTTCAAAGGTTGAAACTGACAGTGTCTAGACTCTGAGACAAAATAAAACAATTACAACAGAGCAATTTTTTTATAAATTTATTAATGTAACCTGTAGGATCTGCCTGTAAAATTTGTTATATGTTCATAACACTGGCTCACTCGCCGCCGCACACATAGCAATGTCATGCGTCCACCGTCGCCCTCGGCTCGCGTGTAACTAACGTGACGTGCGCCCGAGACAGTGTATATCTATTAATGTATAGATACTACCAAAAACACTACATAACCATTTTACGCTATTATTGATTAAACATTAAAAAAAACATATATGATTAGATTATGCCGAACACACGAGAGACGAATTATTTGGCTGAAATTATTCTTGACGTCTGTCTGTTACTAAACGTGACTTCAATTTTTCACGTTGTTTAGGATCGCGTGGGAATATTTAATAAAAAAAATAGGATAATTATTTATTGCATTCCTTTATTAATTATTAAAATATAAAACTATAGCGACTCCTTAGATTTTTGTTCTGTGATGAGGTGCATTTTGTAGGGACAAAGTTAATAATTCTAATCTAAAATATGCTATGATTTTGCGTAGGATTTGTTAATTAATCAATAGAATCTGCGTAAAAAAGAATATTCCGACCTTTTTCTTTATTTTATAGCTGTTATTTCTGCAATTTTTCACTGAAAATTAAGTCATTTTTGAGACCCGTCACGTGTCACGGTCTAAACGAGACTGTTCGCCCAACTAATGCGATTTGTGATTTTGCATTACTTGGGAAGGTGCCATTTTTTCCGTCTGATTGTGTGTCCATGTAATTATTACGTCAATGAGTGTACCAAACGTAAACAAATTAAAAATATAACAGAAATGATTGTGTCCAAACGGGTACCATACGTACTAAAAAAATCAGTGCGTTTAGAAGTTGTTGTTTTAACTAAAATTAATAATTATGTGCATATTTTTTATTATTGTGTTTTCATAAAATTTCAGTTCTTATTCATATATTTTGTTTTAAATCAAACATATGATTCGGACCCGAATTTTTTTCATTTTCCTAAAAAAAATAAGTACCAAATGAATGGCACTGATATATTAAATTAAAAATGTAGATTGGTGATTATTTCCAAGCATATTTGGAGAAAAGCACTATACAAGCCTCGGCGGGAATGTCAGTTCGCAGATTCGTATTATTGAAGGACGAGGCGTAATACTCATCCACGAACTGACTTTTCCCTGCCTCGGCAGTAATGTACTATGATGTTATTGTTTGAAAGGTAATTCTCTAGTTGGTGACATTATCACCATATGAGGACCGGATGATGGGAACCTGGAAAGTTGAGGGAACTTTTAAAAAGTAACTTCAACAACACCGGTCGAACAACGACTCAAACAAAGAGGTTCATGTAATCAAACGATGATTTTCAAGAGCACATTAAGTAACTAAAAAAACTATAGGTGTGACTTTATTATTAGATGAGAGTTACCTCGATATCCCCGTGATCCCATCATCAGATCTTGCACACTATGCTTCACAATGAGACTAACTACGTAGAAGTATGCCTTTACAAACAAAAAACCAAGTCCTTGGATTAATCGACAAACATCTGCTGGGTGACCTGTATTATTTCACCGCTAGTGTAGAACGATAGTCTCGCCGTTTACAACGTACAATACAAATTATTTACGCATAGTCGTTTCCTTAAGTGCATCGTCGCACACAAGCAGAGCTAAAACCTAGCTAGACTAACGTAACATGGTGAATCACGTGTCAATGAAATAAACATGAATAACTTACCATATGGAATTTTTAAAACGTTGTATTTTCCTGTTGAGTCTGTTGGCGGTTACAGCATTTTGCCATTGAATATTTAAAGTGAACAAAGACATAGGTACGATGTGTATGATGCCAGTAGCACACCTCCGCCGCGAAACCGCGAAACGCCATATAGAGCGCGCGAAACTAAAGCGAAACTTCCTTGGGTTTGACGTTTCGCGGCGGAGGTGTGCTACCGGCATGACCATGCTTTTTCGTTTAAAATAAATATCAAGCCAATTTGCATTGCTTCGTGGTAATTCCGTTATTCCGAAACATTCACCAGGTACAGTTTCTGGCACCGAAACCATTATATTATAATAAAATATATATATACCTACAAGGTGACCCAGACTTCGGAATAAACAATTAAAACCTGTGTAGCGCGTAAATCATAGAAATAAAATATGTTATAGTTATAGTTCATTACAATCACACCGTATTAATAATTGACAATAACAATTTAGTTGGTAATTTTAAAATATTAATTGAACAACCTTCAATTCAACCCCCACATTGCATTGGCAGAATACATATTTTAAAAGCCTGCAGTGTTTACTTTTAGTGTGCGTGTGGATTGAGTGAGCACCCTTCAAAAATGAGAAAAAATGTGCTGATCATTTAGTAAAAGTTCTAAAACAATTGTAAAACTAATTGATTAATTTGTAAAACGATAAATAAAAATAATACATTCATTAATGTGTGCTCACTCAGTTCTCACAAACTACCAACGAAATCTGTGAATGTGTTTATTTAACATATAATATTTATATACTAATTTTTAGTAAAACCTATGCTTAAGGTAGGTAATAATTTGTAGATCACCTGGCTACGTATTTAAAGTTTTACAAATAATTTCGTATGCTCACTCAATCCGCACACTTTCGAAAACCCAATTTCTGATAGAAAAACTGCAGATTGAAACTTCTATAATATATGTGTATAGTTTAGTAAAACTCATAAGGGAATTTGTAAAATACAAAACAAACCGCTAACGTGGCAGATTTTTGGATAATAAATGTTTGTAAGTGCTCACTCAGTCCACACATTATTCGTAAGTTAAAAATGTAAATTATCTAAAAGTTGAACTAATTTATAGTTTCCTAGATACTACAAATATTAATATATTTACATTTTTAACTTACGAATAATGTGTGGACTGAGTGAGCACTTACAAACATTTATTATCCAAAAATCTGCCACGTTAGCGGTTTGTTTTGTATTTTACAAATTCCCTTATGAGTTTTACTAAACTATACGCATATATATAGAAGTTTCAATCAGCAGTTTTTCTATCAGAAATTGGGTTTTCGAAAGTGTGCGGATTGAGTGAGTAGTAAATTACTACTCACTCAATCCGCACACTTAAAAAAACAAAAACTTAAAAACTGCAGATTGAAACTTCTATATATGTGGTAGTCCACATGGAAAGGGACCTTATGGCGGGAATGTGTTATCTACAGAAATGAAATCTATCAACCTCCTAGCTTTTTTATTTATTTTATTACTACTAGTAATACATAATATTGTCGAAATTGCTAACGCGCACTATGCAAGCCCGTGACATCACACGCTGCGCGGATCTCTCAGAAATGGGTCACGCGCAGAGGGGGCAAAAAATATTAAAACGAATCTACACATCGTACCGATTTAGCCACAGAATTGGCTAATCTCTCGTTACTTTTCTAGAGATGAGCATTTTTTCAGTGTGCGTGTCAGATCCGATGTAACTACTTAGTATTTCATTGTTATTAATTTATCATAAGCCGAAATGATGTAACGTCAGCATCTTGCACATAATTTCGGCCAAGTGTGACGTTGAACGACTCAAGTACATAGTTCCGAACGGCACAATTTGGCTGGAAGAGATCCCTAATAGGGATAAGTTCGCCTTTGTACATATTTCATTTGTTATCAATGTATTTATAACCAGTTGTTGTGTACAATAAAGCGTTTACATACATACAATTTGTCTTTATTACTATTACTATTTATTAGTGTATCCGCCCGGGAACAATCAATGCAGCACACAAGATAGGGGTCGCAGTTTTCAAGAGCGCGGTGTCTTTGTATGAGATTTTGCGACGGTGAAGGATCTTGTTGTATTATCTTACTAACCTTAGGTAAGTTCCTAAGAACTGGCTGACCTAATTTTCATCAGCATCAGCAGTAGCTAAGTACATACTGAATAGAAAATATTCAAATCGGTCTCTATATGGGTTTTGAGTGCTACGATGCTAGAAACAAGCATATAGGTACGTGCGTTGTAAATCCATAATACTAATAAAATAACCGTCTAACTAACGTACAATTTATTTACAGTCCAGTGTGTTGTGTAGGAAACGTAGACGTTGAAATATAATCTTATAAACTACACAATAGCTATTTAGTAAACAAATTTTACAGCTAATTTCGTAACGATCGTCAGCAGATACGATTCAATTATTTAAGAAATTAGGGAAAACCCTTAACATCGCATTTATATTTTTTTTATTCCTTCTGCCTCACTTAACTTCTTGTGACGTTCAGCTACTTAATTGCTAATAGAATAATTCAAACATTTTTTGTTTAAACCTTTACCGCATACGAAGCCATATATGGCAGATATGATCTTGGACCTTATTGGCACAGGTCAAGGTTCAAATTCAAACAACTATTTTTTTTCTATGTGCGGTAAAGGGTTAAAAACTTATAGGCCAGTGAGCACATTTACCCACAAGAGCCAAAGTGGACGATTTCACGGTTTTTGAATCACGTAAAAAAGAACAAATTATACTCACGGTTCGTTCCTCGTGCAGACATTGGGGCCTTCAAGGATAGCTGTGGCAGCCGTCACCAGCCCCAAAATCGCCACAACCTTCCACATCTCGGTTTCGGCTCACGCTAGCTACCGCGCCATAACACGACTATTGTTTTCGGAAAGTTACGTCACAATATGCATTCAAATGAAGTTTCGTGGTTGAACGGTGCGGGGAAAACGTCGGATCATCTGAAAAGAAGAAAAATCATTGGTAATTAAGTTGGCGTTTAAACGATACGGTTACGTTTACTTTTAGGCGATTTTTAACCGACTTCAAAAAAGGAGGAGGTTCTCAATTCGAACTATTTTTTTTTTGTAGGTACCTATGTATGTTACTCGATATCTCCAAGAACCGTGAACCGATTTTCAATTATTTTTTTTAATCGAAAGGGTATATCTCCGAGTTGGTCCTGTTGGCACTAAGTCGGGATCTGATGATGGAATCTTGGAGAAATCGAGGGAACTCTTCAAATGTTATAGGGAAATGTACGGCGCTTTCGGTAATTTATTGATAAAGTCAAGAATTTACATTCAGTAAATAGGATTTGGTGTAAGGAAACTGATGATGAACACACATACGAATCACTAAAAAGCAAAAAAAAAAAAAAAATTTTAACAAAAAAAAGAACCGACTTCAGTAAAACTAAAAAGCCAACAATAACCCGTTCAAGTACAGATTACATAAATGTAAGTCAAATTTGACTCACCCTTCGAAGTTGGTGCCAAACCTCGCGTAAAGTATAATATATACATATAAGAACTGAGTGGTTTGGGATCGACTTCGAAGGGTGAGTCAAATGTAATCTGTACTTCAACGGGTTATTGTTGGCTTTTTAGTTTTACTGAAGTCGGTTCTTTTTTTTGTTAAAAATTTTTCTTTACATAACAGTTAGAGCCCCTTTAACCGTCTCTTTAACGTCTTGCTTCATACTTATGTATATCAGTGCGTGGCGTGGCGTTTATTTTATACAACCCGATTCCGACCGGTTTGCCTAAATTAGTACGTATGAACAACATTCTCGATTTTTCTTAGAGAATAAGTGAGTCTACCCGGCTTGCCCAAATATTTCTTTCATGCCACGCCAATGACATAATATATAATTTATAAATACTGAAATGAAGTCACTTAATAAAATCTACAATCGACCATTGTGTGATAGCTGATAGACTTTAGCACCTTGTTATGTATGACTAGTGTACGAGGAAATTCTTGTATTTAATTAATCATTAATAGGAATCGAATAATATACATGTATGATTCCAGTCAGTATAACCACTATATTATTTTATAGGTATGTACCTATATTGAGAACAATAGAGATTTACGTAGGCGTCTAGCCATCCTGTTTATGTTTTTGTTCTTATTATACTCGTCTCGTTACATATCATCTTTATTTAATCATTCCTTATTAACGACTACTTCGTTCGTGGAGCGCTATGTTTAACCCTTTTTACCCGACTGCGCGACAGCAAAGACCGGGTAATGTCGTGCACATTTCCGTACCTACGAAGCCTAAGACTGTAAGTGCCCCCGTATCTTGGAAGCAAAACCCTAGTAAGTTTGTGCCTTTAACGTAGCACTTACATTATTTTGCTTCTCACATACGGCCGCACTTACAGTGTTGCTTCTCAGGGACCTACGGATTTCTAGTTTTGATGTAGCTAGCCACTGTTGTATGTACATACCTATATTAAAACCTGTGGAATGTGTTATCAGTGCTGAACGCAGCGTTGGCAGGCTCGTCCCCGATGTAACCTGATCCCTAAACACGTATGATAATATTCATAATAGGTCACATCCTAGACTTTATTTTTCCATTACCGACCGACCGACCACGGTATTTTGACCTTTGAACTAGAAATCATATCACTACTTCGCGGGTCGAATTGCATAGAGGACGAATTAGACGCGGATTTTAGATTGATATTATTCCTGAACGTGTAATAATTAACCTTGAAGTTTAAAAGTAATATTTACACACAAACTCTGAAAAACTTGCACTTAATTAGCATTTAAAACTGCAATAGAGATGAGTAAAGCTTTAGAATAGTATAGAAAGTCGATTACAAAATAGCGCTATAGGTGTTTTGTCTTATCAAAAGTAAACTGAGGAGTGGTCACTGTAGTCATAATTTGCAAAGGAAATAAGATAAGGCCAAGGTAAGTGCAACAGACAATGGTAGTAGGTAAATAATCAAACAAACGAACTTGAAGAAGTACGAGTAACTTTAGTTCTTTGAAGTATATTTGTTTTAAACGGTTGAATAGTGGGATATCGTAATAGAAAGTGGTAGATAATTTTTCGGAATCTACAGTCTACCTATAGGGCAAGTGTTCCCAAACATTTCCATGCATCTTTTTGCACCCGACTTCAAGATGTTTTTCTTTCCGAATAAGGTGAGGTGGGGACGTTTGGGTAAGGGAAACATATGGGGGAAGTGAAACATTTTGGAATATATTTTATATAATAATTTTAGCAAATATAGAACGATCAACTGCAGTGACATTATTTCATTGTTGCCCAGAACTGTTTCCAAAAATCAGATTGACCGACAAATAATAGCTTTTTTTGTGTTATCAGTTATGTGGTGTTATCCCCGTATGTTTTCCTTTGAAACAATCGAAACAATTTTAACTAAGCCGAAGGGATTATAGGAAGTTTAGTTTTGGAGCTTAGCCCTTCTTGAGAGCTTGTGACTCTTCGCAACCTATTTTACATATACTTACATCTGTTTTACCCACATGCAGTTGAATGTGGACATTGAAATGGCAGCGCGCCAAATACATTATTGTGTTTGAAGAACCGCAGGTGACCTACATATTATGTTTGAACTATCCATATACATAAGTAAGAGGCACGCGAATATACAAAGCTCAAAATAAGTGTACAGAACGAAAAAGTTTGTTACGAAATAGTAAACAGAATATTGTTTGTTTTTTATTTTTATTAAAGGAATATTATTAGAAATGCCTGTAATCAAAATGTCCACCTCAAAAGTATTATTTTTTTGGTAATTCACGAAACGTATCTTTTGACGTGGTATTTTGGATGAATTTACTTCTATCTACATATTGTCTCTGTGGTTCAAGGACGAACCAATAAACCGACTAACACACTTTCGCATTTCCAATAGGCAAGAGTTCAACAGACGTAAATTGTTTCGCTTGTTTTGATGGCATTTAACGTTTACGCATCTAAAAATACTCGCGGCCATGAGATAAAGAACGCATTTTGTACACTGTGCAGACTGCTTTAATCTATATGCATTTTTATACAAAATATTGCTTAGCACTGCTGCCATAAGGACTACCTATATATAACTCGGCGGATTCCAAAGCTAGTAAAGTCTGGAATTGAATGGGAGTTGTTCTATTTTTACCCATGAGCGAGCTATAAAAACTAGTTAGCGTGGACCAAAGGAACTTGGATGTTAATTTGTAAACAGACTCGAAAATAAAGCCATACGATAATAATAAAGGATACCTAAGACTTGAGGTCTCTTCAAGAATATGTATTGAAAGCATTTAGTTATGGGACCTTACACTTTATCTAGCAACAGTAGGCAACTGAAAACCGTAAGCGTTGACTGCCGATGTGATGTAAATGTAATGTAATATCCCATATTATGGTATTTTTTAACGTGCACATATTCTGTTGACGCACAATGTAATACGTAATCACCGGATCTATAAAAAGTTGATCAGGATAATTCGAAAGCTGAAATGGGTTGAAAGAAAACTGTGTTTTATGTCAGTTAGTGAAATCCCATAAACATTACAAGGTGATTCAGATATTGTCCGTTTAATAGTAGCATTTGGTTCACTTGTAGGTAACTATCAACTGATTAGTCAAGAGGTAATGCTTACTCAGAAAATAAATTTGTTCAGTCGTGTGTGGGCAGCAGAAATTAATCTTCGCAGTCAAATTAAAACGCTGCATAGGCACTATGTCACTATACTAGGAATTATTGGTGTCAGTGAAATTAGACGATACGGCACGATCGGCAGTGCGAAACGTTGACCTAGTTTTATTTATTTACGATACGACAAAAGTGTTAATTCATAATAATTAGAAAAGTGGTGTTAAAGCAATTCTTGCTCTGACTCCAGCTTATGTGAGGTTTTTAGCTGAGGACAATTGTAAGAAGCTAAATAAATAGATAGGTTTAGCCAAAACGACAAGGTTGCACTTTTTGTATGCGATGTTATAGGCACCGGGTATAAACTTAACTCAGCCTGCTAGTGCAAGTGTCCAAAGTTCAACGAACATAGTTGATATCAGAGATAACGAAGACAAAAAGGACAGGATCGAGACGGTACTACGTCGTACATTGCTAATCGACCTAACTAGCAGTTATCAGGCTATTGATGTTTACTTACGGTTAGGGCCGATTCAAGGTTCGATACAATAGTCTTGAATGGGTAAAAAACCAAGATTGAGAGGTATATAAATACATTCATAGTGTACGTAAGATGCATACTACTTGGGGAACATGGCCTCGTAATATAATAGTGCTAGCGTTTTTTGTAAGAATATAGGTATTTTTATTCAACTTCATTACCCTGAGATCTCAGATATATGTTTACATACTATGCATTACTAACTATGCTCTTGCGATATTAAACTCTTCTTCGTTCCTAATAAAAGCTTCGGAAAAATATCGATCGCCTTAAGAGCCATCATTACTCATCAATAAAAAATCACGCGAGTAGAATAGAAACAGAACAAAGAGTATCAATGAACGCAGCAGTCAAGTTACCTTCAACATTAACATGCTTGATCTCCTTAAACGTAAACACTTAAGACGCTAGTACCCAGTAATCATTATACCAAATAATAAGACTTAAATATCAAGTGGTCCGGACATCAGTCATCAACTCACCCACGCCTCGGACAATTAAAATATCGCGTTGCATAAACGTAACCCGAGCGTCGTAATAGGTCGCCATTATTGTCAAAACACTGCCAGCGAAGCTGAAGACTTAAACAATTCCTGCGAGTTAAACAGGTCAACGCTAACAGCGTGTGGGTAAATAGTATTCCGGCTAGAATTGGCGCAATTATGAAGTGCTAGCGTATAGCAATTAAGATCTACGTGGAACGCTTAAATAATTGGCAATACGCGAATTCGTATTTAGATTTTCTCAACATTTTAGTGCTGAACCCTATTATGATTTGAATAAATTTTTTATCATTTTTATATTGTCTTCAGATTCTGCGGACATTCTGGGATGGAAAGAGAGGAAGTTTTAAATCAATGTCATGTATAAAATTGTCAAAGTAACGTAAATTCCAAAATGATGGAAACTTTATTTATCATAAGATTTAAAAGCCGTTTCTGGCTTTAGTTGGAAAACATGTTGTTCATTGAAACGATGTTTAATCGTAAACTCGTTCATTTTTATAGGCAAATAGACATTAGGAACTTGTAGATGAGATGCGAGATGCGAATTGCTTACTGCATGCTCACGTCAACTGAAACCTGCGGACCAAAGGTGGTCACAGTTATAATGCTATAGGTGGATAAATGATAAAGAAACCGTCACTTCCCAAATAGTACAGTGAGTGCATAAGTGGATATTATAGGTATTTATGGAGTGATAAATGCGAGCGTTATAGTTCCGCTAGTCAAATTGATGCTATTTCGTAGTTAAATAGGTCATTCCGCTACCAAAGTATACATACCTACGTGAAATATGCATAAGGTTAAATGCTTTTTAATGGAAGCAGTGAACAACAACTAAAACGTTTATGACAATTGTAGCAACTTTCTCAATAACTTTTTAAATTATTTGTTTGTTTCCGGTACGGTTAATGAGCGTGGCTTCAATAACTTTTTAATGTCATCTATTTTTTTGCTGAATAACATTTCCATGCAGCTATATAAAAGGGTAGCGAATATACAATTTAGGAACGGAACGGAATGTACAATTTTATTTAGCCAATCGACAACAGGCCTACGTGCCACTTCTGGCCGCGATGGCCGTCTCATCCGGGACGCGACGCGATAATAATGTACTCATCAATTACTAGAAATTAAATAAAAATGGCCGAGGGGACTCCCCTGCGATCGATTGTATTCATACCTACACAATAAACAAATAACTGCAACAATTTACGTAAAATCTAAATTTCTTATAGTACCAAAATTTCAATTGAAAACAAGATATTACATGCGTCTTTGCAATACCTTATATGCAATTGTAACATAAGGAGAGGTCTTAAAACACGAGTGACCGCGGACTTCTTTGTAATTGATTGACGACGATTGTAATTCAAAATTCAATTTTGTTCTGCTAGAAGGCGTTAATGGCTCTTTTACATGTCTAATTCTACAATAATAATATTATGATTCTTCAATAATGATTGCATAATGCAGTAATACAATGTGATGAGCAATGAATGATGGTTGCACAATGACCTGCCGTTGTTCGCCAAACAAAGAAAAAATGTAAAGGAAGTGAGAAATAATCAACCGCAATGTTTTTCACTAGAATCTATGCTACTAATAGCAAAAGCAATGAAACCTGGAAGCCACATGTTGTTCAAAAATTTTGTGGTGTTATTGGCATATGCAAAAATCTGTATGTTAGTCATAATTTGGCTTTATAAATAAACACAAATTGAGCTCTCAAGCTGAAGAACAGCTGTTTAGATACAAACTGAATGTTTGTAAGTGGTTCTGGTTGCCACTTAAAATGTATGTACAGTCACCATCAAAAGTAACTGACAAGTTTATAATGCAATCCAACATATGCCAGTGGTATAATTGTCAGCTACTTTAGTTGCTGATGGTACCAGATATTTCCCACCGTTCCACTTGCATGTCAAATATATTTTGCTTTTGCTTTGGGAATAATGAATTTGTTATAAGTAATAGAAGAAAACATAAGTCAGCCTGAGCTTGCCTGTGGAAGGTATAAGATAGAAGTATTAACAATCACTTAATCAGTAATTGTTTCAGAGATTAGTGTTGATTTTTAATGGGTATTTCAATCTATAATTGACCACAGTTACATGTACTGTGTGAGCATACTAATTTTGCCAACTAATAATAAAGTGTAATTTAAGGGCAAACAAGTAGTGTGTGTCTTGTAAAGTACACACTATGATAGTTAATTGTGGTAGAAAAAGGGAAATCTACACTCTTTCATTATTGTTAAATTAACAGCTGTTGTGAAAGTTAATTCAGCCAATATTTAACTTTACGCCTTCTTCAAGGCTGCCCAGTTTGGTTTTTACACCAGTTTAAAAAAGTGTGTAGGAAAATAGATATCAAGGTTCTGAAATAAGGGTCCAAATGAGATTAACATACAGATAATCTTTTGATACAGTAATTGAATTTAGTCATGAAAATATAATTCTTCTTATAAGTTTAATATGTAGTTTATTACAGTTAGCAGTCAGAGGAAAAAACAATGTCAATAAACAAAACACAACTCAATAACAAACAAATATCAAAACAATAGCTAGAGCAGTGTTTTTAATAACAATAACATAAACACAATTGACAACATTTAAATATACAAGTAGTGTTAATTTAACACTAATTTAATTACTTTATTATTTATTACAAAACCCAAAACTATTATTTATATTGGATTATACAGATTAGTTAGGAAAATAAAAAAAAGTCGAAAGCAGTGTTGTCTAAGAACCAGCACTCAACTGACGTCACCTTGTGGAAAAAATTACAGTTGCAACCTGGTACAATTTTTATACTAAATCCGTCTTAGTAATAGTCCGACTGTATGGTTTACTGTGCTGTGACCAATTACTGATTGCCTACGCTCTTTTAGAATGAGGAACTTTTCAAATGGATTATTTTATCATAAATTAAAATGTGGTTATATGATTTTTTTTACCATTACTTGATAATATTGGAAGGCCTGGTTAAAAAAAAATGTTGTCAATTTAAATATGATAAACAATTCTTCAACTAGCCTTGGGCTAATGTACCTATTGTTCCACACTGAGGAATTTAAAAACACTACTGTAATGCCATCCTATGTTCAATACCAAATAAATCTCTATACAACTCCATAATGATAGCTTTTAAGATCCTAGATAGAAGATGGCATAAGTATTCCACTTTAAGAAAATGTTAAAGTATGCCAAGTACCAAATGAAAATCTTAGTTCACACTTAGATACTAATTTCAATGATTTTGCCTATTAAATTTTAAATATTCAGTAATGTTTGAAAAATTTGTCAACTGTATAGGATGGAACTATAAAAATTGGCAGCAATATTAATATTGCTTTATGCTTTGGTAGAAGCAATAAGTCCTGCAAACTACACCAGACAAAAATGTTGTGATTTGATTATAGAGACAAAAAGGCTTTGCAAAATTTTAAATGTGTATTCAAAACATGAAGTTAATGAGAAATACAAGTTGATTTTTGCTCTCTTTAGCTGTACTAATAGAGTGGTGTTATCATGTTAAGAATGCATAGGCTAAACCAGTTTCTTGTAAACAAATTGCCATGCAATTTTCCACATTCCCTAGCACAACTAGCGCCTTTACAAAGATATGTTTATGGTATTCCGTCTAGTGTTATTAAAAATGTAACTGGTCAAACTTTAGTTCATAATTTCTCAACAGCTATATATCTCCTCGTGGGATTCATAATCCGTCTTGTAAGTGCCGTTTTGACCTACTTACTGAATAAATGATTTAAATTAGTGATTATTACTTAGATTTACAAACCGGAAGAAGACATCAATCTTTAAGCAGTTGCTGATAAGAGTGATAAGATAATATTGTTATTTCGTGTTTTCTATCTTGGATTATAAAGATTTGTTATTTATTATGTACGAAAACAACTGTTTGCCAATGCACTACTTTGCTGAATCAAAGGAGGTCAGGTAAAAATAACCCGCATACCGAAACTCACGCAATGAAAAGCCTCCCACGGACAAATAAAGTATTATAGTTTGCAAGAATAATTGTACACTTACCAGGAATCCACGAGAAACTATTACACTGAAGAAATCCTCGGTATTAGCAATGATTCACCTTCTGTTTACTCCGGTATAGTCATTCAACACTCAAGGAATCAGTAAAGAGAATAAACTTCGTAGCGCTTGTCACCAAGTAGCTTCGTCATTGACTTGATTAACACTTTTAACTTGTATAAACTATTTAGAGTCAATATACACTAAAAACCATGGATGTATACGTATATTATTGCAATGAAAAGGAAATAAATTTAATTAATTAATTAGTTGCGAACTCAAGCCATTCTCTTGCTTGCTGCCAAACACAAGACGTACAAACAGACAAAGACAAACGATTTGACTGGTCGGACGGACTGCGATGTGACAGACAGACTGACAGTCACACAGTCAGTATTCATTGATGCACACCCACACATTCTCAACTAGTGATTGCGTTACTTAGCATCCCATAACATCCAGACAATTTTTTTTATGTATAGTCTAGTGACGGTTTTGCAAACGGAAGGGCTACTGTATGAAATTGACGCGCCGTATAGTGGCGTCCCGTTCACCCAAATATACTTTGACAGTAGATCGACAGAGATGGCACTAAAGGATAGTCGAATTTTGAACATCGGAGTAACCCTTCTGGACATTCTCGCAAGTGTGTTATAATTTTAAAATGTTCAAGTCATAAATAAAAACGCGCTTGTATAACCATTCAATGTAGCTTGGGTATACTAGTAACGTTCACTTGTCATTGTAAATGTCATTCGTTGTCGTCAAATTGTTCTCAACCTACTTTTATTTAATTTAATACAAACAAAATATTATTTTGTTAGGGCCTAAGCCTGGATGTCTTATCTAACCAACGATATGGTATAATCGCGTTTTATATTTCATGACAAATTCACTAAACACTTTTTTGTTCTGAATACTTTATCATGGAGTCTTCGTCGATTGTTAGTTTCAACAATGATTCTACATTCCAGTCGACATTGAAAGCAGAGTATAACAACGTCAGTGTGCATGAGTTGGCTCTTCATGCAATGAGAGATCGATGCCTGCTGCTGCAACGAAGAATAAACACTTTGGAGACTGATAACATGAAGTTGAAAGTTGATATCACAAAGGCTAACCAGGGAACACAATACATTCCTTTACAAGAAGATGAGAAACTACAGTTGCATCAAAAGATTGCTGAGCTCAAGAAACAAAAGTCCCAACTCATGCATCATGTTTTTATGGTTTCTTGTGAGAATAAAACCCTCTGGAATAAAATATCTTGCCTGAAAGGCCCGGAAAAGCTAACTAGTGAAGAACAAGCTAAACATCCTTTAATTCGAACCAACACTTACATTCATAGCACTCCAAAAACAAGCTCAAACTATCAAGAAAAGTTTTCAGAGTCCAGCTTAGAGGAAATATCTTTAAAAGTAATAAATAGTTATATTCAAGAGAAGTCTCAACTAGTAGAGCAATATGAGCAAATGAGTGAACTACAAGATGCTGACGATCAAGTGCTGAATGTTGATTCTATTGGTTTTACTTATATTGAAGACCCTGCCACGGACTCTTTGAAAGAGATCCGCAGCCAAACTGAGAAGCTTCAGCAGTTGAAGAAAGAATTAGCTCAGCAGGAAAAAGATTTGAAATTAGTTATTTCAAGAGTTGAAGATGTATTCAAATGTAAGTAGAAGAGATATTTGGATATGAAAGATATTTTTATTATAAAAGGGTCCAGTGTGTCGCATACCATAAGGTTGCATTGTCAGGGTAGTTTGATGCTATTGACAAGCAACAAAGTGAACATTATGCAAGCAACATACCGATTGCTGTAATTACAAAGTCATGTTACACTTCCTTATTTTTTGAAATGTGACTGGCTCGTTAATTTAGAGTTGTTTTGTTTTTTCAAGGTAATGTTACGCAAAATGACTAGTATCATCAATGTAATTGTATGAGGCAACATTGGTTTAGTATTGTTATCTTATGAATTAATTTAGTGTTTAACACTTTCGCTACCAGGAACCCGCCTCGTAGGCACTCGTAATCATTGCTCAGATGCCGGTCACGTATTTTTGCTTAAAGAGCTACCCACCTAGCGGGCTCTCGGTTTCTGGGGTAGGGTTAAATTTTATATCTGGTTGCGAAAGTGTTAATAACAAAAAAAGGCTCAACTATATATTTATTATTTATCTATTTACTATATCTAATAGTGTTTTTTGTTCCAGATGGTTACAAATGCCCATCATGCATTGCAAATAGTACAAAAATAACAACTTCTGAGCATAAGGAAATAGAGACTAGCGACAGTTTGGCTAACTGGGCAACCCCCGCAGACTCCAGTACTTATAATGATAACTTCAATGAGCTCAACACTTCTGCATTTAAAAAGAGCACACCTGAGCAGGAAACAAAGGAGGTTTCGTCTCCTACAGCCGATAAAATCTGCCCGATGTGTGGAGAAACATTTCCAAAAGATATTGCTTTTAATGAATTCCAGACACATGTGGAGTCCCACTTTACAGGGGATATCGAACCAGATTCCATTATCGATGACTTTGATAACATTCCTAATTCATTTAATAATGTTATTTAGAATAATGTAGTTTAATTTAGTATAATTCAAAATATTCTTATACCATGAAGCCTTTGCCAAGCAGAATTATGTAAGATTTATGAAATAACATGAAATTGGAGATTGCTAAATAAAATAAAGTTGTTTACTAATTATTTATTGAATAAATTCTACAATCTATGTACTCTTTCCTTGATTAATTAAGCTAAATCTGTAGGTTTTACATCTGTAGCTGTAGAAGGTTGTTGGGTAGATTTTTGGAGCAGATTTTTGCTGAACCACTGAGGTCTTTCCTTCTTCATTTCAACAACTCTTTTACCATTCCAGAACTCCTTTGCCTGAAAAAAGTATTACAATAGTTAATTACTGTTTTTATTTTTAGTTTGTATCCTAAGAACCTCTGTAACAAATAAAGATAGAATCCCACCAATATAAAAGTGAGTCTGTGTATGTATGTTTGTTACTTCTTAATGCTGAAACGCTGAATGGATCTGCATGTAATTTGGAACAGATACTTTATACGCTAACTTAACACTTTCAACACCAGACAATTTTTTTTACCCAACCCCAGAAACCGGCATACCGTGTAGGTCTATAGCTACTGCCCGCCTGGCGGGCTTAGCCGGCATCTGACTGAGCAAACATTATGAGTGCCTACCAGGCGGGTTCCCGGTGTTGAAAGTGTTAACACATAGGCTACTTTTTATTCGGAAAAAAAACCATGGGTCCTATAGGATTGTGTACTCTGACCCCCAAGTCTCAACTCAAGCAAAACCACAGGCAATAGATATTATGAATATGACAGCAAAACGTTATTAGACTAAACTATCGATACCTTAGAGCACAATCATACTAACATTTCAAAAAACGTAATTGCAATTAGGGTGTTAGTACACAACTCTATGTGGTTTAACCCTTTGACCGCCAAAGACGGCAAATCACGTCATCGGGAATTCGTGCCACTGACGCCAACGACGCCTATTGACGTCAAAAATTTCAGTGGTCAAAAACATGCAATACAAACCACTATCTGTGTTTTTCAACCTCTGTTGATTTTGGAGCACTTTTTTTTTTTTGGTTTGGCGTCAGTGGCACGGTGAATTGCTTTGCCGCTCGGCGCTCAAAGGGTTAAAGTCCATAGGCAAATAATTGTAATTAGTAGGTAACTAAGGTATTGATATATTAAAAATCATTACTTTTTCTGGAAGATTTTCTCCCTCATACAACACCACAACATCTTCTGTGATTGGCCCAACACCCAGTTTTTGTTTGATCTGTTCTTGTATTAGTTTGGTTTCTTCCCCTATTTTCTTGTAGCAATGCTCTGAAACAATATGAAAAAATTGAGAATACAACCAACAGCCTAGTAGGTGCTTGTAAGTTTTGCGCAGACATTGGTCCAGCCCACTAGGCGGGCTCTAGCTATACATGTGTGCGTTTTTGGGAAGTTTGCGGACAATATTCGTGGCTCACAACAATTTGGAAATATTGTCATTCATAATGTAATGATTATCAGAATTTTAGTAGTATGGAGAAGATTTTTTGGATGGAAAAAGTCACAAAATGAATAAGTGCTTTTTTGGGAAAAGAATAATCTGTATAAGCTGGATAAAAGAGAAGGTAAATGTTATGTTGTATAGGGAATCAAGGAGGTGGCTATGGGTGGGGTTAGTTGGAGACAACTACACCATCAGTGACTGGAAAAAACTCGAGGAAGCAGCGCAGGATCGGCGGCAATGGAAAATCCTTCTGAGAGCCCTATGTCCCTGATGAGGGATAACAGGATACCATCAGCTACTGACGACAGTTCGAATTTGAATCAAATTTATGATGATGATATACCTGATCTCATGTTAAGAGTGGTATCAAATGCATTGCACAGTCAGTATAAATGGCTACTGTTAGTTTGGTTTATTTTAGGGCATGTTCCCGGTTCTGATTTTGTATGGCGAGAACCGGGAATTCCTGGTTCCGGTACTGGATTTGTATAGAAATAGAGTACCGGGAGCACACTCTAGTTTATTTCAACTTGTAACTTATAACTTGGGACCCTTCAAACGAAGCGTGAAGAAGCATCTCTCGGGCCAGCATGGCAGTGTCAACTGACTTGGCACCGTTGGTTTCTCGTCAGTTGCCATTGCGACTTGGGCTCCCCTTTTTGCTTACCATCAGGCGAAGTGGAGGAAAATGTTTATTTGGGATTACGTAGCCTGATGTATGTAAACCTATAGTAGGAAAAAGTAACAAACCACAAAGCCGTCCACGCTCATGATGATGTCCACAGTCATGGCACACTTTGATGTTGTTGAGCGGTACCAGCGGTTTCCAAACATATTCCGGGCTGCCGAACTTTCTTTTAAGTCTCTTCTCAACAGTTCGTCGAAATTTGGGCACCGCCAGCAAAATACTATCCCCAACAATATCTTTAATTGAGAACTTTTTCGAGACTGTTGCTTTCGATTCGAAAACGTAGGCTAGGGCAAGCTCTGAAACACAGATTTAAAGTTAAATGGGATTACAATATTCGATGTAATTGTGGTAATTTAAAACATGATTATGATTACCGTTGGGTGGGTGACCTAGGGAAGAGAGTATACATCTTTCTATATTTCGCAAAACGTGGACGAATGCCGAAATGCGTGGAAGCATTTTTGGTTTACAGTTTATTGAAATAATAACAATTCAACGCAAAGCTCAGGAAAATAGATTGAGGTTATATTTTTTTTCCGTCAAGTCAAGATGACACCAAAGAGGATATAATGATGACACTCAACTTGATGACACTGACCACTGACAGCTAAGCAGGGCTGCCAACTCCAAAATTTGTTTACCCCTAGCTAGAGCTTAAGTTGAAACCCCCTAAAACTAAACTTATTTGGAAAATTCCCAAAAAAATTATATGACAACGTTAGGCTAAGGTCTCCTATCCGACGCTATGTGCAACGTACAGCGTCTTTCCATACTAATGATAAATACAGCCCGACACAAAAGAGTAGAAAACGGATGAAAAAGGAACTAAAAATTTTCATACAAAATTGTTACCATATTCAAGCACTTTACGTCAAAAATGTGACAGTTGCGAAGGAAGTGGCGCCCTCATTTATTTTCTACTCTTTTGTGTCGGGCTGTATGAATAGATAAATAATATGGAATGTGCATAGCGTCGGATAGGAGAACTTAGCCTAGCCTAAAGCTCCGTCCACACTTGTATCATTTCGCCGATCCGATCCCCGTTGCGTATCTCCACCGCGTATCGTGCTGTTTGGACGCTCACTGCGGGCACTCCGTGTCATTAGCGCCGTCGCGCGAAGAAACGCGTCCACACTTGCCGTATCGTATCCTCGTTGCGTATCGCCGCACCGATCATTTCGGCGTGCAGTAGTTTGGACGCTATCCGTATCGTAGCACCGTATCACCGCCCCGATCATTTTGGCATTTCGTTTTCGCCGAACATTTCATTTCGTTTGTGATCGTTGTTCTGTGCGGAGTTGCGTCCCATTTAAAAATGTCGCCCGCTGAGATCGCTCACTGAACCTTGGGACAGAAATATTCTTGAGTGGGGACCGTGTACCGGAAGTCGCAGCGAGGAAGGCCTTCATTTTTGTCATCTGCTCATGGAGCTTTGGCACATGACTGTGCTCGTTTTATAATACATAATGCGGTAGAAAGGTTCTCGAGTGGAAACCGCGTGCTGGAAGAAGCCGCGTGGGGAGGCCTTCGATTAAGGCACGCGCTCACGGAGACATGGCCTTCGTATGACTGTGTTTGTTTTATGGCATGCGGCAGAAAGGTTCTCGAGTGGAAACCGCGTGCCGGAAGACGCCGCATGGAAAGTCCTAACAAAGTAGACAGTCCATCAGTGGTATGGTATTTTTTAATTATGGTAAAGATTAAGGATTAAAAACCAATGACCGCAGCGTAGATCGATGACTCAAATAGCGCCTTTGATGATCGGGCAAAAACCCACTCGAGATGGATCACGGCCGATCCTCACCCCGTATCCTCACCGCGTATCATGAACGAAAGTGTGGACGTCACGCCGTCGCGATCATGCAATGCTTTCGTGATCGCGAGTGTGCGGGGTACTGAAGATACGCGTATCAACATGGATTTCGCGCGAGCGTTGCATGATCGCGACTGCGCGACGTCCACACTTACCGTTCATGATACGCGGTGAAGATACGCGACGGGGATCGGATCGGCGAAATGATACAAGTGTGGACGGAGCTTTACAAATTACGGTAGCGTTCGATCGTGTAATTCCTTGTCAGTCACACTCAAACTTATGAGTCCGAGCAACGGAGAGTGGGACACAATGTGTATCGAGAACGTTCCATTAATTTTCAGTAATAATTTAGTTTCTCACATCGTTATAACAATACAATACAACAACACTTTATTGCACACCAACAAGAAAAATATTACATGAGAAATCTTAAATTAAACAATGGTAGACAATAGGCGGTCTTATCGATAAAGAGCGATCTCTTCCAGACAACCTTTGGGTAGCGGAGAAAACAAAATTAAACAGAAAATAGTAGGTGGTGAGATAAGAACTTCAAGTAAATTATACATACAAAATATTAGACAGATAGGTCATACACTTACACAAATAAGTATCTATATATATATAAACATACATAAACGTACATACATACAAAAAGGAAGAATGAAAAGAATATCACAGCTAACATTAGACTTATAATGAAAAACGACAGCATAGAATTATAAAAGGATTAGGCTACGGTAGAGACAAATAGTGATCTTTTAGTTTATGTTTAAAAATTGCCAAAGTTTTAGCTTGCCTTAGATCCAGCGGAAGCGAGTTCCACAGTAAAATAGCTTGCACAGTAAAAGAATTAGAATAAAATTTTGACTTCGATGCCGGAACAGTGAGTAAACAATTTCGTTAACACGTTTTCCAGTAATAATTTACACACAAATATGGTATGGAAAAATTCCTTAATATACCCCTAAAGATATTAAGCCCCTAAAATATCCCTATTCTCTTATTTCCCCCCGTAAATTTAAGGGTAAAACTCCTATGTTGGCAACCCTGCTGCCAAGTAAGCAAGATAATAACCTAACAAAAAAATATCCATAGACAAATATCATCTTGTACTATTCAAGACACTAGCTACAACGCTAACTATAATCCAAATAATAACAGATGGTAATGCGTGAGTAATGCAGGTAATGTATAAAATATATATAAGAAAAGTACATATTTTTAAGTGATACAAAATTTTTCTTTGATCAGTTTATTTCACCAAAAGCAGTATCAAATTAAAAACAGGTTTCATATGAAGTATCCTAGTCTTATTAGAATTTTCTGACACTGGCAACTCAGCTCAATATGGCGGTTGACAATCAGCTGTAAGTGGGGAGGAAAAGTCGAATGCTCGAGTGTTATGTAGTTCATGTCCTCAAGCGTTTCGTTGCAGTTGTAGCTATGGCGTGTTTAAGCCCGAGTAGGCTCTGTGCTCGTGTTCAAGATAAGTTACTGTGTCAATTCGGACATAAAGTTCGCAGACAAACTGTATTTGTGAAACTGAAACCTCCCGGACCAACTCCATTGCGGATATTTGGAAAGACATGTCAGGTTAGAAAAATATTTCAGCATTATTTTAGTGCCTGAAACATAAACATTTATTTTGTATTGCCGGTTCATAAGCGAGGATATTTTAATGAGGGCTAAGTATTGCTCAATAACTATGTTACTTCTCCCGTTCTTGAGGAGGTCCTGTTTACATAACAGCGTGACAGTAACCTCTATGTCAGCTGATTTATTAAAATAAATCAAATTTTATGAATGAGTGTGTCAAACTTAGTTAGACTGTGCATGTTAGAAAAATATTAATTAACTGATAATAATTGAATATGTGGGGTCAATCAATGGAAATGTGAAAAGTGAAATCTATTCGTGGGTCGGCGCAGCGGGCGGCACTGGACAGTGGGTCGCGCGCCGAGGCTCGCCTCTTGGGTTTGTTCAACGATTTTCACCATACTCATAATCACAACTCTTACTTTCGACAAACAATGCCGAGCTTTGTGTATTGACGACTGTTAAGACTCGTTTGGGCTGACCACGATTCGTTGATCCAATCAAGATAATCAACGCGGTTCCTGAACACAATGCCTATGTTTAAATTGTGTTATAATTTGTATAATCAAAAATGATTGCTCGAAATAGTTCCTATAATTATTATTATCAATTAAGAATCCTACTTCATTGTCAGCGCATCTTATCGTTTTTTTAACTTTAAGCGCAACTGGGAAGTGATTGGAAGGACAGCCCACAAACCCTCCAATGTTACCAGGGTATTTGATGTATTTTCCCTAGTTGAACAGGATATTAACCCTTCTAGCAGCAGACGCGCGCCGGCGTCGTGCTTTCTCGCGCAGCGTGCGCGCATGCGATACCGACCCGATGCGAACGAAACTTTCTAAGCATTACAAATATTTTTCGCATTAATATTTCATTTACTCTTCCATTGGCAATAGAGCCGACCGATTTCTTCATTTATCACTCATTTGCGTGGCAACCTAATTGCAGAAATAGCTGTCGATCGCGTGAACGGAATTAGTATAATCGTTGTTTAATTACATATCTGCCCTTGCAACAGTTTTGGGGAATTTCATCAAGTCGTAATGGCAATACGGCGGGGAGAGTTGTACGCTCACCGTTAGTGAAAGTTGTGTGATGATTCGTTGAATTTTTAATACCTAGCGCGAAAACTGGGTAGGTAAGTCACCTGTCGATGTAGCTAGCCTTTCTTATTTTATTTTAATCCATTTGGCGAGCATTGACCTTGTTTAACTATTACCCGTCCGTAGGTTTCCTTTGCATATCTTACGCAAACTTATCTCTATTTAGCTTTAGACCTAAAGGTCGTTTAAGTACGTCAGACGAATTAAATGCCCATATGAGGTTACTAGTTTTCTCTAAAGAAAGTATCTCTTTTTAAGTCAAGAACCGTCCCCATTGCCGCAAACTGTTAACCCACTAATGGCATACGTACTCGCCGCAACCGTAGACGCAAATCCCATGGCAACTTGTTTGCGCGTTTTGCCACACTTTCGGTAAACGCGCAACTGCATTACCAGTTATATCAAGTACAAGTGAAATGTTCTGTTCTCTTATAAAGGAAATGCTGCTTCGCATATCCGTTCAACAGTCTGATTACGGACTGATTAAGTAAATACTAACTCATTGCTAGGCCAATTTGAGTACAATCCACAGTAGTCAAAGAAGTAGATGAAATACTGCGCCTTAATCATTAACAACAAAGCGCCAACGATGTTGTTAAACTTTAGACTCGTGATGCGTAAATAGTAGCACTGTTAAAATGAAATGGTTCCATTTCATTTATATTTATGAATCGGTCGAATGGGTTGCTTCGCACGTAACTTACGATGCTCGGTAGAAATGCGGAACATACAACTATTTGTTCAGTCGACATTATTGTATAAGCGTTTGAGGCAACGCTCAACGCAGCATATGTTATTTTCGGCTTACAACATTTTAGTTGAATCCTAAATTACTTACGTGATGACAATACAAAGGTACATTAAGCTGGAAGATGTGTTGCAGTGTCCGTGTTCGTAAAAATCTGTTTTGCGCAACTTAAGTCTGAGACATACGAGTATTTATATAGTATCCACCTTCAAAGCACTAAAGAATCCATTAGAGACTTCGCTTAGAACATAATCTATTCTACAGAGGATGAAACAAAAACTCAGGGCAAGCCGGGGTAGATATTGCTTACTTTTTTTACAGTAGCAATAGAGAATGGTGCTCAATCGCCTTGAAGTGAGCAAGCCGGTACGAATCGGGTTCCATAGACGCCACGCCACTGCTATTACCTTTACCTAATAGATTCTGGTCCTAGATTATCGTAAAGCTACCCAAAAATAGCCCAGGCCACACAACTATGGTCCAAATTAACTCGAAAATTACTAGTTACCTACTTGTATTATGCTGGAAGAAGGGAGGTATAACCATCACCACCAAGACCCGACTAGCACGGGCTCTAGCATTCCCCATGTTTATGTATGGCGTATAAACATGGACGATACGAGTTTAAGAAAGGCAAAGGATCGATGCATTCGAGATGTGGTGCTGAAGACGTATACTGAGGATACCCTGGACCCCCATGCGCACCAATGTATCGACCCTTTCACAGCTTCGTGTCCGAACCCGCCTATCCACAGTCTGCCAGCAGCATACATTGACCTACTTCAGCCACATAATGAGAAGGGAAGATGAAAGCCTTGAAGAGCTGATCATTATTGGTAATACGGGCCTGGGATCGGTCAAGTGAAGGGCCCTTCCTCAACCAAGTTTTGTTCGGTCAACAGAGACGCGATGAACAGCCACCGGTGGAGGCACAACATAAAATCTAGGTGTAGAGCATCCACAACCATCAATGACCACGATCCTCAGTCATGATGGAGCGACCACAGAGAGATTTGTTAATATATGACAATTATTTGATACTTGATTACTTACGAATTACTCTGCGATTATTTACCTTGCAATTGAAATACAGCACATGGTATTAGATTAGAATCGATACCCGATATATAATCAACTAGTCAAAAGTTTATCTCTGACTGACGCTATTTCTTATCATTTAACTATGCTCGTTGAAACTAACGTTGGCTAGCCTCTGTGCCTAGCCTAACATATCTCTGGCTCAGCTCAATATTACTTCGTGTCACTATGACAATACAAAAATTTTCGACGATTCGATGAGACTGATAAGAAATTAGTATATCTTAGAAGAATTAGTTATTGAAACTTAAAATTTGCTGAATATTGAAAAAAGTTACCTTCTTATGTCTTACTTGCTCAACGAATTTCAACAACTTATGAATTCAGATTTACACATTCTTACAAATTATGAAGGGTTTTCGTAAGCTCCTAATACATTCCAAAACGTTTCTACAAAGTAATACGTCATTCTATATATCCATGTTAATTAGTTTGTATTTTATGAATAAAATCAGTTAAATGTTAGTTACAATACAGCTGATTACATAAGAAACAAAACGTTCGCGGATGCTTCGGCAATGCGCGTTTCCGTTGCACAGGCCTCGCTTCTTTCCTCAGTAAGTCTATTCATTCCATCGCAGGTACTGCTTGATGGTCGTCCTTCCAAGCCGCTTGGGCAACCGCGTTTCGGTCGCCACTCGCAAACAATGAACTCATCATCTGTGGAAGCAATATTAATTGCTGTCGCTTGCGCACGTGACACCAGTGTTTGATAAGGGTCCTAGCTTGCTTGCTATTGTGCAATTTGTCATACTCGGTGTCCTCGGATTGTCCACTTTTGTATAATACGCAAACATAAACGCTATTAAGCGTTAATTGTGCTTTGGAATTGTAATTTCGCGTAAAATACTGACGATGTAGTTTCGTAATGCTGGGTGTAATTAGGGATTTTGTAAGGGTTTTCCGATTTACAAGAGTCTATAAGAGCAACTAAACAGATGACTCAGATTATTATTTTGGGTTTGTCCTTAACATCAATGGATTTTTAGATGCAATTAAGCTGTGACGCGATTGGCTAATCGATTTAAGTTAATGGGAGTATTCCTTGTTCAAATTATAGTCAAATAGCACATACGTATGCGTACTATTGGGAGCGTGACGAGTGCATATTTGGTAACTCGTTTAATAGCAGTGCAATGCTCACATTAGACTCGCAGTATGTGCTGCTAGATGCAAGTGTACCAATATAACGGGCATTGCGATGTATCCGTGAAATCGAATCGTCAATGCCAGCTAATAACTGCATAGCAGAGCGCTATGTCGGAAGAGAAACTGATATTCTATCTATACTATTTGTAAAACTATTTTCTGCTTTTGCGCCGTTCTCCACTACCTAAAGGTTGTCTGGATAAGATCGGCCTTTAGCAATAACACCGGCTGTTGTTTGCTTCTAATTGTAAGTTCTTGCATTCTTGTTTGTTTTGTGAGCTGTGAAATAAAGAGTTGTATTGTATTGTACAATTTTAAACAAATGTGATCCTGATCGCGCATGAAATTTTAAATTGGGTCATGGAGTTTTTATCTAAGAAAATACAATAAAAATTGATTACCTACTGCATATAAAAGTATGATCTGATATAATACATGGAGGCCGCGTTGCTACGTTAGTATACCGATTATTATGTTTTCTAAATCATATAGTAACGGCGTGATTGCTGATCACGACTGATTTAGAAACTTGCCTTGAAAAAATATCGAACGTTCACCTATTGGACGCCATATTTTAGACATTTGTGAAGAAACTTCTTTGCAAATTATCATATTTCACGACTCATGACCTGTGTTTTGTTGTCTACCTACACTGAGTAGTTATACTTAATACGTCTTACTACTGAGTAAGATGTATTAAGTATAATTAAGCAGAAAATAACTGTCATGTTTAGATCACAGAAAAAAACTGTTGTCCCTGTTTTATATTTACATATATCGGCGACGCGGTTGGCGCAGTGGTAGTGCTGCCTACTGATCCGACGGTCCTGGGTTCGAATCCCGGCAATGGCAGATATTTATGTGGTGAAAATCTCTAATATCTGTACCTGGGTCATGAATCATTATATGTATATATTTATCTATGTAACTTTGTCTATCTTCGTCTAGTTATGGGTAACAGTAAGCTATTATTACTAGAACTTAATTTGGGACTATGTAGGTCGATTTGTCTGAGGTTGTCTGATATTTATTTATTACTGATTTTTATGCCATGTTTAAACTGAATTGATCAATGATCACTAACTTGTATTACTCTTGTGCATCATTCGAAATATTCGAATGCACGACGTCTCTTAAAATGAGGGAGTATAATTCGCTTTTTGAACGTCACACGTTAGATATCGTCGTGAACTTGGATTTTATTCACTTATTTATGTTCGCTCCTACGCCAGAAGCCAATGCAAACTTGTCTATACTATTATAAGATTTTAGATTTGTAGGTATTGAAAATCTGTTTTCTATGCAGAGCTCAGAGGGGTCATGATTTCAGGAAAAATCTTAATAGCGTGATTTAGAATCGCCTTTTGTATGGGCGCGCGGCGCCATGCCAGTCTGGCGCCATCTGTTGGTCATAACTTCCATTGTCCTCTCATCACGCCGCGCCGAAACGGCTGGACAAATTATAATGATTTTTGGTACCTACAGGGATTGAACATAGTCACAATAAAAATTCTTACGTAGTGATTTAAATTCCTTCGTCAAATTGGAGAACGTACATAAATTATGTCATGGCTGAGAGTGATTCATCTATAATTTATTGAACAACTAAGGTACCGTTTAGTATCGAATTTGGCGCGGCACGTATTCGACCTCAATCGAGTTTTGTCAGACATACCTCAATTTTATATAGAATGTCAATTCCTGATTTTCTGCCAACCTAGTGAATACTACTGAAACGTAATGTACGTATCCTACGATTCTATAGTAGGTACATAGGTAGAATATATACGCTACGGCTTTAAACAACCGACCCTAAGTAAGGGTTGCAAACATTTTAAATGAATAATAGAAGATCGCTAATATCGGGTACGCGATAGGTCTTTAATTTTTTTTATAACTAACTGACTGCAATATACCATAATGATTAGACTAATTTACTTGTGGCCTTAGCTCTGTGTAATGCCTGCGTGCTGCCTACATGTTTAGCCTTTGTGACTAATTAGAAACCAGCGAAGTAGGTATACGTTTAATCTCGCAGACTTCACGCCGACATGATGCAAAACAATATTTAAAGTTTTTTTAAGTTTATGTTGCCAATGAAACTCGCTGTCTGCGAATCTTTCTCCGTCAAGAATTTACAACTATAGGATCTCTTAAAGTTGAATGTGATTAAGTACGACCTGGGTGGGTTTCTGGTTGGAATTTCATCGCCACTAAATCGTTTATTATACTTTAGTAAATTATACAAATAATATAAATGGGTAGGTAGTTCAAGCGTTTCACCTGCTATCACTTTCCCTGGGATTGCGTAAAAACACAATATGCGAAACAAGAAACTGATAACGGTTGAAACGTTTTGAGAACTACCCAAACTAGTTTAAATAACGTTTTATTATGATTACGAATTAAAGAAATAAGCTAAGGTATTGATAAAACTGAGAAATAGTGTGATCGTTATTGTGAAGAAAATGTTACCAGATAATTAATAAATACGAGAGTGACTTTCATATAAACAAACAATCAAACAATGGCTTATAGTTCGGTAAATAGAGACTAAACGACTAGGGGTGACATTACAAACGGTAGTATATAATATAGTAACGGCAACATAATATCAAACATTCAAAACTACCGGACCGTTTGTAAGGTAAAAACCCCTTTATTCACTGGATTAATAATAAGTAGGTAGAATCTTGAATTTGTGTAAGATTGTACGACATTTAGGTAATTTTATTTGGCGTGTTTCTCGTTTTATCTTTAAAGTCTAAGAACATTGTTTGTAACGTACTTATTTTGTATTTCATTGTAGCCATATCCACATTCTCACTATAAATACTGGACTGTAGAATTATTGTACATAATTTTAAAGCAAAATTATACGAATTTCAAGTAGTACACGGATCGCCATAACGGGATTCCGTCGGACTCGAGAAGAAGATGAGTTTCACTTTCTTGAACAGGATATTTTTAAGATAACAACTTCTTTATATGGAACACTTTTACAACATGCTAATTTGATGATGTGTTCGAAAGATATTTACTTTTATTTTTACACTGGGTCAAATGACTGAGTGTATTCTAAACAAATTTGTGAATCGTGTTTTTTATGTTTCATACTTATTATTTTTCACACACCCATGTCACTTTTGTTTTCTGCTATTTTATCGTCAACCGATTCAAATAAGGCGTTTTGTAGTTGTGTGTTACGAGATATATGAGCCGTTTGTGAAGTTATTCCAATGATTCGGTTTTAAGTTTGTATTTTAGGTTTCCTTTTTTGTAGCGTGCTAAATAAAAATACCTATAATCGTTATACACCTGTCGATCTATTCCGAAAAAGTACACCAGACCCGTTTCATAATCGGGCCAAATGTCAAGTGACAAGTGACATCGACAATTTCGCAAACGTAGGAGTGGAGGTATATGAAATGTAAACAGCGAAAATCATTCTTCTGATCAAACCTTAAATAGGAGAGGTTCTTCTACTGAAGTTTGGGCATGAATGTCTGTTACGGAATGATATGAATGTCTGTTACGATAACTTCTTTTCGCGCTTATTTCCCCCTGAATAATGAGCCACAAAACTTCTCATTGAGGGCCGCGAACTATGTGAGCGAAGTATTGAAAACCATCATCTTGAACATGATATTGTCATTGTCATCTATTGTCATGGTTTGAAACCTGACGCAGCTGCCTGGCTTAAAGAAAGAAAGAAAGAAAGAAAAGAACATTTATTCAAATTGGATCACAAGTATCACTTTTGCATCGTCAAAAGTTAAACTAAACAATATAGGTAACACAAGTAATAATTAGGTATTTGTCAAAAGTTACCATAGTAAATTATAAATTAAAATATTTTCATTGCAACACATTATAATTATATAAATTGAGACAAGATGAACATAAAAAGGAGCAAAACAGAAAAAAAAAACACATCAAATAAAAAAGATCTTAATGCCATACTTTGATTACTTTGCTTATGCATGAATCACAGTATGAATGTATGTATGTAAACACTCTATTGCACACAAACAGTTAAAATATCATCTAAAACAAATAATACAGGTACAAAGGTGAACTTATCCCTATAAGGTAGGGTGATTCAAAAAATTCAAGTTTTTATTTTTTTTACTCTCAACCGATAATAACGTTCTACCCATTAAATTATTAATTAGTAATTAATTTCAGAATTTTTGATGAATATTTAGAGGTCGCTACCACCTGCCAAAGTTTTAAAAGTATCTGCCATAATGCACTTAATGCGAGATAGTATATCGTTTTACTTTTGATATGTTCAATGACGGTATTTAGCTATTAACATATACTACGTAGTGTTAAAGGTGTTCTGCGGGTACTTCACACTCCAAAGTTGGTTAAGGTTTACGTATGTTACGAGTGTTTGTTTACTTCTAGTTTGCTCGTTTATTGTTATCAATTGTTTTCCCACTATGACTTCAAGTATTAAAACAAGGAAAAAAACGGAAATATGGCTAGTTGGACAAACCTGTTCGGAAGTGAAAGAAGTGATCAGTTTATTTTTTCATTATAAAAATGTAATGAACCAAGTAAATAGGGAATCGGCGTCCTTAACTGCTGGTGATGCGATGGCTCTATGGCAAAAAGCATGTATTCCTACCAAAGATAAGCAACATGTTATGACAAAAATACTTAAATATTTTAATGAATGGGTCCAAAAAAAACACAATAAAGCAAAAGCGTTCAGCAGCAATCATAGAAAAAGAAAACAAGTGGCAATCACATTTAAATGTTCTATTTGATATAGCTCATTTCGATGCTCTGAATGTAATTGAAGAAGACAAGCAATTTCTGTTGAACCAAAGAAAAATAGACCGTTCTGGAGGAATTGGTAACATTGACAAACAATATGCAAGAAATCTTGAAAAACAGTTAGAAAAAGAAGTTAAGTTGAAAAAAATTAAGGAAAAGGATATGAAAGCAATAAATACACTAACAGAGAAATGCGGTTTACTATCATCTGCAGAGGATATTAGTAGTGATAGCGACACGAGTCGTCCTGATCTTCCTCATGCAGGACCCGCTTTAAGTCAACATTGTTCGCCGCCACGGAAAAAATACCAAAAAGCAATCCTAGATTGTAATTTAGCTACTACTCTAGATGTCGCCAAGTTAAGCGACCGAAAAACAACTGTTGTTTTGGCCTCTACTTTGAAAAGTCTGGGCTGTAATGTAGCAGAATATAAAGTCAGCTATTTATCTATACGTCGCCATAGAATTCATATCAGAAAACAGCTCGCAAACTTTCAACCACAAACTACACTTATTGTGCACTGGGATGGAAAAATGCTTGAGGATATTACAGGACATGAAATAGTAGATCGCCTACCAATTTTGGTATCTGGAAAAGGAGTTGACCAGCTTTTGGCCGTTGCTAAACTTCCAGATGGCAAAGGGGAGACTATGGCATCTGCTATTTTCGAGACAGTTTTATCGTGGAGCTTACATGATAAAATAAAATGTATGTGTTTCGATACCACAGCGTCTAACACAGGGAGAGAGAATGGAGCTTCTACCCTTTTAGAACACAAACTTATAGATAGAAAAACCCCAATGTGGATAAGGCAAACTGTATGTAAAAAAAAATATTGTCTTGTATATTTATATATAATAAGCTGGTTTTGATTATTTTGTTTCTCACTCAACAAAGGTTTCTGATATTAATAAACTTTCATTTGAAAATTTATTGAATTTTCAAATTTCAGAACCCGGTAGCGACCCTTAAATATTAAGTTAAAAATACAGAAAAAAAAATCAATGTGTTTTCTAATGGAATAGATCAGATTTAGGGGATGAGAGTTAAAAAAAAAAAAAAAATTTTTTTTGGTGTCCGATGAATCACCCTACTATAAGGCCATGCGATTAAATAATCATTGTTATTGATTGTCAAGAATCTCACCTGTCATCAGGTCATCACATGGCTGACATTGTCGCATAGTGTGCTCGCGTGCAAGCGGCGTCCTTGATCCGTGACCCGCGTCTTCGACCTAAATGCGGGTAATTGCGGCTCCCTGCGAGCTGCGTGTGCGCCGGTCTTAAGGCTAGGTTCACATGAATAGAGTTGGGTCGAGAATGTTCCTTATGTATGAATCTAGTTCTCAAGAACATTTCCCCATATGAAGTAGGGATGTTTCAGAAAATTCTTGGTAACGGAACAACTTTACGTTCTGTTCCTGATAATAGGGTATGTAAGGTTTTTTGACAAAACATTATTCACTATATCTGTTACTGCTTGCAATACAAGGCGCAAGACGCGAATCTTCGTGGCAATGCGCGTTGACGTTTATGTGAATATACCCTAAGGCTGCATTGCGCTGAGGCGCTTGATAACAAACAACTAAGCATTTACGTGAAGTCAGACCGTACAGAAGCGAACGTATAATAACTTTATCACAGATTACCTAATATTTATTGCTACTTTGACATTCAGATACTACGCCAGCTGTGCGTATCAGATCCTTCTTGCGGTTAAGGAACAAAAACTAGGTCCTTAAAGTTTCTTCAAACTTACATATGTAGATGTTGTTGATAAACGTTTCTCTTTGTATTGTTAAGCACGGTGTCTGCATACTCTTGACAGCGAATGGCAGGTAAATAATCAAAAGCCTTGGGATTACCAGAAAACAAAAAGAGACCAAGTTCGAAATACTGGTTCCTTGGCAGATATTTATCATAATGAAGTAAGAATACGAACATAATTATATCGCCTTTTATTTTTAGTAATCATTCAGTTTCCTGATGATGATCATGTTTTTACGGACATTTTAATTGTTAGTTGTATCGGTAGTGATAGTGGTAATTAAGAAAAACGAATTTCAAACAGAAACGCCTCTTTATTTACATACAATTATACACTCGCTTCCATACTAACATTTATGACAAGAGACACATTTCTGAGGGGTCTTCTGCCCTCAGATATGTAAATTACAGATGAGTTATTCTATTCCTGACAGATCTATAGTAATCATCGCAACAGTAAATTTTGTTTAAAATTACGTGATTTGCCAAAGACGGCACATCACGTCATCGGTAAATTGTGCCACTGACTCCAACGTCGCCTAATAACGTCCAATACTTTGTAATTCGATCATCAAATACTTTGTAATTCGAACCGCTATAAGTATTTTTCCATCCCTATTGATTTAAGAGCACTTTATTTTTTGCTGGCGTCGCGATACTCTTTATTGAACACCTGAATAATTATGGAAATAACACAAATTGAGATACATGAAATTAACTCTTATCGCTAATAGCGATCTCTTCCAGACAACCTTTAGGTAGCGGAGTGCTTAATAAGAAACACGTTCGTATGCTATAGTTGGATTAGATTATTGCTATAAGAATAAAACGCACAGACAACGAGTGACATCAAACTTGACAATGTATGAGGATAGTTAGTGCATATGGATATACATTTCATTAAGATTATAAAAACACTTATACATATGTAATTGTATAGTTTTACCATTTGATTGATACGTAATAACAAGCACACATAAACATATAGGAGGCCTATGTTCAGCAGTGGACGTCTGGGGCTGATAGATAGATGATTATGCTCACATAACACGTCATCCTTAAGGACGATCCTTTGCGACTTGTAAAATCATAATAAATAAAGAATAAAACCCGTTTTAATTATAATGAGACCGTCTGGTAAATAATCATAAAAAAGTTAATAAAGCTGTAGGCTACAGCCTGTAGCTTGTGCCTCATTTTTCAGAACAGAGACGATAAGGAATATAAAGTACCAAGAAATACCTCATTTATTCGCTCTGTCCAAAGATTATCTTGGAAACGCGATATTGCATTCCGAGGATTTTGGATCTTAAAGTCATGTTTTGAAATGCGTACCTACTCAATCATATATTTTACCGAGTATTTACCTACCTTTATTTATAGTTCAAGTACGTTGTCGGGTGCGATGCACTTAAATATGTATGGGGATCGGGGATTTACCCAGTACTAGTTTACTTAAGTATTCATACTCCGGCAATTCCACGACAAAGTTCTTAATTTATTTGTATTGCGTGCCAATACTTTACTACCTACATTGAGACCTCGGGACGCAATTTTATTAATGGCATTCGATTTGAGTTGAGAATTTTAGTATTTTGACAATTTTATTTCAGTCAATGAAATAATTTTTAATATTTACATAATATTTAAGAAGTATAGTGAAACCAACAAACCTTCTAAACGAGTACGCAAACTAAAACCAAATTTGGCGTTGCTCAAATTAATTAAGTATAATTAATTAATAAGAAACCTTAAGTATCGTTCATTTCATATACCAAGGTCCAATTCCACTTGAAACTACACAATTAAAACCATAATGTTTACAACAAAAGATAAACATTATTGTTTTCAATAAATAAGTTATGAAATTACAATTAATTTAACCTTAAATAAGATAAACGCTTAATAAATAGCGTTATCCCTAATTAATCCCTAAGCCGTAACCCGTATTGAAATGTTTCCTTTATGATCTCAACTTTTCAAATTGCCACGTTTCGTTATTACCAAACAATAAAGTTCCTATCGTTATCATTTGTTCCATTGTTACCGCTTAATGACTATCTAAGGAGGAATTTTGGCCTTAGTACATGAAATTAACTAAAGTAATAATCATAATAAATTTGTAAAATTATGTTTTAAATTTACCGAAACATAATGGAGGATGCTTTGAGTTAAATATTGATTTCCCTTAAGCAAACAACTAAATAAATTAGCTAAATTGATTAATCAAATTTCAAGTAATTTAAGCGATATTAACCATCGACACTTCTTGATTATTACTACTACACCACTAACTATGAATACGTAGAATCGTGCTCAGACAGATTTTATAATGAATGCATGAACATTCCTTTGTAAAGGGTCAGTCAAGTTCACCTCTCGGTAATAAAAACAATAGTTCAGGTTTTGTTAATAAGTATGGGTACACATCACCCATACAGTATGAAGTATGGGTTCAAATGGCCAAAAATGACGCCTGAACCAAATATGGCTCTGCATTGCCGCTTATATCTTAGCTTCTGGGACACAGGTATTCGTTGAAGCGATTTGCCCAACAGCTGTATTAAGACTTACGTGTCCCGAATCTAAATCTGGAGTTTTATATATTCTTACGCAAAAATATCATTAAGGATCTGTTTGAGAGCTCATGTGTATACTGAAAAGGGATATAACGGAGATAACTATCATCTAAACTTAGCATTAATTTATTGACCGAATACGCTTCTTCAAAGCCGAATTGGTACAGTACAATAAGTCCATACTACTGAACAGTTTATTATACAGGTATTGTCTAAGAAATCTAATTAATGGGGAATTCTGTGCATTTTTGGCGTTGACTGTTGGAAGGCTAAACAAGCGTTTAGCATGACGGGTCCTAAATGTTGCCACAGAAAAATTAATCTCTGCAAGCAGCGCGGAGTTATCGATAAATGAGATAACCAGATGCTTCTCCTTAACAGTTCGGCCTCGCATGTTTAGGAGTTATTTAGTCTAAGATCATGTTAAACTGATATTGACCCTTACTGACCCAGATACGGTAACGTAAATAACGTAAATACGTATCTTGGCGCGCCCCTGATGCACGCACACTGCACTAACTGATATTTAGTGTCAGACAATCGAACACATAATTAGTGTCAGCACAAAACTGACTGATGATTAGTGTCAACACACAATGCTACCTAACTGATATTTAGTATCAAATTGAATCCTTTAGGAATTATGAGATTATATGCCTTCATGTTAATTAGGAGCGATTATTTTGTGTAAAAAATTGTATGATGGCTCGATGAGCGGTTAAATATAACGATAATGACATTTTGTCATGTTAACAAAACGAAAAAGTTAATGATCTTGGCCTATGAAATTTTATGGTAGGTAAATAATCGTATAGCAGCGTATTCCATTATATTAAAGGTTTTGAAAAAGCTATCGTAGTTCGTATCATCATGAAAACGTTTTTATCAATTCTATTATTTTCAAGACTACAGTAAGTATACATAATAAGATATACTTTATAATTTTAAATGGTTATAACAACGATGTATTCATCAATCCACCATCCATCAAATATTTCCTGTCGTGCTTTGCCATGGTGATGTTGCCTGGGCGACTCTTTAAAACTTTCGAGGCCTATATTTACCAAAAACACTATAATCGCAACAGTTGTAAGCCTATTTTAATGGAATTTAAAAAAGGAGGAGGTTCCATGTTTCACTGTAGGTATGTATTTTTTTTGTAGGCTATCTCTGGCACCACCAATATTATAACTTATCTAAGAAATTTAATCGTTACTGTCCCCTGGGTCACGGGACAGAATAACAACATAAAAATGTAGGTCCACACATAAACGAGATATATACAAAGCTTCGAAAGTTGTTATTAAAAGTGCAAGCGCGCCCTGGCCGCGCGTTGATGTCTTTCGTTCGCGCTACAAGCTACAACTTCATGCCGTTAAAACATTGCTAGTTTAAGCAACAAGCCTGCGCTTATCATAATTTGTCATTAGCTTTGAAATAATAGCGTACTACCATATTGGTGTATTTGTACAGGCAACCAAGAAAGTGGCCTATTAAAAAAAAACTAATAATACTCATGAAATAGAGTCGAAAAGTGATAGACCAATTATTTTGGTGATTGTACGACAGTTTCTAAAATTGTACATGGAGTCTTAGTTTTATTTGTTTATTTATTTTATTTAGGTCAGATATCTGTCATATGAATGCATCGTGCAAATGGCTATACGAGGGCCACCTAATTTAAAACAATTAAGTCTAGACTTAACACTCTAATTGTTGATCATTTACCTCACATAGCTGCAAGCATCTTAATCGTGTAAGACATGCATTGTTCCGCCGACCTCCGCCACGCTCGGTACACATTTAGGTGAACGATCCCGACGATCATATGTTAGCCTGATGTCATAAGAAACGTCAAATTTATACATTTTAAAGACACTTCAAATATAGTCTTAATCGTTTAATGAAAATATGAACACTTCTTCACAAAAAGCTTATAACATACTTTAACCCTTAAATGCATACGGTATCAAAATGACTACATTTTATTTCAGAAATGACTGAAATAAAAATCAATACTATATCAATTAGTACTTGTGACTCAGTTTGACAAAGCCTGAATTGACGTTCAGTTGATCTTGACAATGTGTTATTTCAGTAGTATCGTTTTTGATACTTCATGCACCTAAGGGTTAACAATTAAGGATGCCACTTCATCCGCGTACCGTACCGTAGTCGTGTAAAAAGTATCCTTTAACCATATTTGGAAGTCCTTGTCCAGCTATCCCTGTACCGATATTAAAATCGGTCCACCCATTTTTGTGTGATGAACGGACATTGTTTTGTATTGTTTTTATATGTAATCCAGTGACTTTATATATGCCATAGGATAAATAATAAATAACGGACAAAGACCTATATTTACCAACAGATGGTTATGTACCTACTCTGCAATCCTGGATCGCGCTCTTGAGATTTTTACGTCACCCTAGGCCGTAAGTGGGATTTTATGACCGCTACGTAAATCTCACTTCCTGGCCAAGGTAAGGCGTAGAACTTTAGAAAAACCAGGGGCGGTAATTAGTAAAGCCTCAAATCGCATAGTTATGACCCTCACCTTCGGTTCGGGCCACAAACACGATCTGGGATATTCACTAATTCATCGCCCTAGGTATGTAAAGTACTATTACTGGAATAATGACTCCTTTTCATAGAAAACTGATTTTCATAGTTTAACTTTGTGTCAATATTCATAAGCTTAAGAGGCTTTATTCCTTTTAATATATATTTTTTCATAATATGACTAGTATAATGATAATTTCAACCAACTTTTTAAAGTGAATAATACTTTTTCCCGAGTTCTAAGTAGTAACATAGCTATATTTCATGCTTTCATTGCGTGCAGTCTAAAATAAGTTGAAAAAACTAATTTTCCGCGTGAATTTTGTCAGTTTCGATTAGTTTTTGAAACAAAAATTATCAATGAAAATTTCAAACTGGAGGTTTCAAATATATACCCGTAAATCCCAATTGCACTGATCTAGGTAGTAACATCAATAATATGTTAAGTAACATGTTTGATCATAGTGAAAAATGGCTAAAATAATCAGCATTTTAAAAGGAATTAGGCCTCTTAAGAGTGTATTGTTCAGCCGACCTCCGCCACGCTCGGTACACATTTAGTGGATATCCCGATCATATCTCAGCCATGGTGTTCATTATTTTACGACCTTGCCTTAGACGAGTACCTTGTAAGCTTACGAAATGTGTTGAAAATGTACTTAAAGGTCGTAACATTGACCGTATCGAACGTCGTTCAATACATGATATTATTGAATAGTTGGGTAAGTTCTTTTTCAGAAAATAATTTTTATAGAAGACGGAACTCAAACCTGCGTCTAAAAAACTACTTTATATGCCTGACTATCAATTATTATTAACTAGGTACCGTAAGAAGAGGCTATTTGACAATTTACAAATTAAAGCTTTTGAGCCCTATAATATATTTTCCCATCGCAAAATTTGAAATAAATCTCGCTTTGCTCGCTCGGCCAATCATTCCTAAAGCCTAAAATTGTGCAGTCTAGGAGCATGTTTATCCTGAAATTATCACTAAATCACACACCCAAGAATCCCAAGATAAATAAACAAGACAAACTTGTACTTATGTTGCTAATATCAATCATTCGAAATGATCGACAACTACGCGCCATAGTATCGCCTGTCACTGTCTCACAGTACTGCGAAGAAGGAGACAGATAATATTTCTCGCGCCAGAAAGAGTCGCGTGTCACAGTTGTGCTGGAGGTGCAGGAGCACCTACTTTATAGTCAAACAAAACCACGGGGTCATCCGAACGATCAAACTGGCCTTTACACCGGTCAACCTAAGTTTTCACTTCGTTTGTACCCAACACCATAGACACTAGGTACAAACTGAGCTCAACACAGTTGGTGTCGGCATCACGTCTAAATTTATGAATATTTATATAAAATGTAAGGTTGCTTGTACGATGGCTGATCATATTCGCAAACATACCTGTACCAATAATGTAAGCACCTAATTTGTTTGGTTTCGTTCGTTTCATATGCCTCGTCGTATATTTATACTTCAAGTTTGTATAGAGTCGGGTTGCTGTTGACCCATATTTGGAACCGGTTTTGACTAGTTTTGAGAGTGGATTCCTCGTCACTGCATATGAGATTAGGTAATTATACGTATTATAAGTTATGGTCGGCTCACGCAGACAGCGCGCTACACCTTTTATTAATAACTGTCCGGTTGAGTTAAGTTTGAACCTCTTTTGTATGCGACGTCATAGATACTAGGTGTAAATGTGACTCGGTTATTTGCACGACGGAATTTCCATTCAAATGTTCATCCTGGATTTAACTGTGTTAGGAGATGACTTAACTATCATCCCTTATTGCCTTCTCACGTCATAAAAAATCATATGAGAAAAAAATTATAGCGATAGAACCAACGCTTTATTTTGTAGTTTATTACGTAACTATCCTCTTTTTTACTACGACGCACAGTGCCAAATAATGCCACATTTTTCGCCACGGACAACCTGATACAGAATTGGTTAGAACTTATCATTAGAAACCTCGGAATATACTACAACAGGTAGCTATTGTGTTTATTTTCCAACTTATTCATGTTTGTAAAGTGACGTAATTTTCGGGCAAAAGAAAATGAAAGTAATCCATCTCTTCAACTTTAAGAAATATTTTGAATTATAATGTTTAAAACGTAATATTGTTCGTATTTTTATGTTTAGAAACGATTTACAACCTTCTACAGGCATTAGAAGTCAATATAAACTATTTTAGTTTTTTTGTTTTTATTTTTTTTCTCCCAAACGTGCAAGTAGTGGCTGATAATTTTGATATGGGAAGTACCTCTGAGTGTCCTGAACATGTGATATTAAAATGGGCGCGGTAGCTCGTGGGGTCTCGAAGAAATATCAACTTCGGTTTTGATAAAAATATCATCGTCTAGGGTTGATACTTTTCGGTCAATAATATTTGACTGAATAGTAATAATGTTATTAATTATTTGAATCTTACAAATTATTACCTTTGTGTATAAGTTGGAAAATAAACACAATAGCTACCTGTTGAAGTTTATTCTGAGGTTTCTAATGATAAGTTCTAACCAATTCTGTATCAGGTTGTCCGTGGCGAAAAATGTGGCATTATTTGGCACTGTGCGACGGTGACAGACAAGTATGCGGCCCGTCAGATTTTTAGCAATTACCGCCTCCTATGGATGCTTGCGACGCCAGAAGCATCACACGCGAACCTACTTACTCCCCTGCCTCGTGAACAACTCCATTCTGTAGCCCCGGGAAAAATCTCGGCCGGGAGCTCATTCGTCAAGCAGAGCGTTCGCGATACGAAATTCCTCTGGAATCGCACAGTTATCGACCATTTAGGCTCCAATGGGCGAGGATGAAGTTCTTATGTAACAGTCGCCCCAAAAAAATAGGTAATGGTTTTTGTCATATCAGTAAAACCGTCTTTTTGATGAAATAACACATTCACTGCAAGGAGGCGTGGCCTAGGAACAAACTTGTACGATGGTGAACGCATATACGCGTCGCTGGCAGTAAATGCGACAACTGACTAGAGTCGGTGCATCATTCTTATTCGATATTTGTTGAGTAAACATGTCAATCAGCACATTGATTCACTTGAAATATTGTCACGTTGATGTTTTTATTCTTGACGTATTTCATAAATTAATTGTACATAGTCGAGTATGCTATTCAATATTATAAAACTGGCACGTGAATATTACACTTTGTCAGTTATTTTCGTCGTGAACTAAGAAGTTCGCTTGCGCTGTCAATCCTACGTGCTCTTGGCGATCTACCATTTGAGGATATATCACCTCACAACTTTAGACGTAAAACGCCAGTTACACAAATAAAGTCCTAAGCCCTCGTACGCGTACACATACAATTCTACTGGCCAACTCTACTGCCACACGTGCAAGAGAGAATTTAAAACTAAATTCGGCCTAGCCTAGTCACATCAGAGCCCACAATAGACGAAGTAATAATAGCTCTTGCATTTAGGCGCCGTCATCGAAATCTATGAGGAGGGCTATAATATCAAAAAGCATCGTGGAGTCATGTTTACAAGATAAGCCCTTCATGTCCATTCAGACATCTTAGATTTTTTAATTATACTGATGGATCAGATAGACATGTTAACTGCTCTATTGGCATAGCGCAATTAGCATGCAGCCGTTGATTGCATCCACTAATCAAACCCGTCCACGTACGGGCCACTCGTCACCCGTGGACCAGTGGACGTGTCAATCGGTTAACTTCTATTTAAAGAGCCGATGCTCAAGTGCTCGAAACGCTCACTTTCTATCGTGTTTTAATTGTTATGTGCGCGGACACATGCAATTTTACGTGCGGCAATGTTGTTAATCATGTACATTGCCCACGATTTTTTGTTTCATACGCGGTAGGGTTGATACATTGCCCACGATTTTTTTTTCATACGCTCTAGGATTGATAGCTTGAGGTATTTTTTTTATTTTCAAGGTTATTTGGGGTTTTTAATCTATTTATGCGTAACAACCCTACATACACATGTGTCTAAGTAGTAGGAATGATTGTTCTATCTCATCAATATTTACTTAAATTGTATTATTCTGCAAATTCTAAAAATCTATTAGCGTGCATGTCAACAGTCAAAAACTACCACAGTCAGAGGAAAGAAACATTGTAAAACTTTCCAATAGTATATATGCAAAGGGTAGTGCGTATCATATTCAATTTAATATAATTAACCTTATATCTATACTATTATAAAATCCTAGATTCGTATTGATGTCTTAATAGCGTGATTTGTTTATTTATTATTAAAATAAATAAATGACGTGATGTAGGATCGTCATTTGATTTGTATGGCGCGCGGCGCCGTGCCAGCCTGGCGCCATCTGTAGGTCATAATTTCCGTTGTCCTCTCATCACGCTGGATAAATGTTAACCAATTTTGGTACAGGGATAGCTGGACATCCAGAGAGGGTTATTGGATACTTTTAACACGTCTACGGTAAAGAAAAAAAAATAGGCATTCGAAGTTAAGCGGGCGCCTCCTAGTAATAATATATTTAATGAAAATATATTCTGCGTTCCATTTGAGTACATTAGGTCAACTGCCTAAACTCGCATATCTGCTGTAATAATAAACCTATTGCTTTCGACCGCATTTAATGAAAAAAGAAAATGCACTTTCGAAGCACAGCCCTGAACTGCTATTAAAACTGCAACGGCCTAATTACTAGCAACCCTGGTTCAACTGTTCTAGTACACGTGTACTAACGTGCGTGTCGTTTAGGATGTAGCTACAAATACAATTCTGCAGTACATTGTATCGATTAACATTTTCGATTGATATTCCTCGAGCAGCCGATGATTGAGCGGAGAATATTAGATTCGTAACGTGCCTTATGATTTCATACCGAGTTGGATAACTGCGCGTAACCCACTAGTTTCACTGTGTTACGCGAATTTCATTATGGAATACCTATAGCCGAAGTACACTCAGCCTCGCTTGAATTGGAGCTATCTTATTTACATTATAATTACTTATTATAGGTATTATAAATAGGAAAGAAAAGAATCACGACTGTACTTTTAACCACGTGCATTTTTCATCATATTATATGTTTTATTAGGTGAATTGAAGCATGATTTAGAACTCTCGTACACTTACTACACTACTAGTTTAACTTTATTTACTTATTAGCTGCGTCACGCGGTGTTACCCGCGCACCCCGCGGGAACACTACATTTTTCGGGATAAAAGTAATTATGTGTTAATCCAGGGTATCAGCTACCTTCATATAAAATTTCATCAACATTAGTCAAGCTGTTTAAGCGTGAAGAAGTTACAAACATACACATATACACACTAACAAACTTTTGCATTCTTTGTTAACCACTGCGATAATAACGTCAAATCGAAAGAAATAAAACAATCAAAATTCAATATGGCAGGTACGTATATTTGTTTAGCAAAATTCGTCTTAAAATGTATGTAGGAACATTGAACGGATAAGAAAGTACAGAAAAATAAAAATCATTCTAAAATCAGACCGATAAAAATTTTCTTCCACAGTGTCTATCTATCCACGACGCGTATCGTGATCTTTAATTGGGTGGGTGACACGCAGAAACTACTTAGTTCCTGCATAGGTATCATGCCAACTGTACCAACAGAATATGTTTGCATGATCAATTATGCAGAACAAACACATGTGGAATAACTAAAATAACTGAGTTTATCAGAGCGTTTCGTACGTGGGATTTAAAACCCTTGAAATAAATTTGCGGACCGATGAATTGGAAATAATTTCATTTACTGTTCATCGCCTCGTGTCACCTGAATGAAAGGTGCGCGAATATTCTAACATATTCGTTGTATTTACATAATGATAGAGACGCGTTGTGCTATCGATTTGCATAGACAATACTAATCTATACAATTATGTACTAATTTGGTCTCGTGAACGAAGTGCGATATTTCACAGTGCGCGTTTCCGTTACGTCATTTCTATGATGTCAATATTAATTTAAATCGGTAGGTAGTAAATACGAGTACATATCTATAATGGAAATTTGCTAAAGTTTTAGCGAGCAAATCTATCATCATCATAATTTAAGAAGTTTGTTCTAGTCTATCAAATTTGGACTGTTTCCCTAAGTACTCCTTTTTGAACTAATTTAGTACGATAAGGACCGTATCGTTAATTATGGGTACACAATAAAAGTTACAGAATTGACTTATTTTAAAACATTTATTAAATTTTATTTAATATTTACAATGTAAAATATATTTGAAAACGAAGAAATAAAAAAAAACTACATCTACTTATTGACCTTTTCCAATTTTTCGCACTTTGCTTTTAATGTTTCGCATAAGGTTTTGGACAACGCTAACACCGATGTTTTTGGCCACCAGATTCCAGTCTCGCTCGAATTTTTCTAACGAAGTGGCAGAACGATCTTTTTTACGCAGATCCCTCTTCATCAATGCCCAAAATTTTTCTATGGGGCGAATCTCTGGGCAGTTTGGTGGATTGTGCTTTTTGCCCACAAAGTCAATTTTTTCTTTGGCGTACCACTTCAGTACTGGCTTAGCATAATGGCAGCTGGCCAAGTCAGGCCAAAACAAAGTTTGACCTTTATGCTTCCTTATGAGTGGCAACAATCTCTTCTGGAGACATTCCTTCTCATAGAGCTTTGCATTTAATGTTTTGTCAGTGAAAAAAAGGTGTTGAGGTCATTCCACATTGACAAATTGCTTGCCAAACTAAGATCTTTTTACCAAATTTTTCGCAAAAAATGGCTTTTTCGGTCTTACTAACGACTGTTCCTTCCTTCACCGTATAATATTGTGCTCCGGGTAAAGTTTTGTAATCCAACTTTACGTAGGTTTCATCATCCATCACAATGCACTGTTTCTTTTTACTAAAAACCTCTTCATATTAATTGCGGCCCCTAGTTTTTACGGTAGATGACTGTAAAGCTGTCCGTTTCGGCTGTTTTTGCTTTTTATAGCTCTTTAAGTTATTACGTTTCTTAGCTCGTTGTACCATACCAATACTAGTTCCCGCTTTTTTGGCACAATCACGAACCGAAAGCCCTTTTTTTGTGGTAAACAGCTTACATATCTTTTGGTCCAAATTAGGCATCGAAGGACCTGGTTTTCTGCCGCGACCAGGAAGATCACTTAACGAGTAGTGGTCGCCGAATCTTTGGATAGCGTTTTGCACAGCATGAACGCTAACACCTTCCTCTTTAGCCAACTTTCTGTATGATATACCACTTTCAGTGCACCATTTGGAAACAATAGATTTTCGCTTTTCGATTGAAAGGCCTTTCATTTTAAAAACTATATGCTAATTATACAACTTTACACAACAATCCTGTTATTTAATAACGTACTAAAATTTGACAGATGACATATATTCTCTTTTCATCACTAAACCTCTTTTTCTAGCCAGTTACATGTGTACCCATAATTAACGATACAGTCTTTATATATTATGTGCCCTTCCTTCCTATGCCACTGAAAGGTAAATTTAATGATCACGAACTTCTCGCGAAACCTTTAAGGTAGCCGTAAGGGTCGAGCCCATAGTGCCCTGTCGCTACTACTCGGAAGCTAGAGATTTATATTTGCTGTTGATCGTCAGAGCGTAACCGCGTCTGGACCTCTCACATTTCAAAAATATAAGCGGTTTTATCACGTTAGTATTAAAACATTCGCTAAAATTCGACGGAAGTAAGATCGAGATCATAATATGTTAATATAAAAATGGCAATCCAATAGCATATAGAAAGTGGAAGTTGCTAATTAAGTTGGCTAGTTATACGTAATAACTAATCGTTGGTATCAAATGGATTACTATGAAACCGCATTGCAATCAAGGACGGTCGGTCCTGACAATCGCGTGAGGGAACCTGCGTGACGTCGTCGTAACAAACTATTTCTACTTAACTCATAATAGTTAGAACTAAGAGCATTATGTTTCGAACATTGTAACAATATTCTGTATATTTTATAGTAGGTAGGTAATTTATTCTCTTAACATCCGATATGCAATAAATCGTATTTCAGTATGATTTGTATTACTAAAATAGAATTAACATTCCATCGTCAATGCGCAGGCGCGGCCTCTTTATTTAAGAAACAGTTTCATTTAATTTGAGTGTGTTCTTAGATCATAACTTCATAATTTTCCTTTTTAAATAAACCTACTGAAAATCAACTGAAATATGTTCATTAATCATGATGCACTTCATACATACTCTATGATAACGTTGAAAACCTAATACAATGCCCGCAGATAAGAAATCTCGGGGCACAAGCGCATGCAAGCAAAACATACGAATCATGTAAATTGTGAAACAATTAGCATCACCAATATCACCATATTTTGCTAAAGGCAATGACTATTATTTAGCTACACGAAATAATGTAGCCTTTTCAATCAACACCTGGCTTAGTTAACAAGGATTTTCCCAATTGAATCCGTCATCCCTGCGGTTTTTCTTGCGTCAGCTCTAACAAAAACTTACAGTAAGTAACTCTCGCTCAGTAGCGCTGTAATTGATTTTTCTCGTAGAAAACTTGCTTGTTTACGCTTTGAGCGATGCGTGCGTGCATACGTGCGGCGGTTTTGCAACGGTCGGCCGGGGCCCATCGGTGCTGCACTCGCCTGCAGTTGCATAAACTGAATTGCGAAATGCGTATCGCGGTCACTGCCGCCGCCGCATAGCTAAGGGCACTCGCCGCACCCTTCGCTTCTACTAAACAAGTGGTTCTCAAATTGTGCTCCTTGGAGTCCTGGAGCGTCAGGAGGCTCACCCGAAACCATATCAACATTACAGGTCTTGTAATACGACCTACCTGACGGCAAATCAGGTTAACGGAATTGAGAACCATCATTTTAAAATCGATTACTAATAAAGCAATTAGCATTGATTCCAGAATACCGTTTCTCAAAACTGCAACTGCTTTCCTTAATTAAGTCTCCTGAAATAACACTCAATGTTTCTGATTTTCATTTAATAAATAGTGTATATTTAATTAGGTTCATCTGTTCCCATCTAAGTGTTTCAAATACATTCCGTCGTCATAAAAGTTTGAGAGCCGTTGTACTAAACACTGCTACCGTATTGGTTTTTGCGGTTATTACTGACATGATGTCATCTAAATATTACAACTTATTATAACATTACTCATAGTTTTGCAATCATATTATACGGTCGAGATTTTGTAGATATTCAGCGCTTTTGTGCGCCTTGGCATTGAACAAGATTGTTGCGTTGACATACTTCTGTTCTTGACGTGAATTACAGTTTAAGGAAACTTTTGAAGTAGTGCCAAGTTCAAGATAAAGATGCACTTGACTGAGAGAAACATATTTTTGTTATCTACCCGTTGATTATTATTAAATATAACAACTGCTACTTAACATTTAACAACAATACTTTAAAAGAAACTGCAACACTAGTAGTCTTCTCATTGCGAGCATTTCCTTTCAAACCGGGGCGACCGCATTTAGTTCAAGCCAAAGCAGTTTACTTTGACTAAACATGTGCCTACGTTCTTTCTTCGATTTATGCCACTCATTACAACATAAAGCACAGGTTCTTTGAACATCCAACTAGAATTTGAGACCGGCGCGGCGACAGCCATTCTCATTCTAATTTTGCTACCGCGTTTCGTGACATGACCACGATTAGTAATTTGTTTTCACGAAACCTGTATACATTATTTCATATGCGTAACAGTTCTACTTCTTAATAATTGCTGCATAAGAGGTTATTTGTCAGATAGGAGTTTGCTATAATTAGTTAGCAAATCCAAGTAACATTTAAGCTTTAACCATATGCTTGCAAACAATTTGTCAATTGCTGACATAGAAAATGTTTTAGCCTACATTCCTTATAGCTTAACTTGGCAAAACTTGTCGACTCGTTGACAGTGGCTATCGCGTGTGGAGTCCAATCTAAGGAATTCGAATTAACTCTTGTCGACACTTCGGTGCGGTTGTCCCGACGTTAATTATATAATGATAACTTTGCCGCCCGGTGCCATTTCTTCTGATCCACACATTTAGTCTTTTTGTGAAGATCCGTCTGCGTGGTGCATAGGTTAATTCATTCGTTTTTATCCTGGATATGTCCATGTACACTGCTGATATATTCAGGCCTCTCTCAAAGTTCCATAACGTTTCCAAGTTCCTATATGCACCTGATTCCAGTGACTTTGGCCAGGGGGCCTATGATGGTAACTTTTATCACGCGATAAATAAGTGACAAAGCATCCGTCACGTTTTGACAAAGAGTGACTGACAGATGCTTTTTCACTTATTTATCACGTAATAAATGTAATTATCATAGGCCCCTAGGACACCTGCCCCTTTTGATTTATATATTTTATTACAATTGATCTATAGAAATTACTTATTTCCATATTATTGTTACAGCGTGTGACCACATGTGGACCAGCGTGCGGGTCGGCCGGCGCGGGCGCCCCCGGAGTCGCCGGCGTGGCGCGCCGCCTTGCCTCCAGCCTCCAGAGCACCTCCACAGGGTCCCTGCCCGATTATGGCACACAGATCGTCGATCCATACCGCCTGCTTGAAGACGACCTTAACGGTATATACGAGGACATACGATCGGTGAGTAGTAGCTGTATCTACTTCTTAAGCCTTTCTTTAGTAGCTTAATAGGAAAGAAAATAGTAAAATGGGCAAATCTAAAACTGATTACCGATCATAAAATACATAGATAAACACTTAATAAATTATACATTATGTTTTTCGTAAATATACTAACGGAATGTAGCTGTAACTAGAAAAGTACTTCTTAAACTTATCAAAAATATGAAATATTCGAGCTTTTGGGTCACATTTCTGCATTAGATAAATGAAACACGATTACAGTGTCGGTCTGATGCGCAGTTACTTAGTACATCTAAACATTCTAAACCCTTGAGGCAAAAGGTATCGGCTTCGATATGTCCTATTTTGGCAAGAAACTGTTAAAATTGGAGACGATTGTCGTAGCCGCATCGCATCAATTAAGCCTATACGAATTGTTATTGATTAAAGGCTTTTTGGATCTAGATGGAGTAGGTATAGGCTAAGTTTATTGAATGCTAGTTTCTTACGTACTGATTTATGTATTACTCTAATGACGCAATATGGATTCCAAAGATAATAAGTTCATCAAACGTTAGTCAGCCTTGGACGTCACCTGTAGATCTTCTCTAGAACATTTTTCTATTTCGTTTTGTGAGTACCTTACTAACTTTTTTATTTCAAGAATAACGCGTACTTTCGGATGGTGATGCTGATGTCAGAACCCTATATTAGTTTGACATTACTATCCGAGGGTAAGCTTTATTCTTGTAATAAAAGTTTGGTTAAATCCAGCCTTATAAAATTAAAGAATAAAGTATGGGGTCGTTTTCAAAAAACATGACATAGTTTAAGGGTTCTCTGCCTTTTCGCCGAATTATTTTTCGCAAACGTTTCATTCAACTGTAAACTATTTCGAATTGTTATAAAACAAACCTAACCTAACCTAATCTAAAGGATGATATTTACAACAATCTGAAATAGTTTCCAGTTTCAGTGAAAAATGCTTTTGGCGAAATGAAACTTTTGCGAAATGAAACGTTTGCGAAAAATAATTTGGCGAAAAGGAAGTACACCAGTTTAAGGCTTAATATTAACAATACTTTGATCGCGTATTTTGTGTAACGAAAGTTAGTTATACAAAAGATATGGGTAAAATTCGTTACATAAATAAGTCGATTAAGTTTGTTTTAGTTATAACGCTTAACTAAGTACATGGATTTTTGGAATCGACTCAGACTGTTAAGACATCAGCTTTTTTAACAAGCACCTACCGTATTTTCGTATGACATGAAACTTTAATATTTTTTTTATCGAATCAGTGTCTATAAATGTTTAATGGGTCGTTCTTCTTTTTTACCTACAATAGTTCGTCCTTCGTCTTATTATGGCATCTCAGAGTAATCATATTCGGTTTTATAATGTTCGAAAAATCATCCATATTTTTCTATCTATCAATATTATGTAATCTGTCAGTTTCTCTAACCAGCATTTTTTTTTCAAACGTTTGTTTATTATTTCGTAAAATGGCGTGACAGAGTGGTAAGCTAAAACGCGGTCTCCCCTTAAAAGGACCACTCTGTCACGCTATAAAAAAAAACACAATAAAAAACTGAATGGGCTGTAAAATAAATTATAATTAGGTAATAGTCCTAATAATAAAACAAATGCATTTTTTTTTAATTCTACTCTGAAACCTCAATTATCGATAGTTCAAAAGCCCAAAAAACGGAAAACCTTCGATTTAGTGTAGGTAAAAAAGAAGAACGACCCTAATCAGTATATTTTATCGCTCGTAGATCTCATTTTAGATTTGTAATTCAAAATTCTTGAGGGCTTTATTAAGTTACCGAAATGTTTATACATGCGCAGCGACTCATTCTCAAGTATTTCAGCAAAATTCAAGTGTGCTTTTATTAATTACTTGACAAAACGTCTCTCGGTATCAAGGACCTTGACTCTACAAGCACTCAAAGTCCCTTACACGTTTGTATTTCGTAAACACAGCATTTTTATGAAGACCGTACGTTCCGGCTTTGAAAAGATGCTAATTCTCAGTAGGTATAGTTTAGAGTCCACGCCTACGCGAAAATATCTTTGCGTATTTGCTTGCCGAACAAACTACAATCGCACTACTAACTTTGACATTATAGCGAGCGATTTTAAATCCTTTCACTGGTTTTTAAACGTGATCGCGTAAAAATCAATAATCTTGATGTGCACGCACAGCTATGTACATTATCTCCTAAAGGCTATATAAAATTACAGTGTTCAATAATCAATTGAACGTTGAACATATAAACCTATTAGCTTCCACCAAAACAAAAGCATAACACTTGAATATGTTCATAAGTACAATTTACGTTTTTGATAGTTGTGAGCCGTATCCATTGATCGGCAAGTATGTCAAAGTCACGACGTGTTAGCACGCGGGCGGGCATGGGTTGTGCAATTCGCGCATCGTCGATAATTATTTTAGTTTACGAGGTACCTATGATCGAGGATGACCCGTCGCAGCGCTTGCGTCTGTAGTAATCGGTAGCTGTGACCCGGCGTAACTACATATTAGTAGTTGGACTAGTACTAACTTGGCTACCTAACTAACGGTTGTCTTAGCTCGTTAGTTTGATGGTTCTTGAAAATTTGCGCATTGAATGCAGATCTTTACTAATGTGTATTAAATAAAGTATGTCAATATTTGTCATGAGCAGGTTGACTTCGCGTATTTGTATCGGGAAAATAAAGTAATCCTACGCGACAATACAATGAAATGTTCATTTTTGTTATCGTATCACTTATTGTGCATTTCTCAATGAAATTAATAAACTCGTCTATAAGACGACGACAAAGATGGCATTCCTCTGTTTCTTTTACCTAGCGTTAACCCGGCTCTTGCTAGGGTCACTTTGCACGATCCTGGGCATTCTCTTTTGTGAGTCCGCCTTCACGACGTCCGGAGATGCTTTTAAATTGAAATATTTTTCTGCTGATTACTCTGCAGCTACCCCCGCGGTTAAATATAATAAGATATAAATGTTAGGCCATTATCGACGAAAGATGTAGTTGCAAGTTTGCTTATAGCAGAAAGTGTTAAAAGGTGGAGATTTCATAGGAAATAAATACCGTCTAATGATGGGTGGCGTCGTTCCCACCGTGTCTTCGAGTAAGGAGCGCGCCTACTTTCGGTTTGAAAACTCGTCTGAAACTAGGCGCCGTTTCTAAACGTTTCCTACACTTTAATGCGAGGACACAAGTTGTTTATTCTTAAGCCGCAAACGGTTGTTTATAGTAAAAGTACCATTATTGCATTGCATAAACATTCAAGGCTGACACGCTTGACATTAATGACAACCCACAGTGTAAACCATCCATAATTTTTATAGGTTTGATAAACTATTCGCCATGTTTCGTTTTTTTTCCACAGCTTAAATTGGTAACTATAATCATAAATTATGTTTAAAATAAAATAGGAGGTAAGCTGTGCAGTATTAAACAATATTATATTTTTTGGAACGAATGCCAAGATTAAAAAAGTGCAAGTGCTATAAAAATAACACCAAGGCCACGATTGCTGAAAGTTGGCTACGGAAGTCTACCGTTTGTTCGTTTTTAACATGCTGCAGTTTATTATATTTTAATCTTGTAAACTGCTTGAAAAAACTTTTTATTATCTTCAGTCTGCCAGTAAAGGTCACCTTTGTTTGTAACTCAATCACTAAGTAAAAATAATATGATATTAAATACAACTAAAATTTAATCAACATGTTGCCTGCCTGTCCTCGTAGCTGACTGCACTTTGCAGTGAAAATTTTAGTTTATACCAAAGCTCTTAAGAAGCCAGTACTTACCTACGACGCCAATCCGTAGAAATGCGTCATTAGATATGTATTTTCCAATCTACGGTCAATATATAAAATTAAACTAACTGTTGAGTCTACAATCGCAACATTTATAATGTGGTTATTGGCATTATACCACAAGCATAACAAACGTCATAAGTGTCATAACACGTGCAAATACATTCATACATAGTTAGGTATGTGCTCTGAAAAACATCACCATGCTTAGCTGTACGCTCTAATAATAAATAATAACACATAACTATCATATTGAAGTATTTTTTGCTTATTTGACTATTTTAAAATGGGATAGATTTAAATGCACATCTGTATAAGTAATTTTGCAGTACACTAGGTAACTCCACTAATTAACTGAATGCATACCAGAAAAACTAATGCTGTGCAAATAAAACAATTGATTAACTGAACATGTCCTACAAAAAAAACTTAAACATCATACAAAACGAGATGACCTTTTTAACCGAATTCACACCAAAAATATGGTTATCGGATATATACCTTTAAATAGTATATTGCATTGGCATTATTTAGTGTGCATAATTAGTGTGCAAGTCAGTATTTTTGGTGAAACTTTCAAATATTTTGATCGAAAAAAGGGAATATACAGATATCGATTTAAATACATGCCTTTTAAAATAAACAAAAATCTAGTAAAAGGAAGCTTTGACCATACAGATCGGTGTCGTCATAGTTGTCGTTTCTTTTATAAATTTCATACCATTTCAATGTTTTCACATCTCATAAAAAGTGGCTGATTTGATCGGTCAGAAAAGGTTAACTATATGAAACACTAATTTTTGTTTCACATCTGTAGCGTTTTGCCAAATTATGATTTGTCCGAAAGCCTTTTTTTTCCAAAACTGTTACTTTTTCAAAATAATTATAATACAAACCTAACTTAAACTAATGGGTTCTTTAAAACGATGTTTATAAAATCCTGTCAATATTACGGGTTTCAGAAAAAAATTGTTTCGGACAAATGAAAATTTGGCGGAACGTTACAAATGGGATACAATGTTTCGGAGTTGTCGGAGAACATTATGTACTTAAATATTTATCGCTAATCCAACTGCATGGGATTAAAATATAGATTTTATTTAATCACGGCAAAGATCTAGCAAAATTGCAACTGCGTAGATACCAGACGTAGACATTAACCTAAATTCCCTCCTTCGTGATTGGCCATATGGTCAAACGCTGTCAAGCACCTTTTCTTACAAAATTTTATATTTGAATTGTTAATTCTATGGAGCTTGGCAGTCACAACAGTCCAACGCGTTATTAACTAATATGCAAAGGCACAGTTCGCATTTCAAGATTAACCTTGAATAATCTCTTTATATAGCATTGAAATTAAGAAACGTCAAGCATATGTACGCCTATTGCGATGTTTATGCTGATTAGATATGTTCCACAATACCAAAGTCAAGCGTTCACATTGTGTAAATTCTTGTCATAAATCCATATCAATTATGATATTAATAAATGGGATGGATATTAATTGTCTCTATAGAATCTTTTTGAGACTCCACTCGAAGAACCAGGTGTCAGGCTCGTACATACATTCGTACATAGCATTCGTACGTAGCATTCGGATCTCAGCGCCCACGACGTCCACGACACGGGCTAATATGGAACACTGACGAATGCAAGCGACCGCGTCGCGCGTTTAAATCCATACCTAAATTAAAAATTTAAAACACCGCCGAGACAAGTAGCTGGTCACCATGAGACCCTCATTCAATGAGTGATATAGAAAATGCTACTAAAACTGAACATAACTACAAAATTTGGAATTCATAGCATCAATATTGGCTGAGATCTGGTCACGTGGTCCAAATAAAACTGAATATCTTGGAACCTACTGGTCCCATTTCCATCGTCACATGTCTATCGATTAAAAAAACCGTACTCAAATTAATCCATCCGTTTGAGAGCTAGGATGCCACAGACAGAGACACACAGATAAACAAATACCCACTCAATTCATTTTGGTAACTACGGCTACCTGTCACCGCTCTTATTTTGTTATATAAATAGAGTCCAACTCAAAATTTGAAGCAATCGAGTGGCTATAGGTATATGTTAAACTTATAAACCGCTGTTTTTAACCCCTCTTAAAGAGGTTAAAAACAGCGGGTCGCGTCGCAGTCACACCGGTCGCCTTTATGTATCGCATTCGCTATGAACCGAATACTACCTTTAGAGATGCAATAATAGTAGGTACAAGGTCAAGAACCTCCATCATATTGTTGCAAGCGATATATGGGCAAATAAGTAATTAATGTAGATTTTTATCGCTAGAACTAACAATAAATCGTGATGAATTTATTATTGAGTCTTTGGTCACACACATTTAATGTAAATAATCAAATGTCGTAAGCATTCCATTATATTCTAATAGCGTACTGCGCATCGTTTATACTAATACAATGCACATTTAGATGTAATTTAAATCTCCTGCTCCCATAACCTTCCACGCTGGTTAAGCACAATAAAATTGTTATGCATGTACAATAGAGATTTAGTGGATTTTCGTAATAGCCCGCTCCAAGGTCGGAAGACGACACTTCGCGTCTGGTTGCATCAAATTGCAACACGACTGAAAATAGGTACCTATAAGATTTATACTCTTGCAACGGACATATTTTCACGTATTATGACGGTGCGATGCTTCTGAACAATAGCTGGTGTATGCAAATACGTAGGTTAATGTTACCGATTTTAATGAATTCATGAATATGTTCTGCACTAATCCGTACATTATTAAGATATTGCTGACACGCGATCTTTGACCTAGTAAACATTTGCGCAGATGCGTAATACACAACAAAATCCTAATGTTAATGAATTTCTTAATTAAATTTTACCATATTTGTGAGTGAGTGTGATACGTTATATAATAATCATGTTAGTGTTATTACTTAGAACTAGTAATAAAATAACGTATGTTAGTTGTCAATGTTTCTTGGATAGTATGGATGAAATTCTACAATGTGTAGACCAGCGTTTCACGCAGTGTAGCTTTGTCGTAGCAAGGTCTACGAAACCGTAGCACATCACACAAAACGAATATGTGCAACTAATATGTAGTATTTATTATATTACATACCTAGGGCGGTGAATTAGTATAACCAAATCCCACAGACTTCGCTGGTTTGGTCACGTTCTGAGGATGGATGAGGATCGGGCGGTCAAGAGGCCATATTTGGGATGACCGACTGGTCGTCGTCCAGTGGGCCGACCCAGATATCGCTGGGGTGACAGTGTGGAGGCGGATCTGTGTCGGCTTCAAGCCGATGACTGGCAAGAAGTAGCACAGGATCGGGACCGGTGGCGTTCTCTTGTTTCGGAGGTCAAGATCCTCTTTAGGTCACTGCGCCACAATAGTTAGTTAGTTAGTTAGTTAATTTACTGCCCTAGATATGAAAAGTACCTTATGTGTCTCAGATCGCAGGTGTTTGTGGCCCGAACTGAAGGTGAGGCCTATAAATATGCAATCTGAAACTGGCGATACGCAGGGAGAAAATCACACTTCCTGGCCAAGTTCTTTATATTAATCGAGAGAAAATTAATCTAATTAATTATTAAAATAAAAATGTAGTCGCTGGAGATTACCTAATCAATGATTAATTTAATAGTGACTAAATTATACGCCCCTCCTACGATGAGTCAATCGCCATTTTTAATAGTTGCTAGCGATTAAGTTAGTTAATCTTAATCGTTACTCGATTACATTTTGCCCATCTCTGCTCAGTACTTTGATAAACATGTAGGTACATATTATTTATATCTTATTAGTAAAAACGCAAGTAGCATTAAAGCGGAGCGGAGAAAGTTTACCAATCAGGCTGTGTTTTTGAAGCCCAAAAGAAGTGGAATTTAAATCTGAGGAATGTTATTGGTAACTTTTTGCAAGTCTATGCTCCGCTCTAGTGGACAGCCAGCCTAAGAATTAATTATAAATATGTTATACTTAATGAATAGTAATCAACTAATCATAGCAATATCAAATTTTGTTTAATATTACGTAAACTAATTGGAGACACGTTCATTAACAAATGAAGTACTTACGAAAATTTTACAAAGTAGTGACATACAAGTTTGGAATCACAACGGCTCGTACGTTCGATAGTAATGGAAGCCTCAAGAGGCTTTCAAGAAGTTACTAAAGATCACGGTCGTGACATTGGGTCATTGGAAGTTTATTGTTATTGTTGTTTAGAAACGGTTTATTGGAGAAGTGTTTGTAATAGATGAGTATATTCAATGGGAAAGAGATGTCTGTTTTAAGTAATTTTAGATTGCACATCACAATGCCGTCTAAATTGGCGTGTCATATAAATGATGATTGACGAAATTTGATTACATTTTTTACAATCTTTGTACAATCTTGAGTGATTCTTAAGAGGCCTTATTCCTTTTAAAATGCTGATTGTTTAGACATTTTTCTCTATGATCAAACATGTTTCTTAACATACTATTGATGTTACTTTCTAGAACAGGGCTCTTGGGATTTATTGGTATATATTTGAAACCTACAGTTTGAATTTTTCATTGATAATTTTTGTTTCAAAAACTACTCGAAATTGACAAAATTCACGCGGAAAATTAGTTTTTTTAACTTATTTTCGACTGTACTCAATGAAAGCGTGAAATAACTATGTTACTACCTAGAACTCGGGGAAAAGTATTATTCACTTCAAAAAGTTGGTTGAAATTATCAATATATATTTGTCATAATATGAAAAAAATAAATTTTAGAAGGAATAAGGCCTCTTATTAATGTTGTGGTTATATTTGCCTTAGTTTGATGCGTTGTCCGATATGTTTCTATAGTGTAATCGTATATTTTATACAATAAAACTGGCGTATACAATAAGTTCGGTATTTAATAGTCTTCATTTTATTGGCAATGAATCATTTCTGTTATTTTATGGTCGATCGTTGGAATTAAGAATTTACCATATCGGGCTTAATGTGGCGTGTACGTTCTGGAAACACGTGGTTTCTGTCAGGTTTGCTTGCATTCTGTCGTGTATTTAAGGCGACCTTAATAAACAATTTCACGACATTCATCTGATATCTCGTAAACGAAACTTTATCTTACACAATGAGTTGGTCGGTGGAAAAATGAGAATTGTTTACATATTTTACAATAACAAATATTTGTAAATGGGTCAAAGTCGGATTGAGGTTCGAGTCTTTCCTGTGGACAAGCGAAATTAAAGATACCAGGGCTAATTTTCTGATCAAATTCGTATGAGAATAAAGAAGGTTTCCTCTTCTATAATCCGATGTAATAGCAATATAACCTGGATTCTTAACTTTTGGCCATCGGAGGGACGACTTTTGTTTTTTGAATTCACTATGACCCAAATAATATCAAATAATATGTAAGAACTTGCGTAGGGGGTGGTTCATTCGAAACTGATCAATAATCTATTTCTGTGTTAAACGTTTTTATGAACATATTGCTGTGGTGTATGTAAACCTAACAATATATATAGCATATTCGAGTTGTCATATCTAATGTGGGTATGCTGGCCCCTCGGCATCTTGAAGGTAGTTCAATAAATCAGTCTCGTATAAACCGCCTTTGATTGTGCTCCCATATTCTACAATTGCGAAGTACTAAATAAATTGTTTTAAAATCGTTGATGTTTGTAATTTGCTTCTATTATGCTTATGAACTTATATAGGTATGCAGATACATTTTAAATATCATATAGTAATCGTGGAAGATCTGGGTGTAAGTAATCGTATTCAACACACGAAATGCCTGCCCCTTATTATTTTCGCACCCGTAACCACTAGCTTTGTCACTCCCGCGAGCGCTACTATCTTAAGTCAAATTGTTGTTGACGTTGCATTGTTGTTGACATTGCATTGTTGTTGAAATTGAATTGTTGTTGAAATTGAATTGTTGTTGACATTGCATTGTTGTTGAGATTGAATTGTTGTTGACATAATACTTGTCTCCGCAGGAGCTGGAACGGAACACCAACCAGAGCGAACTGAACACCATAGCTACGTACTACTTTGACGGACAGGGCAAAGCGCTCAGGCCGATGGTCGCGATCCTCATGGCACGCGCCGTCAACTACCACGTTTATGGTGAAAACAGGTCAGTCATATAATACTGTCTTTATTCATCTTACTATATCTTTTTGCAATATATGTCTATAGATGTATATACAAAATTGAATATACTTATCTGGCGGCAGAGAGGTAGGGCCCGAGCTACTACTGGTATGGTGGTTAGGGCCGCAGAGAGAGATGAAACTTCTGACAATGCGAACGGAGCCGAAATATAGCGCAGACTAAAGATCTTCGTTCAGTTTTTGAATTCGGTTGAAAATATGTGAAAACTATCTTGTGTCGTGGTCTCGTTTTGGGGGTCAAAACCTTTTTCGGATTACATGTTAGTCCGTCTAACAACTTCAAGACCGTTCATGTGCGGATTTCTAAATTAGTAATTCAGTACTCTCCAAGCTATTTTTCTGCTTATGCATGCATCCACGTTACTTTGGTCGTCTCAATTTTGCTTCATCTACCCATCCTGCAGGTTGCACATCCAATGGCACTGATAATTTGTCGCCAGCTAGGTAAACCGAGCAGTAATTACGGCCAGTGTCAAGCTGCGGTGCGTGGGCAGCCGAATAATATTAGTGTAGGTAACTCTAACGTTAATGACATGATTTCACATCGTTACCAGGAGCTCAAGGCTAAAATAACTAAACAGAAGAAGATGTACCATTTTTTGAGAACGCTACTAGTCCTATATAAATCATGGTGCCACTTTAATAAGTCACTGTCCTCGTTATGGTGGCGCCGTCTACTACAGGTCCGTTGTCACACCTCGACGCTCAGTATTTACCTAGGCTACGCGTCAATGACATGATTTCACATCGTTACCGGAAGCTCAAGGCTTAACATGATTGCATACAGAGGATGGTCGTACATACAAGGACCAATTATTCATGACTGTCAATGCCTATACAAAATCAGGGTGCTGGCTTAGCGAGGTTTCGTTCTGATACATTTTAGACGTTGCTACAATAGGTCGATAGAACGCGACTTACAATAAGCATAGGCAGTCTTCTTAAATGGTCTATGATACATATTATTTACCAGTTTCTAGCTAGCGTGTTATCTTCGGGATACATATGTATTTCAGATTTTGTAGGTGAAGGATTTATTGTTGGCACCGAGCATGTAAGGGCACCTCACCACGGCAAGGCGCCGTCACCGTGAAACGGCGCGGCGTCGCGGATTTTTACTGTACCAACGCATATAAAATCCACCGTTGAAATCCACGACGCCGCGCCGTTTCACGGTTCCGGCGCCGTACGTTGGCGATGTGGCAAGACCCAGGCCCTAATGTCAAAATAAACAGAAATAGTTAATGAACAGGAATTAGGCATGGATTCTTGAACACGATCACATATAACCATATCCTTACTCAGTTATTTAATTGGTACTGCTAAAAATGGAATGCAATGTGTTCAATATGACAAGAATCGCGATTAAACACGTCCCGATGATTAGTATGCCGACATGGCACTAACACGGCGCAGGTTCTATAAAAATAAACCAGTGATTATAAGATAAGTATTTTATCAATGAATTCGTTTCATTCTTGAATAAACTACAGAATGTACTTAAAATGCTACAGTAATTAGTCACTGGCCTGGCATTATCGATACTGGGATGATTAATGATGAAACATCGGTAACTTGTTCGCTACAAACTCCGGACACCCTCTAGAGCGTTTCCATTATGGCGCACAGTTTGAAAACCCCAGTTCTAGAGTATACCAATAATATCACTAATACTAATAATAATAATATCACTAATATCACTCTTGGACACGGCGCGCATCGTCAGGAGGTTCCTCTCTCTGCAGCCCTAACCACCGGCAGCCTGGGCCCTGCCCCGCTGCCGGCGGCACCCTAGGTTAGGTTTTTATAATGTGTTCATATTTTTTGTAATTTCTTAATTGTATTTTACTTTTGATATAACTTTATTGTAAAAAAACCTAACTTAAGATGTCAAATGAATAAAGGAGATAGGTAGGTACCTAATATCACTAATACTAATATTAATAATATTAGTAGGTTGCACAAATTGCACGACAAGGCCTTATCACACCTACGATTTGCTAGCGAGTTTCTATACAAATAAGCGTCGCAGCGAACTCGCTGCGTGATCGCCATAAAAAATAATTATTATATTTATATATTATAGTTTACCTGAGGTTTGGCACCGACTTTAAAGGGTGAGCCAAATGTAATCTGTTTTTGAACGGGTTATATTTGGCTTTTTAGTTTTATTGAAGTCGGTTCTTTTTTGTTAATATTTTTTTTGCTTTTTAGTGATTCATATTAAAATACTTATGGGGTGATCGGGGAGGTCTTGAATGCATGCATCTCGTTTGAATTATCTCCTAACTCCTATCCGTTAAGGAGTTGTACCTTCCATCATCATCTCAGCATTGGAAGATGATGACTACCATATGCAAATACTTCTAATTCTAATTTTAAAAAATGGCTTCCATCAGGTTAATGATGATTTCGCCAATTTCAAGTTTGCTCGTAGAGCATGCCGTTGTTCGGTGAGGTTTTGCTTTTTGTAAAGTGATAGCGATTTACAAAAAACCACGCGGACTATCGGGCCTTGACCCAGGAAGGGCTATGAACGCTTCAAGTTGAATTCTTCATTAGCTATTCACTCATACGTTAGATCACTGCACAATACGCTATCAATACTACACATTGAACAACAAAAATGAATAAATAATGAACAACGCAACTTAAACGCATGCGGCCATCTTAAGTCACAAACCGGAAGTCATGCAAATACTTAAATAGTTTTAGAAAATATATGAAAAATGTTATGATTGTCTATAAAATTTCAGGAATTCCTTCGATACCTCATGGATCTCGTCATTAGATCTTTACCAAAATTTTATGGGACCAACCTTGAGATGTCTCTTCATGAACCTAAAAATAATTTTCCAAATCGACTCATAAATGACGGAGTTCTGAGGTAACAAACATTTAAAATAATAAAAAAATAATACAACCTCTCCTTTTTTGAAGTCGGTTAATAATTGGTCAAAATTCGCAAGTGTGATAAGGCCCTTAGTATCGGCTACTATCGTCTCTGTTTATTATATCAAATAATTCATTTGATAGTCGCTACGAATTCAATAACATGAGTTACTCGCCTCAATTATCAATACCCTGCAATAAAACTTACAAGAATATATGGATCCATTACCGGGTTCACAGACAAAAATAGATAACTCTTAAATGTCAACAGCTTTGCGTGCAACAGGGTGCGGGCAACATTTCTCATTTTGTTCCATTTGCACATTGGATTATAGCTGCTTGGCTAGCATCTACACCTATAGTAATTGCCATAAAAAAATAATGGCATATTATTGCTGTCTTCAGTTAATTACGGTTATCGGAATAGTATAAGGTCAATCCTGATTGAAGATTTATGCATCAATATTTTCTTACAGCGAGCAACCTAGATACATAATTCAAATAAGTTTTAATAAAACAAACGGCTTCAACGCATACCGATCTTGTTCTCCGTTCTGCTGTTCTGAGTTCCGTCGATTCGTTATAAACGCCATCACCAGGTATAAATACTGACAAGTTCGGCTTCAAGCTTATAGCGAAACTCTGGACCAAACCAAGAATGTCCTTTTGATTACAATTACCGTGTTTCTATATTATATTTGTTTGCTTAATAACTTTGAATGAAAGGTGAATACACTCACTGGATGACATACTGTCAATTATTCCGCTCTAATCTAAGTGTCGAAGAAAGACCAACCTCTTGGCAAATTCAGCCGTCAATATCGTCGCATCGAGAATGAATTCAGTTACCGTGTTGTTTTCCGAAACACCCTTCCAAACTCTTGGCAAATTCAGCCGTCAAAGTCGTCGCATCGAGAATTAATTCAGTTACCGTGTTGTTTTTCGAAACACCCTTTCAAATATGCTTTTCTAAAAATCTAGCCATAATAAAAGTTAACCAGGGTAGCTTGACAAAAAATTTCATTTAAGCTGAGAATATAACTTACACGTGGTCACGTAAAAAAATAGAAAAATGTTTTTATCCATAGCATTTGTTAATTCATGACATTTTTACCAAATACCTACTTAGAATAACCATGTTTTGGTAGTTTATCATCCTGTAAACCAGTTTCATCAGACGAGGCAAAGTTAATCATTTATTTAATGAATAAAGAACCAGTGATAATGACTAGTGCTATTTCACGAAAATCATTGGTCACGTCTCTAGATGATTATGAACCAGTCGATTTTTGTAACGTTTTGCTCGCGGCGATTGAACTTTACAGGCTGGCTATTAAGCTGTTAAACAGAAAATTAACCGCTGGCATTAAGATAGTCCAAATATCGTTCGACTAGCAGATATTGTTTATCCAATTTATTTTTTTTATTTCGACGCCCTGAGCGGCGAACGATATGATGTTGTTTTTTTATGCCCTATTTTGGACAGTTGTAACCTATACCAATACCTCTAACAACTGTGACTTGCATTTTTTTTGTGGCACTACAATTCCCCTTGACCTGTCTCTTTCCTTTCAATACCGTTACGTCATCGTAAAGAAGTTCTTTGAGGAAGTTACGGTTACAATCTCAAAATGAATAGAGAGCATTATCTCTAAAACAGGTAATTGCAGGTAATATTCTCATATGAAAATATATTGTCATACGAAACAATACATTCTATGCAACATTTATATATGTATAAAACAAAGGTAAACGCAAGCTATCGTTTGCGACCTTGCTGTTTCAAATTCATTCCTGTAGCCACTAGCCTAAAAACTGTCTATAATTCTAGACTAAACCAGCCAGCTTTAATACAAACGTATCGGAACCAGTCCGCTGCGCCGGCGCTTTACACCATTCTCTCTCATTGAGTTGTTGCCTAACCGTTTGCCAATAGTTTAGAATTGCATTCGTTCATCTGACCTTAAGTCCGACGACGTTCAAGGTCCGTCGGTCGTCCTTGAACGATGGTATTTCGTTTTTGATAGGTTTAATTGTTTATCCATATTCGTTTATTTTGCTCCTATATCTAAATTGATGAATAATCCTGTTTGTTGTTATAGCCTGTGCTGTCCCACTGCTGGGCAAAGGCCTCCCTCTATTTCTTCCAGTTGTCTCTATTTAAGGCAGCAACAGACCAATCCCTTCGGAATGTGAATAGGTCAACCCGCCATTTCCGTCGTGGCCTACCGCGACGCCGAACTCTATTACCTAGGTGAGATCCAGTCAGTGGTATTCTTGGCCCATAGTTCGTTCGACATGCAGCAAACGTGTCCAGCCCCGTCCCACATAAGCTTAGCGGCTGTCAGGGCTGCGTCGGCTGCTTGGGTTACTATCATCAGTTACTACCAATCATAGTGGAGGTGGCTGTAACTCTGATCCCCTTTTAAGCTGCCTCTCCACTGGAGCGGAGCTGTGTAAAATAGACCAATCACAATCCTGAGATTTTAATGCACTTCCTTTGGGCTTCACAAAGGCGCGGCCATATTGGTTATTTTTCTCCGCTCCGCTTGTGGAGAAGCAGCCTTACGTAGGTAGTGTCGGAATTACGCGCAGTTAAATAGATGAATATTTTTTAACTAACTCTTCAGCTGTGTAATAAAAATAAAACCAATGTCGAATTTACAATGACATAAATAGCACTACATATTTCACAAAAATCAACAGGCGTATCTAATTTGTTATCTTTTGTTTTCTTTACCTTACAGTGTAATTTAAATTAAAAATTCACACATTACATACAATAGTGGTAATAATGCATTTGATTGCAATTATAGTGGTGTTAATAAATTTATATAATTAAACACACCTAATTTAGTACTAAAATTTGTAACGAATGCGTCTAACGAAACTATCTCGTATCGGTTGCGTTGCGTGTGCGCATCAAGGTCGTAGGATAATCTATTGATGTAACAATAACAATTCACCAATAACTTATGGATTAAATTATGTCTTTTAGTTACGCAATCGTATGTATTTACTTTATTTATTTTATTGTACACAACACTTTATAAATACATTCATAACATAAGAAATAAAACATGTGCAAAATCGAACTTATCCATATTGGAACTCTTCCAGTTAACTTTCAATCGCAATCGTTGTATGATGCCTAATCTAAAATTACTACAATAATCTCATACTATTATACTAGAATATCTTAATAATCAATATGAATTGAACAATATGTCAGCCCTCTACAAGTAAATGGCTTTTTATACCACTATTTCCGTTCCTGTGCTAGTATACTATACCCAAACCTGAACAAATGTCCAACAAATACATTTCACCGTTCATAAAGTAATCTAATTCAATATTTTGGACGTCACTGTTAACAATTTTGTATAAAAACAATGGCTTATTATTTTCGCGGCGACAGAAAAATTAAAGAGCAGCAAACTATTTGCAACTAAAATAATAACTTGTCAGCGATTAAATATTTTGGCAATCATTTATATTAAATGAGCTTTAAACTAAGGACATTTAAAAAAAAATGGCAAATAATGGCAGCTACTTTAAGGTAGCAGAAATAATAAACAAGATTACTGAAATCATAGGAGAGGTACTATAAATAATGACTTGGCGACTAATATTAGCAGAAGATCCGACTCGGCCGGGTTAGGTTAGGTTGGTTTTTTTGTTATATCCCTAAAAAGCGCTCCTTTTATTTTTTTTATGACCTTGATTTATTTTATATGCAATCTCCATTGAACAATTAGAGTAGGCCATTTTCAACTTTTTATCCGCTGTCATGTTTCCGCTTAATTAGTTAATTCAGTCGCCAAAGTCGATGCTAGTTTATATTGAAACAAAGCCGAAAATTGATTACTTAGCTGCTACTTTTTACTTTATACTAGTGTCCGCAATTAGTCGCCAACTTATTATTTTTGCTACCCCCTTTAATTTTTTATAAATCCCTAAATCAGATTAATTTGTCGCCGCGTTAAATACATGCCAAAAACAATTTTCCTAAAAGCGTAGCGTAGCGACGAACACTATTCTTTTTTATTTTTTTCCGCTAATAATTTTCATGAGACGAGTGGCGCAAGAATGGGAGGTCTTTGCCCAGCAGTAGGACACAATTATAGGCAAAAGAAAAAAAAAACTGCAGTATCAATTTAAAAGTAACGAATGATGTTATTCCACAGTGCACTGTTGGCGTCACAGCGACAGGTGGCGATGATCAGCGAGATGATCCACTCGGCGTCTCTGATCCACGATGACGTCATCGACCAGAGCGACTTCCGGCGCGGGAAGCCCTCAGTCAACGTTCTATGGAACCACAAGAAGGTACGTCACATACTTACGGTTGCAATAGCAACTGTCACTGTCCAATGATCCACTCGGCCACTGATCCTCGAAGACGTCATAGACCAGCAGGGCTAGCATATCTTGTCGCGCGACTCAGCGTCACCTGTCTTACTCATACAGTATGGAAAGGATGTCACTAGACAGGTAATATATCTCGCGCGAGAAAGAGTGGTGTGTCACAGTTGTGCTAGGTGCAGAGCGGCTTACGGCGCGAGAAACGCTCAGCCAACATTTTTTTTACCACAAGAAGCTACGTCGTATGATTACGGTTCCTATGGTAACTATAATTGCTTAAAAATTACATACTCGCATAAAAATACTTCATTTTTACTTTAATAAGTATGTTGCCTAAGGGCCTTATCACTCTTGCGATTTGCGAGCGAGTTTTCTATATAAGCATCGCGGCGAACTCGCGTCGTAATCGCCTTCATACTAATTTCGCTCGCAAATCGCAAGTGCGATAAGGCCCTTTAAATTGGAGAAGTCACAGCCAGGTACGCCACTCTTGTAGGAGCATGATTGAATATACGAATAATTTCAACTTCCTACTTAAACAAAATATTGCTTTAAGAAATAAAATTTATGGTTTCTTAAAGACTGAGTCTGCCTTGCCATGAAAGATCCCACAAATTTTCATAAATACGAGGACTTTAATTTAAAGTCTATTAAAATAATCTGATCATGAATCATGTACAGTTGATTTACCGATGACAAATCTTGCATTTTTTAAACCAGCCTAAATTTTTATTAATAAAAATTTAACTCTCAATAGAATAATTATCACGAACGTACCGAATTGCATACTCAAAAGTATCAGAAAGACTGGGTACGAATAAAATTTCTATCAAGTAAAATATCATTCCAACATATTTATGTAAATTCCATCCAGCCCTCTATTTCAGCTGACAGTCTTAGTGCATTGTAATTCCGCAGTATTCAAATTTGTTCTGTACGCCTTTAGAATTCTTCAGATTGGAATCTTAAATGACATACAGAATACACAAGTACAATATGTTTGTACTGACAGTTTCCTTTCAGCCGGATTTTCCTCCCTAGACGTACGAATTGCGTGAGAAATGCTATTAAACTTGAAAAATTCACGCCTACCTTTGCGCATTTCTGCAAATCTTAGATTAGGTATTTCATTGACTGCATTATGCATTAGATATATCTTTCGTTAAATTATGCTACGCACGAATTATGTCGATATATTTCTATGATTAATACGTGTACATGCACAAAGAGTTCGAAGCGCTCGCTCTAGAATTTATAAAGGACTTTTATTATTTTATGATACGTTTAGTAGGCTCAGAGCAGAGTGGGGTATTGAATACGAATCGTCAGTTATTTATGGATGTGACGAGAGTTATCACATACGATGGTATCTCATGCAGATTGACGTAAAACCCGCCTTGGAGTATACGTGAACGTTCAGCTTAATGAAGGCTTAGTAACGACATAGCGATGCCGGCTGTGAATATGCTGGTTACTGGCGACTGAATCGTGCACTATATGAATAATTAAGTGCTTACGCATGCCTGTATAAATATATGTATTATTATTACAGCAACCTGAACACCACTCGATATAGAGTTCAGGTGTGCTCGTATTAGGTATGTGTATGTATATGTTCCCTTACCATGAGTTTACAGTGACTGTACTCGCCAGCAACTGCGTAAATGATTTGTATGGAGAACTGTAGTTCTTCAAAGTAACCGCTAGACGCGCTGTACTATTCTCTATACAAATCGTTTACGCTGTCGCTAGCGAGTGCGGTCACGTACACTCATGGTAAGGGTACCGAAAGTCTTGTATTATAATTACCGACCGTAAAAGATCGCCTTTTATGATATAGCGAACACTGCTTGTCTGACAATGCAATTTCTATTCATAGTAATTTATTGTAACGCGGGAAAACAGACTATATCATATAAAACAACCAGAATACTGACGGAGAAAATAGAGCAGAGGGACTATTACTCCACAAACAAGCTCTAAAGCGTTATCTTATTTAGCGTTATAATACTAGCAATAAATTACATCGTACTAGTGCTATTAACTTACAATAAATAAGTTAAAAGCATTCCTTACATAAAACTCATTATACACGCACTGAAACATGTAACACTCCTAAAACATCTATTAAATATTGGATTCTATATTAATAATCATCATTATTATATAACGCTACGACAGTATTGGCTGTCACTAAACAAGCAGTTGTAAATATTACTAGATAGTAAGTACTACTAGTTAATACTACTAGAGCGATTAAAAATAAATAAATAAAGAGCATCCATTCTTACACAACTTATTGCAAATATCAAGTAAACATCCATATTTGTAATTTCAATAAGTTATGAGCGAGCACATCAACTGTGACACTTGTTTAACGTAGCATTATTAACACAGTTTATTTTTATAATAATGACATTCATGTAGTTGACCTTTTATGGAGAAAAGCAGAAATGTCTGCAGGTTTTAAGTCACAGTTCATTTAAATTGATGAAGTCCATCGATTAAAGCGGCTCGCCGATTGAGATTTATGTGGCATAGGTTTGGGGCAGTCCGTATTGGCACGTCATTTAATATGCCCAACGCGTCGCAATCATTGATGAAACGTACAGTCGTCTGTCTGCGATTTTGCCGATCCTTGTTACTAAGGCCGAACCGATCGCAAGCGACTATAGACAATATAATAAAATTGTACTTGTCATTGCTCTCATACAGCTCACCTCTAATAGGTTATTGTTATCACAATAAGAAAACATCGCAAGTTGTCGTAACGTCAATTTAGGTCGCGATCGTGAAAAATCTGGGTTAAGATCGTGCCATTCAAAACGCGCCTCATTGAAGTCGCTCTCGCGGCGGCGGCCGCCGGCTCCCGCGTCATTATACAAAGAACTTTCTATATTTTTAATTAAACAACACCACCGGTAGTTTCTCTACTCCCTTAATAATCATACAATCCACCAGACAAAAATGATATACAAACTTCAAACGTGTTGGCTTTAGCAATATTGATTCTAGGCCCGAGATCCGTACCACATTACATATTTACCCATTTGTTATTTAAATATTGAACCGTGTAGATCTATGTGAGGCGTATTCAATTTCGTTTTCAGTTACTAGGTATAGAAAGCGATTTTTACACTGACGTATTAGCGAATCGTAGGTATAGTAGGTACGTTAGCCAATTAATGTCGCTATTGAATATTTAATCACTGCGGCAATAATATAAAACTTTTACTTTCTCGTTAGAAGTATAATTAACCGCGCACCGAATTATTGGCCAGAATTTGTTTGAAAGTAGTAAATGTGACGCCGACACTAGATTCTTAGGTCACAGGTTATTGCCCCAATCTAAAGGAAACAAGAAAAATACGAGCTGTGGGAAGTAGTCCGCGTCGTCGCCGGCGAGGGGCTATCTCGTGTTTGTAATCGAATTTGATCAACTCTTCCTTTCTCTCGCCGGTAAACGAGCGGGACAGCTGACGGCCGCGTGGTGTGTATAGAATGTACTGTAACCTTCTAAGAGCGGAGCCGGCGGCGGCGTCTCAGACTGGCCTCACGGACCTACGAAAGCTGGGCGACCCCCGGTGAAAGTGCCCCGCGGCCACACTCTTCAACACTTTTTGGTGTTGCCGCACCTTGCACTACGGCTACGGATAATTATTTCGACTGCTATGTTTTCGTCCGTTCCACTAAAATACGTATATGATACGTTTTATTTGAAATCCACGTTTGCTAATTAAGTTTCTTCAGCAATTTCTAAAATAGGGACAAACGCAAACATTTCCTAGCAATTTAATGTAATTAACTACGATCAACAAGCGTTAAGAGCTTGCGCCAGAAATTAAATTGTTCTTTCGGCACTCCCATTCCTTGTTAGGAAATAATCATTAATGCAACAAAGTTGTTTGTAACAAATGTAAATGTATAAACCCCACATGTCACCAAAACAGAAGCCGCGAGTACATTAACGTTTGAAACACGATCGTTATGCAACGTGTCCCTCTTGAAAGAAATATATTTGTTGAACCTATTATGGCCATTAGTCTCGTCAAGGCAATTTTCGTAAGCATGCCACGGGGCATGCATGCTTGTAATTCATATCATGGTTAGTATGACATACAATAAATGTTGAATTAGGAAGAAAATGCTATACCAATGCGTTTGCTTCCACCAGTGATGCAAACAAAGAACTCGCCGGCCGGAATACAGATGGATTAACAAACGAAGTCAAAGCTTGTTTTTAAAGCTATAAAGGTTCATTTATTCAACTTGTAGGCGCTACGCGTTCCGTTCGTCCTTCACGAATAAAATGCCCAGTAAAGTCCCGCACTTATATCTTCCGGGGATGTGATCTCACACGTAAAACGTTTCAGATCGGCTATTCGCATCTAATTAAAGTGTAAAATCTATAAATTAGATGTGTAAACCCACTTCTTCGCTTTATGTGGGTTAAATGTTGAGCAATTTGTCTCGACCTTTGCTATTGAGTGAAACGATCCGCGTGTGTTTATCATAAATATGACACGTTATTTGTTCGGGTGATGAAAACTGTTTTTGGGAACATTTAAAGGCATTCAATTGATGTCAAGTATAATTTCCAACGCGTCACCCAAAAACAGAAATTTAACAAGAAGATACTCTATTTTAGGTATGTGCATTTGTACAATACACGTGTTACTGAAAACGGACGGCCATAAATCATTTAGTTCCCAGGCTCTTATGTTTTATCTCTCGTAGACATGTCGCAATATTTGTGGACACTACCAAGTTCTCGTTAGCGGATGTTAGATCAGATCGCTCACACAAGTTCATCCAATAACCTGTATTTGAGTTATGTCACTGAAATAGACAAATGTTGATTCTGTAGGCAGTTCCTCCCTGTATTGGTACCTAGTGTGTGTACATATATGACATGTACGTAAATGGCATCTCGTCGACTAGGCGTGTCTGTTTGCACTTCGGGTTATTCGGATATGATATGACATTGTTACTATGGCTGGACTTAAGACTGTTTACACTCCTCGTTATGTCATACCTTAATTGTGTTAGTAGAGCCAACGACTCTATAAGGATTGGGCGCTTGTTTATGCGACCTATTTAACTTAGCTAAAACTGTACGTTATTTCCGTAGAATGACAAACCGTCTAAAAATTCTATTGTTTACCCTTAGTTTTAGCTATGCACATGTTTGATGGATTGGAGTTTTACCTGTAAAGTTCCAAGATTTTTAATGTAGGAATCGTTCATCGACCTTTAAGTTTTCCTTTTAAAACGAACGCATAATGAGTATGCTCTATATAAGATGCGTGTTCTATAGCGGCGTGCGACAATAGGCAAGGTTGTCGAAGATGTAAGGACGACGTCAGCGTCGAATTGGCGATTCCTATCGTATCTGAGACCATTGTTCAGAATATGTCGCGATACTTATTGTTCCAACAGCTATGCGGCGGAATAGTGAGTTTAAATGAGCTGTATACGCGCTCGGAATTTTTATACATTTTTGCATTCGTACATACATGCGTTTGCGCGTAACGCGATACTTTGTAACAACCGGTGGAAGGAAAGTGCGGATCTCTCGGCGATTTCTATGTGTATCTCGTTTCGACCTCCGTTGTCGTCAGGTGTCGATGTTTCTTCCACGTTGCGTGGATCTGACGCAAGTGAGCCACGTTCTGACTACGCTGACCGCGCCCTTTTCGTTTTCGACGGATATCCGTATACATTTTAAATTAGCACTTACATAATTCGTGAGTGTTCTCATATTTTCATTGATTACTCAACGTTTTATGGTCTATTGCGAAGCCAAACCTGCTTATTTTATAACAACATTAGTAGTCATTGATGATTAGATTTTCACTAATTTGATGCAATATCTCTAGGACAATGAAACAATTTCTAATTGATTAGGTTTCCACATAGTTGTAGCAATTTGTCGTTGTCTAATTATTAACGCTTTCCGTTCTTTTTTCTCTATCACATAATTAAATAGGCCTAGATGTAATCGATATGCGATAACATCTACCTTAGACGCAATGATGCAAGTCAACAAACAAAAAGGTTTTTTTGTTGGGTCGAGATTATGTGTCGATTTGCGGTCATCTCGATCGGAAGGACACGTAACCGCCGCGGCAGCCACGGTGGCAGCTTTCTCCGAGTTCGGGGGCACCGGCATCATCGCTCATGGCTGCATGCGTCAGGTGCTGCAAAGCCAGGGTCACTGAACTTCACGATCCGGCTCAAGATCTTATGTAACTCTCTGCGTAGCGCTCAAATTGGTTTAGTTAGCGCTATAGGTCACAGGGGTTTGAATCGACCTTAGTTTAGATTTTCATTTTATGTTTTAAAAGAATAACTTGTTAATATTTATTTTATTTTCGCTCGGCACTGTTGCTGTCGAATTTTCTACAAGACACTCAAAGTGCAGACATTTAAATATATAAGTAAGTTGCACATTTAAATAGTCTTGTAAAAATTACCCGATGTTTCGACTGTTGAATGAAGTTGTCACCGAACATTTAATTATCTCTCAAACCGTTCAATTATTATTTCCATGTATGTCGCCTTATTATCGAAATAATCAGCAGTTGGTACGAACAATACCAAGAATTTTGACATGAGGTTTACAAATCTCAAGTTGCGTAAAGCAAGCTGTCCGCGTTCCTGCGCATCAATGTTGGGTACGCGGTTATTTTAAGCGGCAATCGGTTCAACAGTTTATCGATGCGACTTAAAATTGTATAAAAAACAACAGACCTTTCAAAGGCGAGAAAATAACTGATACGCACCGGAGACTATCAAATGAATCATTCATTTTATAACGTCAAATTACCATAATATCCAATTGCGATAATTGCACGGATAAAATTGATTTTTACACCTGCCCGAGATGATGAATGCATCTGCATTCTTTGGCTGTTGCTAAAGCCCCTTTCAGGGAACTCGTCCGCAGCCACACGCCCTTTTCTCGCGTATTGACCAGTTTTTTAATCTTAAATAATTCAGGCTTTTCCCTGGTTCATTATAGTGATTATTAATTGTACAAGTATGGCCATTTAAGTAAGAATCACGTTTTATTGCCCGACTAATTTGACTCGTGGAATTTCGGCTCGCCTCGTTGTTTAAGTGTTATAATAACAATGTGCTTTTCCTCCTTTTTATTGGCGACTCCTTTCTACTTTGTTACACTTGGTTATGTGGATACGATCTGGGGTCTTATTCACACACCGTGTGGTTTTATCTTATAATCTTATCAAAATTTAACGACCAAATTAACCTGCTGGCCTTAAGGTTATTGAATGGGAGCGCCGTACGTTTTGTAGTCAAACTGGGGCAAACGCGAAAATTTTAATGGTGTATCCGTGGGCTCGTCTATTAGGGTGCGTCTCCACTGAAGTGGATTCGACCAATCACAAAAGTGAAGCGCAGCTGAGCAGACTGAGATACAGATTTCAACTCAGGTGATTAGTCTCCGCTCCGCCTCGATTCAATGGAGCCGCACCCTTATGTGTTAGCAGATTGGGATAAAAAGTCCACGCATTTTATTATTTCTGTGCTAGAGCGCTGCTTGTATCAAAATTATACAATCCATGCCAAGAGCCTCTGAATATATACTAGAACGTAATAAGTAATATTCTAAATTAATACACTTGATTGAAAATTAATATGGGACTACTATCGTAAATTTCACGCGACGACGTGCGTTGAAGTCTAGTTGGGCGCGAGTGACATTTCGCCTCACGTCGTGCTGTTCGAGGCATGTAGGCACTATGAAATGAACTTTGTCCCTTACAAGCAAACTCGTCTAAGTTCAAGATGTTCAACACACGATTATGCTGCTAATTTCCACAAACGTATATATCTTAAAATAGCGTAAACTCACTTTGATTTTGGTGTCTCTGTAGCAACCGTTCGTTAGACGCTACGCAATTTAGTTAACATATCTTGCATCACTCTATTTGCCTAATTCGTCTTAATAAATGAACGAAAGGAATACTTTCCATTATTCGTTTGTCATTGTACGACCGGTCCGTCGAAAGTAAAATTCGTTGAACACTTTCGACCGGCGGTATAAAGAGTGCGAAGTAAAAACTGGTATACTAACTGTACAAGCGAGGGAAGTGGGTCGGACGGACCGCAGGCGTAACCTCACGACTTGTTATCCTACCCTAAACTAATATTAATTTTCTCAATATTTTAACTACGTTGCAACACTGCTTAATTGGGACAGTGTCAGCTACATTTCTTTAGTCAGAAAGAACCGCGCATTAATTATAATACCACTATAACTTATCATTATCGGGTTTATCAAATACGTGAGTGAGAGCAAGATGGTGGTATTAGGGTGATAAAGCGCGGACATCATACCTAATACATATTTAATATGTATGATATAATCTGCTACGGATAAAATACCCGGTTTTCTCAGCTTTATGTAAGTTGAGTTATGCCAGCCACTCATAATTAGCCACTAGATTGCTTTTGGTAACTACGGCTACCTGTCACCGCTCTTATTTTATTATATAAATAGAGTCCAACTCAAAATTCGAAGCAATTGAGTGGTTAGTAGGTACTTAGAGTCAATATTTAATTAATAGTAAAACTTCAATCATAGCACCGGCTCTACCAAAGGGATATTGTTTAATTACTAATAGTTAATATTTTCTCATTTATGACTTTGTAACGATCGGATTCTAAATCACATACAATCGAATATGGTAATTAATTACTAATCAGTCTCGCCGACTCGCTCGATTTTTGGTCAATGAACTGAAACTTTCACCCAAACGTATGCATGCATCGAATCGATTAAAAATCGTAACAAATCATGGTGTGATGGTAAAACAACTCGTATTAGAAAAAAAATATTGTGAAAGTCGAACAACGCGTCGTATTGAGATTTACGTAGTTCTTTACAAACAAAAATCCTCGGTTGGAGTGAACGACACCGTGTCAAGGTCGCTGCTCGTCTCCGCCAACTTTCACTGCTAGACGCGATCAGTGCTCGCTATAATTTGTCATTAGTATTCAAAAAATATAATGCAATTGATTCATTCGTCTTAGAGATTCTTCTAACCGGTATCGTGTGTAACCGGATTTTGCCCGTACGTGCATACCCCTCCGTGTGGCCAGGTGTGTCGAAACGATGCCCCACTCGTCGATCATTAATCGGCACTAGAGGTAGATACCGAGTTTCGCAACCGATCGGACCGGGGCCACTCACTCGGTACGAAATACTTCGATAAAATGTTATTTAAACGCATCTACTCTTATCGATCGTTTGGACATTATGTCGATATGTCATTAGATTACACTTAAACATCATCATCCTCCTAGCCTTTGTCCCTTTTGTAGAGAATGAATTCTCAATCGGGGTCGGCTACCTAAATCCCAAGATTTGGCGTAGGCACTAGTTTTTACGCAAGCGACTACCATCTGACCTTCCAACCCAGAGGGGAAACTAGGCCTTATTGGGCTTAGGCGGTTTCCTCACGATGGTTTCCTTCACCGAAAAGCGAGTGGTAAATATCAAATGACATTCCGTACATAAGTTCCGGAAAAATCATTGGTACGGGCCGGGTTCGAACCCGCGACCTCCGGATTGAAAGCCGCATGCCCTAACCACTAGGCTACCACCGCTTCCAAAATTACACTTAAACATATGTAACTAAAAAAGCACGAACATATTTTTGCACGAATTGTATCTCTACTCTATTCGTGTCACTGGAGTGATGTATAGGCTGCCTGTATGCCGAATTAAACAAATTCTAAAACAAATCTAACAAACATAAAGAGTAAACAAACCCGTAAAAATATTAAGGTTTACAGAAAAAAAGGTATTTCGAAATTCACGTAAGTCTAAATTTTGAGACGTCTTTTGTATGTGTCAAAATCACTGATATAACTGTAAACATTGCGCAGCTCTGTCAATCAGGGTATCGGGCTAAACGGATTTTGATGTGTGCCAACCTACGGCAGGACCCAAATTCCTACCGCAGCTTGAATTCAAATGATATGTAAACAAACTACATATTTCGCCGGCAACGGGTCAAGGTAGGTTGGTTCCACAAACTGAACATTCTTTTTCGACAGACCGCTTTTTGTTCTTGAAACGGTAAATCACAGTATATAAAGCACTAGCGTAAATAATTCATAGCGGCGTTCATTCATCGTGACGTTACAAGCTTAAAGCACCTATTGTTGTGTTTATGACTAAATCAATTTATATGGGAATACTGGTAACATTTGATGATATAGTTTTTCATTTTTTGTCAATAAAAAAAATCTTTGGAATGGAGGTTGAATGTTAAAAATGCGGATTAAATTTAATTACAATGTCTTTAAACAGAATTGGGACATAATGGGCGTCAGCAGCGAATGAATTTTCAATTAATTGACTGTAACTGAATCCTTTATTAGGAAGTGACACTGATGTGCGGCTTAACTTTTGTTCTCATAAGTTACGGTTCCTGGCTTAAATAGCTCTTAATTTTTTCAAGTTAAGGTGCATGTTGTTCGATAAGGGAGGGGATGAGGGGAGTCAAGGCCGACCGGGTGACACACATCCCGCCGCCACATTCACCTTCCGACCAGCACCGGCACCTGCCGGCACCACTGTCAAGGCTGCCTTGCAAAACGCGCCCGTAAAGAATGATGGACTAGTCTTTAATACCAGAACCCTATGACGAAATCCCAGTCTAAATAACCTTCAAACTGACCAGTTGCGCAGAATAGTCACTGAAAATAAAAACTTTAATGCCGCTTTGCCCGTACTGACTACCGGGGTGATTGCCACTGAGTCGCCTTGAAGAGCCGATTGAAATTGTTATTGCTCAACGCTTTATACGGCCCTTCATAATTTACATTATTATAAAAATATCCGGCGAAAACATTTTAAAATGTACATCTACTTTTATAAATACGTTTAATGTATAGTTAAGTGTATTACAGAATAGAAACTTGAACGCGTTCAGAATTAAGTCCATGTGAAATCGTAGAGATTTTTCTGGTAAATTATTCATGTGGCTCGCGTTGGGCTTACTTTCGACGCGTTCTTGTGAAAGGCTTTCACTCTTATCATGGGAGACACACTTTTCTAAACACAAGCTGATGTGATATGATTCACCTACATATTTAATGAGCCCTTTATCGTACATTACAGTAACATATGTTTCGTCCGCTTTTCCTCAGTCACATTTTCTTTTAATTGCTAAACTTTATTGAATAACGTAACTGATAGCAGAAAAAGCCAATTTTCCGCATCGTCGTAGCTCCGCTCGACTAACTTCTGTATTACTATTGCCATGCTTCATGCTTTAGATAACTGTTAAATTTTGCTTACTATGTTTATAAGAACGCACATATAATTTTTACAATAGTCAATCGTACTAAAACGTTAAAAATGCGACATATATTTAAAGAACATATTTCGCCGGATGTGGTTGACACAACATGTGAAACATACCTGACCATTATTGTATTCTAACTTAATAAGATCTTACAATACAATAACCGGGTATTAAATTATCGGTCAAAATGTATTTTCACACTCTCTATTTAAAAAAAATAAGCTTATTCTACTTTGATAAAATAAAACAAATTCTGATTGATTAACGCCAAGCTCAAGCCCCCTAACCAAAAAAATCTAGTAATAATATACTTAGTATAAAAAACTGTTGCGCATTATTTTACCATGGATTGGGTTTGAGCATAAGTTGTTACACATTTTATCCAAGGTTTTCTTTTGCAGTGTGCATAAGATGGTTTGTTTACGTCAAGTCAGCATCAGGTCCTCTTAGTGTAATTGACTGCAATTTAATATACCTACACGAGTAAAGTCGATTACAATGCAAGGCTATCTCTTCTCCCAGTAGACGCCGAACTCACTCATTTTGGAATGATTCGTAAACATATTAAGCAGTGTTTGAAGATTATGAAAAACATATATATATCATACTTAAGGATCTTGCGATTATAAAATCGTTTTCAGTAATATGATTGGATATAATTTCGCTCGATAGAAAAGAATCCCAAAGTTACCTCTATTTGTTAATATTTTTTCAGTAGTAAGGCTAAAATACGAACTTTTTTTTTACCCGTTTTTGGCGTAGATGTATGGATACTTACACTATCTAGATTCTAGGTAAATTCGCTACGATTGTCTCGATAAAAATATTTATTTAATCACTAGAACTAAAAACCTACTAAAACTCGTCGCGCGTCAGCGCTTGAAGAGGACGGTCCTGCGTCAATTTGTTCCGCGCGACCACAGTCGGACAATATCGCCTTAAGGCTAGCTCTTGATGTTTGAACTCGTTTAATCGGTCTCGATGGGCAGTTGATGGTTGTAGGATAAAAGTAGGTACCGATGTACCTGATGATGAACTCTATAAAAGTACTAATCATTTCGCGCCGTTTGTGACATTTGTGAACAAATCTGTCTTTTTCAGTATTTATTTAGTAATTTTGTCATAAAGAATGCGAAATAAAGGGTACTTCAAGTGACCACCCGATCGCCGACCAGTTGGATGTCCTAGGTATCGCCGTGTATGGGGAGACGTGGTCGAGGTGGGTCAGCGTAAGCTTCAAGCCGAAAACTGACGTGAAACTGAGCATGATCGGGTCAAGTGGCGTTCTCTCGTTTCGGAAGCTAAGATTTTTTTGAGTTTAAGTCAAATTAGTTAGTCTATTCGTAAGGGCGTTACATCGGGATGGCGCGCACGCGTGGCGTGTTTCCCTGCGCGCGTAACGGACGCGTTTTTAGCCCGGATAGTCGTAGCAGAAAGTGTGTTAATGCGTGCGCGATTTGCGCAACCAAGCGCGCGCGATTCGCCTGCGCCTCCCGTGACCGATCCGTTATATCGCCAGTCAAATCGATCTACTGTTCTACTAATTAACTTAATTTTAGCAACATTCAATGTTAGCCTGGCTTGTAGCCGCTATAGAAAGCAAAACCGATGTGTTTATGACGCGATTTTTCCCACACTTAAAATAACCAATTACATTCCCTATCGGGTACTTAAAGCGTATAGTCCATACTATGTTTTGTTTACGGTAAGATAGGGAAGCATTTGCCCTGTAATATGCACAGAAAATTTATCAACATACGAATTGATACGCGCCACCATTCCCTCCCATCTGAGCTACCGCAACTACCAGTGACTTCAACTGTGTTAGAGGTGCTATTTAAATAATATAATGTGAGTAACAAAATAAAGACAGGAGGTTATGCGTCTATCCATAACCTCCTGTCTTCATTTAATTAAAATGTCAAGTGCATTTATCACTCAAGTCGCCGTACTCTACGTCATTAGTGAAACCGTGGCCATTTCCGCTTGACTGCCACCAGTCAAGTCTGCGCCGTACTTAGTATTTACAAATGTCATCTAATCAACTTAAGCTGAGCGAGGAGTTCAGAGCTGAATATATTCCGTCAGATCGTATAGCTACTAATACTAACTACGTCGTAGAAAATATAAATATCTACTTACTTATTCATACAAATCAGTCGACTTACTCACACGCTAACCGATATACCTATCATTTCTTATAAAATTAACTTATATCTCGTTGTGCTCTAACGGAAAACGTAGTAGCTCTATATGAAGCACATTTACTGCCTTTTCCGAAGGTAGGTTTCAAATACAAGTATTTTTAGAATAATGACGAAATTTATCGGTTAACGTGTGCGTAAGTATCCATTGATTTCTATTTAGACGTATATGGATCATTCTTCTTTTTACCGACACAGACAACTCCTACTATGCGACTGATTGATTTAATCATTCAATCGATTCTAGTCAGTCACTACATAGTATAAAACGAGTCGCTTCCTGTCTGTCTGTCCCTATATCTTTAAAACTACGCAACGGATTTTGATGCGGTTTTTTTAATAGATAGAGTGATTCCAGAGGAATGTTTATATATGTATGATACATGCATAATTTATAGCCTTGCACCCGTGCGAAGCCGGGCGAGTCGCTAGTAGATTTATAAACACCTACTTAGACAAACAAAACGGCTACAGCTAAATCATTCATTAATTACCTGCCCCTAAAGCTGCGTCCTTCAAGATTCATGGGATAGTATCCCATATACACATTGTTGATATCTCATAAAATTGGCTAAGAGAGTACTCTTAGCCAATTTTGTGAGATATTAAGATTCAATGAAACATGAAACGTTATATCCGTATTCATTACAACTACGATGTATTGTTTTCAATTATTCAGCTATCGCTTGGCGATGAGGAACTAGAGTCGATTTTAAGCTTTTAACAGACAAAGAAAAACATCGAACGCTTTAGTGACTGTTATTTAAACGGGAAACGTCAACGCGATCGAGGCGTTTTGTTGCGTTGGAACTTACACTCGAGGCTCTGGTCCAACGGGCACATCATGCGCTTTCTGCAGCACTCAATCAATGCCCATTGCGTCCACACCTGTCATTCACTAAGTATGCGTAGTGGCAGCAGTAAGACAAATTAGTATTTACATCGGCTACTTTTACGGTCTACATTGCACGGTAACATTCGATCGGTTTCGAATGTCTAATGAAATTGTCCTTACAATGCTACTTGAGTGACTTGTGTGATTGGGGTAACTACAGACTTCACATAATTTTACATAAAACCTGTGAAAGTCATTATTATTAAGTTCATTATTATTCGCATTAAGACTCACTTTACGTCTTATGTTTTTATTGTTTACGAGCGGAACTTGTTAATAGGGATCGTTATACAATCTAGCTTTTAAATAATTAAGACTATAATTACCTTCGTACATGTATACGGAATTCCAGTTACGAGTATCACATATTTTTCATATAATAAGTTTGGTTGCGTACTCGTATAAACCTACCGGTATTTAAAGCAAAATAGCACCCCATTGAATCAGACCACTTAATACTTTCCTTTTGACAAAAAATAGATAAGACAACGTCTGTTCAAATTTATCTAAACCAGTGAGCACTGTCATTGACACCAATAAAGTACCTATTATTCATCAGACTCATTATGTGAGGCACTTTCAAAATCAGCTTTTTAATGAGCTTGTTAGTTGAAAAAAAGTGAAATATATTTTGCCATGACATCGTTATAGAGGTGAAGTGGGCTTCTAACGCCAGCTGAGATGAGGCTAAACTATCCCAATTAAAATAGTATATTTTGCCTTGGTAGAATCTAGAATTAGATATAGTATAAAATTCTGGGGAAATAGTCATCAATACAATGTCAAGGCGGCTTTTACAGCTCAGAAGAGGGCCATTAGGATTATGGCCAGAATACCTCAACAAACGTCATGCAGGGGTTTCTTCTTAGACTTCCAAATACTTACTGTGCCCAGTCTATATATTCTTGTAGTTCTCAGTGACTTAATTAAGAATATATCAGACTTTGAAACGACTGAAGAGAGAAAACGGCGCTTGGAAACTAGGAGAAAGGATCTGCCACTCCACTCTTGCAAGGCTTAATGTAGTGAAACATTCGGCAGGCTACCAGGGAATAATTATTCTCTTTAACAAATTGCCCGTTGAAATGAAGTTGATCTCAAGCAGTAACATGTTTAAAAATAAGCTCAAAGCTTTTTTGCTGAAGGGGTGGTTTTATTCTATTGAAGAATTTTGTAATGCCATTAATTCAGGATTTTAATAATTATTAAGGGACAAGATTGTTAATGTTATGAACTTATGAAGTTATGACATAGAATTAGATTGACAATTAATGAATTGTTAGTAATTTGGACGTAGATATAAGTAAATGATTTTGTTGTTATTATGTTGATTTTAATTTAATTTAATATTGTATTGTCAATTTGTCACATTCAAACACAATGTATATTATTATTTTTTTTAATAAATAACTATGAACTATGAAAATACAAAATAACATGAGTGCATTTTTACAAATAGGTAATCTGCTTCCGTATTCTCATTGAGCTGTATTATGGAAATTAATCTGGATATAAATTCCACTAAATACATAAATATTATGTTTAGGTATAACATTTAAATTTAACAATAACAATGGCACCCGCGATAATGAAATGCGAGTATAAACAGAAAATGTGCATTACATTTTTCTAGCAAAATGTTGAAACTTTTAATATTGTTTAGCGCATTGTGTGTGGCCAGCGGAATTTTATATTGCGTTCATGAACTTCAGTTAACTTTTGAATCACATGCACTGTCATAATAATGCCACTTTACGGCTCTGGCATACTTATCTTGATTTCATCATCTCAGATCACATCTTGATATGGTAAATTGCTGACGTGTTTACATTATGTCATTGTTGTATATATATTCTTTTTAGCACCTGACTTATAAAACTTATATTTGGAGCATTGCACTTTATGGCTGCGAGACATGGACCATGACACAACGGGACAGAGACAAGCTTGAGGCGTTCGAGATGTGGTGCTGGCGAAGGATGAAGGGAATAAGCTGGACAGAAAGAGTCACCAATGAGGAAGTATTGAAAAGGGTAAAAAGGAGAAGAGACATATACTTCATACAATAGAAACTCGAAGAGGGAAAATGATAGGTCATTTGATATTGATACGACACGACGATCTAATACAAAAGATAATGGAGGGGAAAATTGATGGAAGGAGAGGAAGAGGAAGGCCGAGGATTAGCTATTTGGACCAGTTCAAGAAAAGGCAGACGTCGGGTCGTATCGGGAAGTCAAAGAACTGGCGTTAAGTAGAACGGACTGGAGAGAACTGCACCGACAAGAGTGAAACTCTTAAATAATAATAAATAAATAACTAAATAAATAAATAAATATCAGACAACCTCACACAAATCAACCTAGTCCCAAATTAAGCTCAAGAAGGCTTGTGTTATGGGTACTTGGCGACGAAATACATAATTATATAGATAAATAAATACTTAAATACATAGAACATCCATGACCCAGGCACAAATATTCGTGTTCATCACACAAATATTTGCCCTTGCCGGGATTCGAACCCGGGACCGTCGGCTCAGTAGGCAGTTGCTTAACCACTGCGCCAACCGCGTCGTCAATAATAGTAGCACCTGAATTAGATCCTAGTACAAAATGATCATCAATGTTGATATGACGGTCTTCATGACTCTCGATTCATGACGCTCTTTTTTAGAGATATGGCGCATGGCGCTTGTTCAATATTACCGGGTTCGCTTTTGACAATTTGAAATCTGATCATTTACATAGTGGAGAAGTAATTATAGGTAACTAACAGCGATACGTTTAATGAAGTATTGACATTTAAATTGTCTTCTTAGACGTCTGCTTAAGTGCCAAATCTTCCCCACACCGTAAGTCCATATCGCAACCAAAAGTGAACATAAACATAGTGGTAGTAAAGAAACATCGGTGTTAGCTGTTTTTCCTGAGATGCATATCTTAGTGCCCTATTTCCTTCATAATAATAAAGAGACCCGCAGTAGGTAATCGGGTAACATTCTGATTTTATAATTCCAAAACGGTCTGCGTTCCCCTGGCGCCGCGTGGGTGCGCCAGAAGCGGCCACTGGATGTAGGCTAACAAGTGTCCAGTGAGCTAATGAGTCCCAGCCCGTGCCAGCTGCGTCGTCGGAAGCGGCAGCGAAACGTCCGCCATTAGTATGCCGCGGCATCACCGACTTTCTCGACATTCCTGATACGACCGGAGAAATGAGCGCCCACGAAACACGCGGCGAATAAAGCGCGTTTGCGAGCGATTTGATGTTGACAATCGGCAATCTATATACATAATTATGATAAAAAGTCGCGTCTGTCTGTCTGTTCGCTATGGATGAATGTGCGAGACAAGCTTAGATAGGGTTTCTACTTACGTAGATATATACTTATGGTTTAAGTGTGTAGGCAATTGTTTCTAATAACTAATATAACGTCGATCATGCAAAGAACGAGGCGGGTCGCTAGTATACATACTAATTTGTAGTGTGCCCAATAATGGAGTGTAGGTTGTAATGACAAAATGTCTCGTTAAGCTAATTCTATGTAATTGAATTTGAGGCGTTTATCTTGATTAGGTACCTATACTTAATATTTAGGATGATGTATTTTCTTTAAAAGTATACACACAATTTGACTAAGACGTCAACCTACTTTTAAGATGTGGGACATAAAATTTGAATAAATGTACAACTAATAATTTAAATCGATTGCAGCCAGAATGTTGTCCTATAAGTCTTTACGTCTCGCCCACGGCAAGGGTACAAAAACTGAAATTATATGGAAATGTTAATAGGTATGAGGCTCATACTATGAGCATTAAAATAGTAGTTTATGGTTGGTTACTTTTCTTGAATGTCGCTTCTGCTATATGGGTGAGAGTAGATCGATTAATATCCCGGAAAACTAGTATGCCAACTTGAATGGGTACCCATTAAAGCGCCCACATTTTTATTTTTCCTTACAGGCACGACACTTAAAATAATTGGTAGTTGCACTACCTAATTTATTAACATATATTAACCGTCAGATATCTCGGTAATTTCTGTAATTACAAAAATGATCCAGTGTAAAAACAGATAAAATATTCTTAGAGCACAGTGGGACGCAGTTAAGAATTACTTACATAAAGTAATTTAGTAAACAATTTGCGCTTGCCCCTTGGCATTTATAAAATAAACCTCAATTGTATCCTTATTTGCTGACTTGGTTACAATATAATGATGATATCGAGTACTGTAATGAATTCTTTGTAGTATGTCCTGTTTAAAATTCTTTACATAGATTAACTTCTTTGTTTATTTTTTTGAGTCGTTAATGGAAATCACGCTTTTTTTCAGAATGTATCTGTAATTTGCATCTGCGATGAGTGCATAATATGTATAAACAGTTTTATTATACTTCTTTATTTTAACTAATAATTATGAATTTCCACTGTAAAGCCTAACATTAAATGACTCCAACGACTAGACTGTCGTCACATTTGTTTCTTGCATGCAAGGATATAGGGTCGAAATAGAAGATCTTGATATTACTGTAAATAACAAACATAACTCACTGTCATTCATGTGAACAACATAAAAGGCCAAGCTGTCAAGCAATCAATTCATATAAGTAACCAAGCAATATCTATTGTTTGTTATTGTCATTTATTGACAAATAAAACAGGTAAATCTTTCATAAAAAAGGTCCTGTAACACTAAGGTTACTTTTTATAAGACATTCATACACAAACATGTACAAATTAAAATGTCCTATCTCTCATTATGTGACGTCGATAGCAACTTACTAAAATTAAATAAGCAATGTTAAAATTATTTGTTCGTTAAATAATTTCATCGATTAAAACGCGATACTAATACATACATACATGCATGCAGGATTGCAGTTAGGTCCACCGGATCCCCCGGTAGCGCAAAAGTGGAGGAGTTGCAAATTTTTTTCTTACATTTCAAAATACTGATTGTGAGCTTAATACCTACTTTTTTAAGTAGTTCCCACTGTGGACTATAGTTATCGGATCCACTCTTTACGGTGAATTTCAAAACATTATTTTTACTATCAATACCAAATATTTCTGCACTGTTCCTTATTTATAAAATTGCGATATTTTTCTTTCAAAGAAAACATTTTCTAACGTTATATGTTTGATTGCTTCCAGGTCGCGATGGCCGGCGACTTCATCCTCGCTGTGGCGTCGATGATGATAGCTCGCCTGCGCAGCGATGACGTCACACTCGTGCTTAGCCAGGTATACATTGAATTTTTATTAAAGCAGTAACGTCTGTTAGCGTAAACATAATGTTTAGATTGAAGTGAAAAATTTACGATTCTCGACATAATTTAAGACAGCAGGGCTAGCACATCTTGCCGCAAATTCGGTTGTCGCGTAACTTAGCATCAGCTGTCCTGCTCGTACGATATTGAAATGAAAGTGACAGGTAATAGTTGTCGCGCGACAAAGAGTCGCATGTCATAGTTATGCTAGGCGTATAGGTATGGTGCCGATCATTAAGTCTGATTTATTCGTTACTTTTTATTAAGTCAAGTAGGGCAATGGACGGAGCTATGCTCCGAGGTTCCTTGCGTAATCAAATCAGATATCAGGAGATCCGCAGTTGTCAACGTAGCTCAGAGTTGCCATACTTCAATAACCAGAATGCAACTCTTTCTCGCGCGAGAAATATTGCCTATCCCTTTCTTCGCTGTACGGTGAGAGAGTGACGGGTGATGCTATGTCGCGCAACAAGAGTCGCGAAGAGTAGTTATGCTAGATGGGCTGGGTACCAGAAGACGTGATGAACCTTCACAAGTTCGAACAATGGATCTGCTCAGTATCGGAGAAAACCATTGGATGAGGGCTGCACGTTTTAAGTTTAGTTGGATGATAAAACAATTCAGAAAGTATAAGTTACAGCAACTTTTAAACAGGATAATCTATCTGTCTAAATCATTTATGTGCATTTAGCAGTAATAAATAAAGTCATTGTGAATAATGATCAAATTGCATCCTGTTCATGCTTTAGATAGATTTAATTATGATTAAATTGCATCCCGTTCATGTTGTTTGATAGGTATGTCTGAACTGCAGTAGAGAACACAAAAAAACACATTACCATTATTACCTAAATTGCTAAGCTAAATATAATTTATTTCAACCTTGCGATTAATTGATGATCGTAATTTAAATTGGTGCTCATAAATATTTTACAATTGCTGGTATCTTGAAGATTATCCTTGACACTGCAGTAGATCATGTCCAACAGGTGTTTGTCTCCTGGTAGCATCTTAATTTACTTCAGTCAATATTTTATTACAAAAGGGTAAAATCATATTACCATCAGTTCTTATTCATTTTGTTTCTTGCGTGAACTGTTCTGCAGGCGAAACAATTCTTCATTGGACAATATCAATGTTGATCCTATTTTTATAGTAATATCACATGTCTTATTATTTAGATACAAAGGATAAATAAGACGCCAAATTTTAATGCAATCGACTGCAATATCCTTTTATCATTACTGCATTTATCCTTTGTATCTAGATACAAAATACGAAATGTGCTATTACCATAAATATAAATATACATACATACATAGCCTGCTAAACTTATAACCCTTCCTTTTGGCTTGGTTGTAGTCGGGTAAAAATAGGATCAACATTGATTCTGTTCAATATTTAAAATAACGCCATCTCTCTCGCTGTTCTAACACTTGCTGGAAAGCGGTGGGACACAATACGTACCTTGAAAAGCGTGCGTGTTGGAGCTTCGTGAATGGGCTTAGCATTTTAAACGCAAAAATACAGAGGGCGCTGTAAAAAAGCGGAATGAGAAGGAATTGTTTCATACGGTCTGCATAGCGGTCCTGTAGCTCAGTTGGTAGAACAATGTTCCATTTAAACAGAGGTCGTTTGTTCGTGTCATACTTGGACTGCAATGGATCGCATACAATTTTGTCTTCTTATTTATCCTTTGTATCTATATACAAATCTTGCGGTGGTAGCCTAGTGGTTAGGGCGACTTTCAATCCGGAGGTCGCGGGTTCGAACCCGGCCCGTACCAATGAGTTTTTCGGAACTTATGTACGGAATGTCATTTGATATTTCCCACTCGCTTTTCGGTGAAGGAAAACATCGTGAGGACCTAAGCCCAATAAGGCCTAGTTTCCCCTCTGGGTTGGAAGGTCAGATGGCAGACGCTTGCGTAAAAACTAGTGCCTACGCCACATCTTGGGATTTAGGTAGCCGACTTCATTCTCAAAAAATGGGACAAAGGCTAGGAGGATGATGATCTATATACAAATCTTTGCCTACAAGATGGTCTATCTGTTTATTTTTTGAGCCATTTAAACGTATGTAGTTTATTTGTAAGTATTAATTTCGTACTTCTGCTGTAGACGTTACTGCATTAAAATTTGTAATTGATGTTAGAATCTCATACATTATTTATGATAGCTTTGTCTGGCTATCGTGAATATTCCTTGACCCTACAATGATTACAACAGGTATTTAGCTCCCGGATGTCAGGGTAACCGATTGACTAGGCTCAATTTAATGTACGTAGGTGAGAGATAAATATTTCATGTTCTTGTCATATTCAGTATGGTATTATAATTCTGCCGTGTTAAGGAAAAAGGCGACCTTTTGCTATGGAGCTCCATACGAAAAGGTCGCCTTTTAGCTTAGCACGGCAGAATTGTAAACCACGATGCCATCCTCATAAAGGACTGAGCAGATCCATCGTTCGCCACATATCATCCATATACCATCCTTGCGTATCTCTGAGATACCTACAACTATTTTGGCATATCATAGTGTTTCGATATTGCGAATGAGAACATTCGGTGCTCGGCTAAGGAGCGTTAAGGAGGCTTAGTCACCTGACAAAAGTATACGAGTACCTAACAGTTTTTGTCAGGTGGCAAACAGGCACGTGCTGAGATGACACCCCTGCTCAGGCTGAGACGATCGACCTAGCTGTAGTATTTATAAATTATATTTGTATGTATCAACTTTTCTGGTTGTTTTTCTGGCTCAGAGGACAATAGTGATTCAAGGTTTAGAAAAGTGTTGATAATTTATATTACTATTGTTATCAGGGGATAGTCTACATAAAATTGGACTTATATCTGTTGCAATTACGAAGTTTTTGGTAAATACAGAAATCGTAATTTTAGTCGGGTTTTTAAAAAGTGGCCCAGGGTACATCACATCCTCATGGCAACGAAACAAAATTGATTGGTCCATTTGAATACTACCTATGAATGATTGCGATGTGATTCCAGGTGGTGACAGACCTGGTGCAGGGCGAGTTTATGCAGCTTGGCAGCAAGGAGACTGAAAACGAACGGTTCGCGCATTACCTCACCAAGACCTACAGGAAGACGGCCTCGCTCATCGCTAACTCTGTCAAAGCGGTAAGTATTGCATTCTATTAAACGTGTATTCGAATAAAAGCGTTGTGTATCGAATCCTAAAAGTTTTTATTTCGAGTGAATATTGGTCAAACCCTATCTCTGAGTCTCGTTCAAAGCATTTAGACATGTTTTTTCTGCATGATAATCTCCAAATCTTGCATTTTGGATGTTAGTCAACCAACCCTGCCAAAGGTTATAGGTACATGACCAGCGAAGAGTTAGATTGTTTTTTTTCTTCCCAATTAATTGTACAAATATACTAGTGCAGCCATGTGGCTGACGCAGATACTTGACTACAATGTCAATATTCTATATAGGACAGGTTTCTAGAGACATTGCATTCAGAAACGTACGTTGTACTTGTAATCTTATTTAAAGGTTATTTTATTGGGATTGTATAATGAGTCAACAACCCGGAATCAGTGCTTATCCCAGTTGTAAGCCCACGGGTTCAATGGGAACCAATGTCACATTTTCGTATAGACCGGATAACGTTGTAATAAAGCGGTATTCTACGATGAGAGCTATTTCAGGAACTGACTTTAAATCTTAACAGCACAATGCAGGAATTTCATGGTCGCGCGGCGCCAGCTGTACAGCGCCACGTGTTGATAAAAAAAATATTTATCGTCTCATCACGCCGAAACGGCTGGACGGATTATAACCAGTGATATCCACTGATGGTTATAGGATACTTTTTACCCAACTACTTTCGATACTTAAGTTTTATGAGTACTAAGCAGCGGCCATCTTCTAGTACGACTAAATAATGAACACAGTATGATATCGTCTGTTGACAACCAAAGCTTACTAAGTAACTACTTAAAACAAAGGTCGTATCTCAGTTTCAATCTACAAACTAGATACGAGGTTTTGGAGACAGTTTAGTGACAGAAATTTCAGTGAGTTTTAGTAGTCACCAGGCGATACACTTATTCCTCTGTACCAGGTGGCGCTGCTAAGCGGCGCGGACGAGAGCACGTGCGAGCTGGCGTTCCAGTACGGCCGCAACATCGGGCTGTCGTTCCAGCTCGTGGACGACATGCTGGACTTCGTGTCGTCGGCGCAGGCCATGGGCAAGCCCACCGCCGCCGACCTCAAGCTCGGGCTCGCCACGGCGCCCGTGCTCTTCGCTTGTGAAAAGGTGTGTGTTACACGGACAAGTTAAGTTTGCGCCTGTACCCTTACCATGAATTAACGTGACCGTACTCGCTAGCGTCAGAGTAAATGATTTCTATGGGGAATATTACAACGCCCCTAGCGGTTACTTTGTAGAACTACAATTCTCCATACACATCCTTTGTAGAACTACAATTCTCCATACACAACCTTTGTAGAACTACAATTCTCCATACACATCCTTTGTAGAACTACAATTCTCTAGCGGTTACTTTGTAGAACTACAATTCTCCATACACATCCTTTGTAGAACTACAATTCTCCATACACAACCTTTGTAGAACTACAATTCTCCATACACATCCTTTGTAGAACTACAATTCTCTAGCGGTTACTTTGTAGAACTACAATTCTCCATACACATCCTTTGTAGAACTACAATTCTCCATACACAACCTTTGTAGAACTACAATTCTCCATACACATCCTTTGCGCAATCGCTAGCGAGTACTGTCACTGTAAACTCATGGTAAGGGTACCTACTGATATCAATGGCGTTCCACTAATGTGGCGAAAACTTAACGCGACCGGGCCGTACTTGGTGTTCGCGGTCAAGCATACATGAAGTTTTACTCTTGTATCGTAGATACATACGTAAACGTTCTCTTCTCAGAAATTATACATAAGTTGGACCAAATTCGACAAGACCTTGCGATATTTCCAATTCAGCAATGTCTCGGCTTTGTCACAGCATTAAAACAGGCATATATTTATTTCTGTCATTGAAGCTGCTCAAGTGATAATGGCAAGTTGATATTTTGAAGTAGACATGGTACAATTATAGTACATTGTTGTACCTAGAGGTTGTAAAGTAAGCAATAGATGAACGACTAAATTTCGACGGCTGACCCGCAGGGGAGGCCTTCGATAATACGAGTTCATCTATTGTACTTTCAGCAGAGACTGAACAGAGTGCTTTTCACAACTACTGCGAGGAAATACATTAAAATAAGAGTATTTTATATTGGTAATACAACTCGCGCCTTGTTGCAGCTTCATTGTTTCAAAAAATTAGGGCTATTATATACATAAAGCTGATCGTGCACCCAGATTCAAACGACGCAACGACGATTTTCAACCCATTTATGAAGAAATAACAAAAATATTAAAACTGACCTCACTTTCAACTAAATTTAGTCTAGGGTTACACTCAGGTTACCAACCCTACGATACATTCCACTCCACGCACTATTTTTTTAAATATGGTGGCTGCCCCGTAACGCCGTAGCGCATCTCACGCAATGGAGTCATATATTTTCAGCCAAATTAAAAAAATATTATGAATTCAATATAAAAAGTGTTAATTTGTTGAAAAATAAGTAATTGTTGAAATTAGGAAAATGTTTCACGGCTCATAGCATACTTTAAAATATAAATGTTCATGATTTTCAGGGTAAAACCTTTCGAAAACTTATTAAAAAGTAAACCTGAGGCGTATTTTTTTTTTTAATAAACTCGTTTGCGGGTGGTAAGTTTAAGAAAAAAATACACCTCATAAATGATGCATTCTCATTGGTCAATTTAATTTGACATGCAGCAGACGATTAAGCTTTTATTGGTTAAATTGGCATTTAAGCCGGCCGAGAAAATTACTCTGAAATATTTTCTAAAAAGCCGTATCTTACTATGAAATTCATGTGTAGATACGAACTGTTACCATAACGTGCTACATTGTTGTCGTGTTGGGAGGTAACATAGTTATACAGTTTACAAATGAACATATATAAGCGGTTTTGTGTACTGGATTCAGGTAATTTATATCCACATTTTCGAGCAGTGTCGTGAAAAATATATGTGTAGACATATGACAGTAGTGTCATTTCCGCTTTATTGTTCTGAATTTTATTCCTTTCAAAATACGCGATAGTTTCAAGTCCCACTAGGTTCGTTTTTTTTTAACAAGTTTTATTGAGGAAATGCAAGACGATATTTGTACATATAAAGTATATCGCCATTAAGTATGGTAGCCAGGTAGGTACCAACGCCTACGTCGCCTACGTCGTACGTACGCCTTTTTAGCATAAATTGCATGCAATATATTTCGATTTTACAACTCACACTCGTCGTGCGTCCCTGACTTACCGATCTCTTTATCGTGTACCCGTGCTAACATACCCTTCTCTTCTTCCAGTACCCAGAATTGAACCCGATGATAATGAGGAGATTCCAAGAGGCCGGCGACGTAGAGAAGGCCTTCGAGCTCGTGCACAAGTCGCGCGGCCTGGAGCAGACGCGCTTCCTGGCGCGCAAGCACGGCGTGGAGGCGGCGCGGCTCGCCAACGAGCTGGCCGACTCGCCCTACCAGAAGGGGCTGGTCGTCACCACCGACCTGGTGCTCAACAGGATCAAATAGCACCCCTCCACGCGTCCCGCAGGCATCTACGGTTCCGCCGGGAACGTTATCACTGCCATTTCCGAGCGCCCTTCGGACCGCTTCCTAAGGGCGCTCCGAAACGCGCGGCCGCCGAGTGGCGAGCGAGCGCGGCCGCAGACTCTTGTGTTGTGAGGTGATGTGCCGAGCCGACATACGGCTAGATATTATCGAAGATATTTTTACGTCAACTAAAACGATGTGCCCTGATAAATTATTCTATATAGCGAATTATATTCAGTATACATTACCTATACATTATAGTATTTAGAATGTATTGTTATACTAAACGGATCGGTCGGACCGATTGTCGAGAAGCAACTTTTTATTATTTATTTTATTATTTTTTTGTATATATTATAATTTTCTGTATGTAAGAGTACCTATGTATCTCTCACTTGTGTGACCTGATTTATTTTAAGATAGTTTTCTATGAAAATATTAACACCGTAAACTATCTGCGACAATATGACCTAACGATAGAAGGATGTGTGTCTACTTGTTACCAAATACAGCTGTACATAATTGTACGATAGTAGTAAATGCTCAATAATGTTTATTGAATACAATTTTGTTTCATGCAAAACGACCTGTTTTTATTGACACGAGTGTACAGTACTTACGTTATGTTATTTTATTATAGAACACGTCTGTTCCATTCCCTTAGTTCTTGTTACTATAAATTGTGCAATTTTCTTCTCGCTTAGTGTAGGGTAAATGTACCTGCGTCGTCAATCGTAAATCATCACAAATATTTCAGTAGGACTTGTCGAACACGCTAGTTCGCTTACCGTCCATTTGCTATTATATATTTAACTGTGTAAATAAACTGAGAGTCATTGGATAAGTTACCCGTTTTATCTTCAAAACCAATTACCTCAATTTCTTAAGTGTGCATACTAGAATACGTTTGCACTGTGTGTTCGATTTAGTATTAAATTGTAAGCTTCGCATCAGGCCGCACAGTAACATTTAGGCGAAATTGTCTTGTTGAATGTCTATTCTCTTATTTGAATAAATAAATATGTTGTAAATAATGCAATTAAATATTACTCAATGTTACTAGAAGGTTTCTTACATTGAGGCACTTCATGTGCCGAGAGGAATGCACCAAGAGCGCAGTATTTTATAAATTTTCTGTAGGTTCTTGTTAGTTAACAAAATATTAGTCACTTAAAAAAGTAACATATAGAGTAAGGCCGACATGATGACTAAAATGAAGAGCGCGGGGCGATGCGACGCCACTTGCTGTCCTTTGCGCCCAAGCTCACTTATCGTAGCTACGAAGAGAGACAGAATACTCTTTGTACGAATCCCTGCAATCAAATTGATGTTACGTAGTGGGACAACCATTTTAATATTCGAACAATGTAATTTTTAAAGTATTTCGGTTCCAATATGAGTTGTTTTTACATGACAAGAAAAATGTTAGGTATAAAATTTTGGTCATTATGTCAGCGAATACAATAAACGATTATGGAATTGTATGTTTTTTGTACATTATACGTTAAAACATGGGAGTCAATGAATTTTATTTATATGTAGACGTGTACGTAGTTAAAACTGTTTGTAAATATGAATACTCTGTAAAATGAAAATCATGAATAATAATTATTATAAATATTAGTTACAGAATATTGTTTTATTTATTGTAATAATTTCGCATCTTAGAGCAGACAGACCCGTCACGTTTGTTGTATGGGACCCCTTAAATATTTATTTTATTCTGTTTTTTTAGTATAGGTATGTTGTTATAGCGGCAACAGAATCTGAAAATTTCAAGTCTAACTAACTATCACGGTTCATGAGATAAAGCCTAGTGACAGAAGGACAGACAGACAGACAGCGGAGTCTTAGTAGTAGGGTCCCGTTTTTCAACCTATGGATACCCAAACCCTAAAAAAGAATTTTCCAATTCGATTTATAAATAACGGAGTTCTGAGGTTACAAACCCAACTTCTTCATTTTTAAAGTCTGTTAACACGGCTGACGATAATGAAGACATGCCTGGACAAGAAGACATATTTATGAGATGCAATACATAGTGAAGGTCTCTCTCTAGGTACTATTTCATCACATAGGTTGTTAAACTCGAAAAGGAGTTGAGAAGTATTTTGCGATTGTAAAGCTAGGAACATCTTTAAAGGTAGGTAATACGATCCAATCTATACCCGAGGTATGCGGGTATATATATGATTTTGTCGGTTCAAAAATGTCTTCCTTCAACTCTATTAATGGGTAATATAGAGTCTAGCGAATATATTTATGAATTATGACTTAGTATGACATAGTACGGAACATATTATTATATATGCGGTATACACTTTCTTTATTATAAAGGGTGGGCCCTGTAACAGGAGCAATAAATTAAAACATAGATTCGTCCCTTGTAACTAAACAACATTTGTTAAGCAACTTCTGAAAATAACGTGTATTAAATGACATTTTGTACAATAAAGTTTAGACAAAGAAGATTGCGAAATGTCCGATATTAGTAGAGTGACAGCTATGTCAATGCTCAGGGAATGTCAACGTTGGACGACATACATTGAAAATACTATTTAATTTGTTTGAAATAATAAAATTTTAAAACTGACTTTTCTTTAAAGTTGCTGAACAAATGTTGTTCAGTTTAACGAGTAAAATCTATGTTTCAATTTTTTGCTTATGTTACAGGGCCCACGTTGTATATACGGTATTCCTAGAGATCAAATTTCATTATGATAAAAAGTTGATGAAGGCAAAATTTTGTGCAGTCCATAAATTAACCTTTGTATTTGTATAAAAATAAAATATGGCATTTATCAAAGATGAAACAGAATCAACATAGAGTTTGATTGTTTCCGACAAGTTTTAGCTGTAGGTAAACGCGTGCAGGCAAGCGGATCCCGTAGCCGGGCGGGACAAACGCTAGGAGGGTGATAATGGCGATAACAAATTTTGTAACGTAAGATTACAGTTGAGGTATAGAACTGGTATTGCTAAAGAACGACAACCAATTCCGCACATCCTTTGATAGATAAATAATTCAATCCTGAAATAATGACCAGAGGTTTAAAACGAGCGTTACATTTTTTGTTTTTGTTAAATCTACATTGTCTCCGACCGTATCGGCTCCGGGTTTACCCGGGCATCCTAAAATAACGGATGCAAATTTGAGACATGTTATACCAAATTATTGCAAGATAAGCTATAATAAAATTGCCAACAACATTATTCTATATACCTAACTTGGTCTAAAAGGCACTTAATAGTAAACCGAAACCCCGTCCCAACAAATCTACATAACAAACGGCAGACCTTGGGAAATAAGCCAGATACATGAACTCGTACGTTTTACTGCTCCCCAGATATGCAGGATTACGAATGCAATAAGACAACGAGTCCAACCGCGATCGATACCGCGCCCGGCACCGGCGGTACCGCGAAGCGCCTACTGAAAAATGACGTCCTGGGGCAAATTCAATAATTCGAATGACATCTGTTGGAGATCTTGCCACATTGCTACCTACTTACTCTTGCTTGCTACTACTTGATCTTGCTCTCTCACTCTGATGGTCTTCTCTAGTCGATTATTGTCTGGCAATTAAAAGTTAAAACACATCTGTCCACAAAAGTCTACAATCAATGATATTTTCATATTTCGGCCAAGTAGGCCAGATTTTGCGTAGCAGAGGTGAAACTCTCGATTGGGGAAGTTGAATATTTGGACGATCTCTAGCAAGATAGATCGAGTAAATTGCTCTTACTCCGAGTTTTTCTCAATCGTACTGGAGGCAAATCGCTAGGATATAAAAAGGCATGTTGCTAAGGTATAAAAGATAGGCGCAAACAATAGATTGCCATGTTTAATTATCAGACATTTAGTATTATCTCCTTAATAAAGTAAATTTCTCACAGCATTTTTGAACTTTAACTGCATAAACAATATACAGTAATTCAATAAATCGGTGTATGCTCTAATAAAGCTAAGATATAGGTACATTGGCGATATCGCATAACCTCGTCGAATTAAGGCCCTGAGCACGCTTCAGTGACAGACTGCTTACTACTGTTCATACCTACCTCAGTTTCAGTATACCTATTCTCTTTTGACTGACAATTGAAATAAACCCTATCACAACCCAGCAAAGTTGACGATGAACTTAATTCTTGACTTTCGAGTCATACGTATTTCGCCTAGAAGCGCCTATATGCAATTCAGCGGCAAACACTGAGTTTAATTTATTTGTTCAATGGGTTTTAAATGACTCGGATGGCGTGCGGCAATGGCGACATTTAACGCTTTTAAATTATGCTTTATTCTTGGAATAGTTTAAATGGAACATGTGGGTTTACGCTGATAATCGATCATGATTTAGTCCAAACAAGAATCGGCTTTGCGCCTTGACCAGTCTAATGGTTTTGGAAGCAAATGATCCGAAATAGGACAATCTATGTGATCATAATGATCATGACGATGATGCCAATTTATGTAGATATTTGTATTTGTAGCTGACATTTCTCGGTTCTCAGTTGTAAAATCTCAGGCGTAAAATTAGTTAATCACGTCATGGGATTAAAATGCCTGAATAAAATTAAGTGACAAAATCAGAATACGCTACAAGGGCTAAACTGACAGGAGTTGAAATTTTGTATGGGCATATTTCATCCTTCGGCGCGTGTGAAACCGCGGAGAAAAGCTATAAGTAGTGCCCCGTTGGTAAGAAGTCAACCTACTTACCGAAGGGACAGTAAGAAAAAAGAGTTTAATATTGACATACCTAGGCCTACTTCTTTCTTAGCGTGATTGTCTTATAATTATCGATGAAGACCTTCAGTGCAAACAACTTACTTTACTATACACATACCTACAGATCAGCTGAAAACTGCAAATTCTTAACTAGACAAATGACATAAGACATTGAAAGCCCTTAATATAAAACAATAGCGCAAAATAAAATTCCGAATCAGAGCGTACCATCGCCGTATGTAAATTCGCAAAGTTATATATTAGCAAAGGGCGGTTTGATTACTTATCGATTAACGATAAATAATTTGACCTTGCCTGCTTTTTGCGGGCAATTTTTCGTTGGTCATATTAATTTGAGCACGCAATGGATGCATCGACCCTCTCGACGTTTAAGAAATACCAAAATGTTTATTAGGCTATTTATACATGTATAGAATGAACTAGAGTGAATACATGTTTTTTTTATCGATTCTGGTTTTAATTTGGAACTACATATTACAACATTTTTTTTTTCAGGACTATACGCCGTTAACGTAGGGTTGCTAGTTCGAGTCCCGCTTGCGTTGCAGTGGATCACGTTAGATTTTTACTTTCATAATTAATCTTTGTGTTACTAAATATAGAACTCATGGGCGACAAGGGAACTAGAAACTACGTGAGGGAGCGGAACAGACAACGTTTGCCAGTCGTTAACAAACACTCAGAATGAATGATTGGTGTCGCGCGTGAATATTCGCCTTTTGAGTTGAGAGATCTATAGTTGTACAACAGCCGCATCAGGTACCTACCTACTACCGGTTGATGAATCTGAACGATCGAGTAAAGCACTCTGCTCCAATATTAGCTTCACTTGATGGGAGGTTTTGTTCTGGGAAATGTTTGGTTAAAAAGGGTTCTACTGTTTAACTACAATATATCAACATATTTTATAAAAATAATGGCGAATGACGAGCTTACAAATCTATTAATGATGGGAAAGAGTGGAACGGCCATTTCGGTTATTGTAATAATAAAACCAATAACGCGATTCGGATTCGGGAAGTCTCTACACCGCAAAAAGCCTCTCTATCAATAAATCATGGTTTCTTACAAGCATGTTTTTACATAATGTCAACGTAGTGAGCATACTCCTTTAGGCAGGTACGCCCATACGCCCCGGTCGTTTAGCAATGGAATGACCTACTTGCTTATGTTTCTGTGGTTCCTTTCAATTTCGTATCTGAAAGGCGCGCCAAGTTTGTGTACGAGCTCACATTGTTATCAATGACTGGCAAAACTTGCTTACTTTGTGAAAAAAAGCCAGTTTAAAGAGAGGAGGCGCTTCAGAAGTAGGTAAGTAGCGCCCCTCTTTAAAAGGTTTTTAGAATCAGTTAGCATTTACTTACCACCAGACTAAGACCTGGTCGTATTGAAATTCCATACCGTATTCCGTAATATCACACTTTTACCGAAGAAGTCAATCAACAGCAGCAACGTGCGCATGTATTCGATTAATACATAACTGAACAGTTCCACTTTTAACTGTCAGAACTACAAAAGTGTCCTTTGAACTCATCAGGTACGAGTATTTCTTTAAAGTTCTAAGTTCATCTTCCAGTTATTTGGTAAGTAAATAGGAATTTAAGATGTCATTGCTTTAGTTATTAATGTAAAGAGTGTTAAACTCTCAGGACTCAAGACCAATTATGACGAATGATCTCTGAGATGCAGACGTATTATTTTACCAGTGAGTGCACTTGAGGTCAGTTTCACCATATCTTACAAATAACTATTTTATTAGGGTCACTAGCTGCACCCCACAGTGTTACCCGCTCACGCCACGGGAACACTACATCTTTAAGCCTATGCGTTTAATCCAGTGTGTCAGCTAGCTCCATACCAAATTTTATCAACACGTCCAGACGTTTGAGCACGAAAAAGTAACAAATATACAGATATACACAAACTGTCGCCTTTATAATATTTCTAGCTGTGCCGCGCGGTGTTACCCGCTCAAACGGGAAAAACAAAGGTTTTCGGGATGAAAAGTATAGCCTATTTGTTAATCCAGAGTGTCAGCTATCTTCATAGTAAAATTTATCAAAATTGGTCCAATCGTTTGAGCGTGAAAGAACATACATACAAACACAAACACACAAAAACTTTCGCTTTTATATAATTATGTGACTGATGAAAATGTTAAAAAGAGGGATAATGTTTACTTATTTATTAACCTCATGGAGTAGGTACCTGTTAAGATACATTTAATTAACTGTTATCGAATTAACCAATCTAGCGTATTTAGCTAGCTGCAATTTTACTCATCTCGTGCGTTTGATATATATCTTGCATACCTACATAATATATGTTCAGTGTGTTTTACACGTAAGGTAGGTACACTACTGAATGAAAGATCCAGGTAAATATTTGTCACTGGCAAAGAGCAGTGGCATAATATTTTAGGATTGTAAAAAATAAGCTAATAAGCTTACTTTGGTATCGTTGGATACTGCATTAGTACCTAAATGGGCCAAATTTGTATCCTCTTCATTTCATGACAATTTTTATTCACGTAACAGCCCGTGACGGCAACAATTCAACAATGGAAACAGCCGCCGAAGCGTGCAAGCCGTCGAATTCAGCGGCATGTCGTTTCAGGCGCAGTCCTCCGCGAATGGCCGCGCGACTACCACCGACTATTACACCATGATTACCGATTACAATTACTGATTACTAATCACTATCTATCTCGCTATGATTACATTGTATTCTCGTGATGTTTCGGAGTGAAACTCCTCATGTTTACTTTGCACTCGCAGCGGTTGCGTAGGTAGGTAAAGTTCGCAGTGCCGATGTCGTAGGTTGATTTAGGTTAAAATAACTTCCGGAATAACTTTCTGGTTTTCTCGTTGTTTTATTATTGTATTACATAGTCTCTAACACCTTGAATATGTCAACAGACAAAAGATCCATCTTTGAAAATCACAAAGAGTACTTGAGTATGTATTTCTAAATTTTCATTAGCTTCGTTTGAAGTAAATAGTGAGCTTGGAAAAGTACCTGCTTGAATTGGTATTTGGGTCATTGTCAGTTCAAAAAACAAAATTTGTCCCTTCTTCGATGGTCAAAAGTTAAGAGCTTGTATGAATCTAGGTTATGTTGCTATTATATCGGATTATAGAAGAGGGAACGTTCTTTATTCTCACAGGCATTTAATCAGAAAATTAGGCCCTGGGATCCTTAATTTCGCAAATGTCCACCGGAAAGACGCGCACCTAAATCTGACAATGACCCATTTGTATTATCGTAATAGAATCCCTTAATAATTATTACAATTAATTATAGGGTAGGAATAGTTCTTTTTACCACGTAAAACTATCTAATTGAGCTTTATTTTACATACGCCCTGAAACAGTGAAAATAAGTACCTATGTAAGTATAGCTTTTCTAATCGATATTGATGAATACTGACATTGATTTTCCGATTGTTTTGTTGGCGATTTTTATAGAGATTGTACCTATATATTTTTATGGAGAAGGATCAAATAAGTAATTGGAAACCGTTATTTGCCTGAGACGGTTGGGTATTTCTGCTCATTTTTTGCTTTTTTGACGAATTTCTGACCATTCTGATGGAGACATGATGCCTCGAGCAACTGCACAGTCGGGACAACTCTTTTGAATACTGTAGGTACATCTTTGATAACTTACTGAATGTTTTTAAACTATACTTGAAAATGATGAGTTGTTTTGCTGCAGGAGGTTGTGCGCCCCTACCTCGGGGTCGGCGCGGCGGCGGGCCCGCGAGCGGCGGCAGGCGCAACTCACTCGAGTAGAAGGAGAGCGACTAGCTCAGGAGCGACGTGAGAAGGCAGCGAGGGAGAGGAAGGAGCAACAGCGGCAGGCGAGTAGCAGAAGCTTTTCAGGTCACATCCAGTACCGTATTTATCCCTAGATCTCCCAGGCCCGGGCCTAGGGGCCCCAGTTCCAGAAGTAAGCCTGGCACCATACTTATGTTCTCCTTATATAACACTTAAAATACTACTGTTTAATTTGCTGAAAACCGTTTCAAGATAGGGGAGGGGGCCCCAAATGCCAAGTGCCTAGGGGCCCTGGCCCTCTAAGTCCGGGCCTGGTCAAGTTGCTGGGGTCTTCCAACAGACGTAGAAGCAGCGCCAAAGAGCAACTCGCGTGTCGGAGCAGCGACAGGCGAGTGGCGTAGCAGGAGATTTAAAGATCATGGTTGACTGATACACCCATATTAGGATCGTAGCAGTGAAGAATGACGCGAGTTGTTGAGTTTACAGGATTCTTCCCTAAGATTGATTGCGGTACGATACTAAGGCATACAAGAAGCAACAGGTTTAAAAATTCAATGCCTCTCGCATCAGGTTCAGTGGCCCAATAGGTATAGGACGCCCGTGCTGGCCCGGAAATCCAGGTTCAACCCTGCCTGAACCATTAAAATTTTCAATTACTCGTTTCATTGTACCTACCTAAACATTAGGATGCTTCAATTTCGTATCCTGATGAATTCGTCTGTAGGGGGAAACGGCTTGTTCATGACATGACATGTCAGGAAGTGCTTGGTAACGGAGCGTAGAAGGAGCAGCGATGATTGGTAAAGTGATCTAATAACACAATTACATTTTAAGTTCTCCGCTACCCAAAGACTGTCTGGAAGAGATCGATCTTTAGCGATAAGACCACCTGTTAAACAACAAACCAGGCAAACCTCTATTTGTAAGTTCTTGATCCTGTTAGTTTTGTGAGGTCTGAATTAAAGAGTATTGTATAGTAATGTAAGTGGTAAATAGAGTCATAATGGTTGGTGTGCATACTACCTAGATGAAGGCGGCAGCAGTCTTATAGCAGGCTCGTGTGTAAGAGATAGCTTTTCAGGAGCCACAACAGTCAACTCGCGACTCTCGAGAGTGGAAAAGCAGTTGCAGATGAACGACATACGTTTTTAACCCCACAGCCTGCTACTACACCAGTGGCATCGCAGAATGTTTTAGGTTCATGAGTGTGTTTTTTTTTTCACCGACAGGCTCGAGCCGAGCTGGCGTCTTACGAGCCGTGGGGCCGCGCCGGCGGCGGCGCGCCCTGTTCGCGTAGTCTGCGCAGGACCGATTTGCGCACGCGCGGGATTTATCCTGAGGATGAATTAAGGGTAAGTACTTAAATAAGAAGAATCTAAGATTCAACAACCTAAAATTACGACAATTATTAAAAACCATTGAAACTTCTTTAAAGGCGCCTTTGGGAACCAATTACCGTAAGTTAAGTTCGAGTATATATATGTGCATTAAGTATCCTATACTTCGTATTATTACTTTCTGACCTTCTTCTTTCCAGCTGTATTAGCCAAGCTTGACAGTCTTGGGTCATCTGTACAGTATTCATGACTCTGAATTAATGTATAGCTTTCTGAGACGTCATAATTAATAATAGAGAGCTAAGTAAGTCTAATTCTTATCATGATAATTATCACTGGAATCGTGTTTCCTTTAATAATAACATCGAATTCCTTACTATTAATTGAGCTGGATGTAGAGAATGAGTACACTTCTAATTGTATTTGGTAGAAGTCGATCCTAATCATAATTTGTCATAATCAAAAATATGGCCCACGGTCATTTCGAGAATAATGCAGATGCAGTTACCCAAGTCAAACGCTAACATACTAGTATACCTACAGTCAAAATAACCCATGATGATATTCATTCTTATATAAAAAGCAACGTTTATTTTATGTTAAAATAATAAATTCATATTGTAAAATATCACTACCCTTAAAGTAGGTCATTCGTGATGTGAACTTTTATTAAAGAATCGCACGTATCAGCTATAGGTGTGTAGCAAACTATATAAGAATCGCTTTTACTGAGTGACGCTACGAAGAAGCAGTTAAATGGAATTGAATTTCATATGAAGTATATATTGATAGATTTATGTGGGACAGGTTTCGTGACCTTTAACGAGTTTCCATGAAAGGCTTTTGGTTTACATTGCTTTCTTGACGATTGGCATGTTGGACGGGTGTGGGGGCCACCGGATCGTTTGTTACGTACATTTCCAATGAAATGCCTATACATAAATGGTGTATATACGAGTAACATGACCCTGGCTTGGCTTAACCTCATATGTATAAAAAAAATAAAGGGCAAAGGGGAGATGGAAATAGTACCAGATTTACTTACGCTCTTAACTTTTTTGTTGATTTGGTATTTCAGGCGATTGAATTACATCTTTCTAATGGGAAGCTCAAAGTCGCTCAACGAGCAATGGAGAGGGCTATGCTCGGGGTGTCTCTACGTGATCGAATCAGAAATGAGGAAATCCGTAGACGAACTAAAGTGACCGATATAGCTCACCGGATTAGCAAGTTGAAGTGGCAATGGGCAGGCCACATAGCACGCAGAGCAGATGGCCGATGGGGCCGAAAAGTGCTCGAGTGGAGACCTCGGACCAGCAAGCGCAGCGTAGGACGTCCACCTACAAGATGGACAGATGACCTTATAAAGGTCGCCGGAAGGCGCTGGATGCAGGTCGCTTCCAACCGGTATATATGGAAGTCCAAAGGGGAGGCCTATGTTCAGCAGTGGACGTCCTATGGCTGAGATGATGATGATGAATGGGATATTGGATTATATCTACTTAAAAGTAAACCGACATTGTTAATCATCGTGTTAACATTGTCATTGGATAACTTGGATAGGAGCATATTTAAAATCATATTTCAGTTAGTTACATCTGAACATTGCTAGTTAAATTAGAGCTTATTGGCAGTAAAGAGTACTTAATACGGACGAAGAATGTACCTATCTTCCGTTAAAAAATCTAAATATTTGAATATTTAAAACGGGTTTTAGTAATGTCACGGTATCAGTAATATACAGGGTGATCAATCCAAATGGGTCAGTAGGGAGAAAACGAAACTATAAGAGTTAGGGAAATCTGTTCTAAGGAACCATGGCTTCGATTTTAGATTTATTAAAAACTGCATTAAATTTTTTTTCGTATATCTCATGCATAATCGGGAATCGGACCCGGTTAAATTTTGGTGAGGAGAAAAAAAAAATTGGCAAGTTCGAGCCCGACTCGCGCATGAAGGGTTCCGTACCTACCTATACATATATATATAATCTATAACAAGTTTGTTGTATGGGAGCCCCCCTTAAATATATATTTTATTTTATTTTTTGTATTTTTTGTTATAGCGGCAATAGAAATACATCATCTGTGAAAATTTCAACTGTCTAGCTATCACCGTTCTTAAGATACAGCCTGGTGACAGACGGACGGACGGACGGACGGACGGACGGACAGCGAAGTCTCAGTAATAGGGTCCCGTTTTTACCCTTTGGGTACGGAACCCTAAAAATTAAGATGTCAATCGATCCTATTTTTTATTGGCAACAAATGTCTGTAGGTACATACATTTAGAGTGCTCTAAGAGTCAGAAGTTGCTGTTAAAGCTGAAAACGCTCGTTTTCGTTTTCTCCCTACTGACCCATTTGGATTGATCACCCGGTATAACTACGGAATAGTTAAAGAATACATCTATGTCAAGTTACTTTACGACTCTTCAAAACAGCTCTTTCTCACATTTAAATGCAGCTAATAAATAACCATCTTAAGAAGCGTTAAGGAAATAAAAATAGCCGTAATTTAAAAGTAACTATTCGAACACTTTATCTAGAATGAGGGTCATAAAACTAAGCCGTAGGAGTCATTTAGTATCTTAATACATCGTTAAATATGACTTTATCTGCTTTTAAACCAGTTGATGAATATTAGCGGTAATTATTATGTAAGGAAAGACCGATGGCTATAAATCTATATAAGGTAAGGGGTCATTCATATTGCGCAGCGTAAATTAAGTGTAGGCTATGTGTGGCGTAACTGAGATGAGTAAAAACCAGTCAACTGATCTCCCCAAAGGCAGGGCTTGCTAATCTATTTATCGACCTATAAGGCAAAGGCTACGTTATGAAATAAAAGGATGAGTTATGTAAAAATACAGTGGACGTTTGCGATATAACTTTAATTGATTATGTTATTATTGAGTATCGACGTTGTTGTTGGTACCTACATAATTCTGTACCAAATGCCATGAGTCATTGTTATTTACTTCATGGTAGGTAGTAAATAACATTAAAAGGGCATGTGTTTCCATAGATACTGTATTCCTTCTGCTTGCTGTATTTCTGATTTTCATATAAATTAAATGTAAGACTTTGCAATTTACCTGGAAACTCAAGTTACGCCGAACTTGCAGAAATTGTGAAAAGTTTTACGTTAATTTCCAAGTCACTGACTGATTGGTGCGGAAGCACGACGAATGCGCATTCTAACTTCTGAAAGAGAACAATCAAAGTTCCTATATGCTTGAGCGCAGCCAATGATGCTTGGGGGTTCAAACCCTCTCTAAAATATGACCCAATCAAGCCTCATTCTGGTCAGTATCCACTAGTACCTACCTAGCGGAGGCTTATAAAAAACCTGCGAAGTGCGCGAGGGTTCCGTACAAACACTTCCCATCTTAACCGGCCGGGTTAAGTTTTAAATTTGCGCATGGTATGTATGGCGCCGGATACAAATGAGGTGCAAAGTTAACGCAACCGATCACGTTTGTTGTACGGGAGGCCCACTTAAATATTTATTTTATTCTGTTTTTAGTATTCGTTGTTATAGTGGCAACAGAAATACATAATCTGTGAAAATTTCAACTGTCTATCACGGCTCATGAGATTTTTTGGGTACGGAACCCTAGCAAGGGTGTTTAAGAGTAGTGTTTGCCAGCCACATCATTAACCAGGCCCGTAATTACTTTGAGTCGCCGTTACCAGCCGCGGATTGGATGTTGCTTTATTTTTTAAAACCCCTCCCGGTACTAAAACTTGGCTACGCCAGTGTTTCTATGCTTTAGTTTCGAAGCGGTAAGATAAGAATCCTCAGATTGTCTACTGAAACGTAGGATAGGAAAAATAAATAAATACTTAGTTAAGTTGGACAGACAGTATCCTACCTTTAGAGATTAGCAAATATAATAGGTACCGTCTTCTATGGTTTGATGTGTGCTCGTTTCTGTTTTTATTACAAGTGTGATTTTAGGGCGTCTCCCTATACGAAGCATGCCGACGATGGTCGGGTCGGCGTCGCCGGCGGCGCACGCCCCTGCGCTTGCGCGAAGACCCACAACTCTGCTACACCGACAGGCTACGCCAGGCCATCGACAACGATATTCGCTACCGACAGACGCCCGATCAGCAAAATACTTACCGCCAGATATTAGGTGTGTATGCAAGCAGACGTGATATAATCTTCCTTAGAGCAATGTGTACAACTGATAAGGGTTTAGCACCTTCGAGAAGCACCGTGACTTGCCTTGGTTGGCTTGAAGCTTGTTGGCACTGGTGAGGGGCACATAGTTAACCCTTGAAATGAATATAACATTATTCTTTACTTGTTTAAAATACCTGTTATACATCTATTCATATCATATTTTTTTTATTTATTTGCCATTCACTTTCCGCAAAAGTTGTGATATGATGCTCGAATGCACCTTGTGACCTTGCTATGTGTCAATACATGTGTTCTAAAGACGTTGTTTTCGATATTCATTTAAATTTTTGGAGCTCTTTATTAGACGTCTAAGATATCGAAATATGTACGACATAAATCATAAATGTATCAAAACAAAACGTGATGATAGATTTTCTCAATGAACTAATGTATGCCTAATATGAAATAAAATAAAATAAAATTAATAAATATTAAGGGACAATCTTACACAAATCGACCTAGTCCCAAACTAAGCAAAGCTTGTACTATGGGTACTAGACGACGATATACATAATATATAAATACATAATTATACAGATAACATCCATGACCCAAGAACAAATATTTGCCCCGGCCGGGATTCGAACCCGGGACCGCCCACTCAGTAGGCAGGTGTCTACAAACCGAGCCAAACGCGTCGTCAACATCGTTGTTTACAATTTGAGCTATTCATCCTATGATGGCAACCTTATGAAGACATATTGTTTGCTAAAAAAATGACAGCAAAATATTGATGATGATTTATAGCCTAAACTTCGCAAGGACTCGCATTACAAATGATTAATAAGTGCTGAAATTCTAAAACGCTTATGGGCATCGTTTAATTGCATTCAAGTCTGACACCAACGCTATGGACGTGTATAACGTTGTTTACGAGTGACCTAAGCTCGGCCGTAGGCCTGAAATGAGCCTAATTGACGGTTATAAAACTGTTGCGTACAAATATTAACCTAATTATACTGACCTTTCTGACACGAATTCTTTTTTATTTTATAATGAAACGATTAAAGGAAATTACTTTAAAAGAACTTTACGATTTAAAATATTTTTCTTCAGATTTGATTGAATGGATTGAATTAGACGACACGGTTGGCGCAGTGGTAAAGCAGCTGATCCGGCGGTCTTGGGTTCGAATCCCGGCAAGGGCAAATATATGTGTGGTGAACTCGAATATTCGTTCCTGGGTCATGAATGTTTTCTAATGTACTGTCTGAATAAGTAGGTATATGTTTATCGTCACCTAGTGCCCACAACAAAAACCTTACTGTGGGACTAATAGGTCGATTAGTTTGAGGTTGTTCGATATTTATAGAAAAGAAAAAAAAGTGATGAAATTAATTTCCTTGTAGACCGTAGGAATATGATTGAGTGTCATTTCGAAATGAGTACTGTTTTCACTATAATATCTTTTAGTGTTTCTTTTTTCAGATGATATGGTCGACTCGCGGAAAAAGGCTATGAAAGACGAAATGAAGCGAAGCTTGGAGTACGAGCGCAAAATGGTACAGCCTTTTGTATACATTTATGAACTGTTCTTAATATAAACTGACTTGATTTAATTGTTTCAGCAAACTTTGGATGGTCCTTGGGGTAAACCTGGCCCTGGCGGCACAATATGGAGAGACCCGCGAAATGTTGGCTTGAACTTCTCTAAGTCTATGGTAAGTTTAAAACTATGCGATGTACTTTAGACAGATTTATTAAAAGCAAGATCTTTCCACCTATATTTTGGGAGTTGAATTTAGGAGTTCAGTATTATAAAGTAAGTCATTCTTCGATTCATTATTTATGAGTAGGTACCTGTTTGTAAATAAAAAATAACATCGATCCCGTGCTGTATGGCTGCCCATAACAGCCACTTTCGCATTGATTGTACAGGTCTAGTGAAACCTAAGCATTTCAAAAATTACGATGCTTACGTATTTTGATAGATAAAATACTAAGAGTCCAGTCCTTTTGCCAAACACAACGAGCCAGGCAAAATTATCCGACTGTATATCGAGCTGCACGTCTAGGATAACTGTGACACGCGACTCTTTGTCGCGCGACGAATACTACCTGTCTCTTTCCTTTCAATACCGTGCGAGCAAGACAGGTGACGCTAAGTCACGAGACAAGCGAAGTTGCGTCAAGATATGCTAGCCCCGCAGTGCTCGACGTAGCGACTTGGTTCCATATTTATCTAAATATATAAGGATTTAATTAAGTTGTGATCTGTTTCCAGGGTTGGACCGACAACGATCTTTTAAATAAGCTACAAAGTGATGGAAACAAACGCTGCACGAGATCTTCACTGACTTTGCCTAACGTAAAGAGAGATGATGATACGAAGGATAGAAACACGCGAGATAAGGAGAACATGAAGCCTCAAAGCGCATTAAAACTGCCCGATATTAATCACACTAATAGTCCAAAAAGTAAAAATCAAGAAGCTCATAAAGAGGAAGCCACACAGACAAGTAATGGAGATCATAAAATTGACAAAGGAGATGATACTGTTAAAACGAATGGAAAGAATAAGCCAAAGAAGAAATTTGTTAAACGATTATCTAATGGCGAAAAAATTAAGCGAATACTACCAGAAGACGATAACAACGAAGAAGTTCAAAATGGACCTAGCGTGACAAATGTTGATAGTAAAAAGTTAACACCAGAAGAGACGATTTTTCGTGTTACCGGTGGCGTGGAGTTGGTACCCATCCTGGCTCGACAAAGACGAGTTGGCGCTCGCACACTACATTCCAGTGACGTCACTCGACCCCCTGAGGATATGTGCCAGTAAGTCTGTGCCCAACTTTGATCAAACGAAAGGTCAAACAACAAAAGACGATTACCTTTTGTCAATACTCTTAAATAAATCCATACATCTTTTATTTGCGTGCAACGCATTGTAGTTTCACAATGAGCTATTCTATTATTCAGATGTCGTCTTACGTAACTCAAAAAAACAGTTGGGCTTTATTCCGTATAATATGTGTGTCCAAGGTTCGTTAGAATAATATATTTTTAATTCCAAGAGGTCATCGCACGTGACCCTCGGCACAATTATAAAACCTGCCGTGACATCTCTAGAGAATTTCTTAAAGTAAGTGGATTTTCTTTAAGAGCTTATTTGCCTGAGGCATAGCTGCAGTCCGGGCTACAAACAAAATGCCAATACGTGATGAAATTATGAATTGGAAGCACCTGAGATTATTTGAGTAGTGTTTTGTGTACATAAGTAAACAAGTGACTGATGAATTACAATGACAAAACAATACTGCAAGTTTAGGTTTGAATTTATAATGAGGCAAACGTTCTAAATGCTCAGCTCAGATTGGCTCAGACCTCATATTACTGTTATGTGAAATTTTATTAATTAGCGGTTTTGACCGATGAATACATTATAAATGGAAATATGTTATCCTTATGACAAACTTGCAAAATTCTGCAGCATAGTCGATGTTGTATCATTATGGAATTTTTGTAATACGTTGCGCATTGAGGTTGAAAAATCACGCGCAATGCGGGCGGGCAGATCGCTCATATTTCTTCCCAACCTTCGATCTTTATCTCGCTTTCGGTACAATCCGGTACAAAAACAACATGGATCGGTAAATGGTTCTTTAATTAACATACAATATCCATTAACAGCTAACGGTATAAGGTGTGTGATGCCTGTAATCAAACGAATGAAACAAGTGAACAAATGTGTTGATTGTATGCAATAGTCATGAACGGTTATCAGATAGATGTAATGACAGATTTGGGTGATCGACATGACACCCATTTCATGTACACTCATCCATAATGTGCGGTGGCTGTATGTGACCCATCGATCGTGCGAAGGCTCGGGTTGCGTCATGTCATGGCTTTCTATCCGGGCCGTGATATATGACGCGAGGAAAGATTTACGGTTTTCATTAGGTCTCTTAATAAAGCGTTTGCCACCGTCACTTTGATCTTTGACATTGTTTCGGTCGATAATAGTTTTTAATTTACCAGGCGTTACTATGACGTACGATAATCACGTTTAATTATCGTTTTAAACATCTTATACTTGGCTTCTACACTTACATAATAATTGGTTTCTCCATTATTTGTAGATGGCGTGAACTTCTAAACGTAGACTACCTGAGAGAATTGAAACATCAGATGAAGGTCAAATTCCAGCAAAATGAGGTAGAGTGGTTATATAAGTTTTTAGAAGATAAGCAGGCATTTATAATTACTAATAGTATCGAAATATTTATGGGGGTAATTTATTAAATACTGTAAATCAACTCTTAATAAATAATGACAATTTGTCCGAACGGCATTAGAAACAAAATCGACTTTTTAGAGCAAAATTGCCTAAGCGGTAACGCAGACAATTGAATTTGGTTTGAAGCAGTATTACCTATTGGTTGTAGATTTTGAGTGGTACATTTAGACTTCTAGAAGGTCAATGAAATTTCATATTTTGCGTGTTTTAACAGGAAACTAGACAGAACTCAGCGGAGAGCACCCGTCAGCACCGCGAAACCTGGGCTTCGATGTGGGGTCGGCCGGGGCATGGGGCGCCTCAGCAGAGAGGCCGTTATGCCCGAAACAATCTTGCCCAAATATTGTATGTAACGCCGCTTACCAATGCTCAGTAAACTCAGCACAGAGTCAGCATCGCCACTATCGCCAGACCAGACCTGAGCCGGAATGGCCGCGGCGCATCGCGAATTTCGTCAAATTTGTCAGAAGAGTTTCCAGAAGGACAAGGAGACCGGAGCGGCACTTCTGGGCCAGCACGAACACGGGGTGCATGAGCAAAGAGGTCCATACACCCGAAATACTGAACTGATCCCCTTAGCTCAATGTAAATAGTTAAAATACCGTAGCTACTCCGAGGATGAGCTCACATCTCTGATGCTACGGAGTGAGATTGGTGATGGAGTAATATTGTTACTAGAGCTCGGTAAGGGTAAGCTGTTTGGAGAGGTTGCATTTAATGAAAGGGTATGTTATTAAAGCAGTGCACATGGAAAATATAGCAATGCAAACTCGCAAAACAGTTCACCCTTATCGAGCTCTGATTACGCCCGGAATAACTACTTCCGAGTACTGTATGTAACCCGCTTATTATTAACATTAATAGTGCTTAGAGATATGTCGTCAAATGTATCAGTCAGCAATCTGGATCAATCACTTACTTTGCAACCGCTGCCGCTTAAGATTGCTATAAGGTTCGACAGTTATGACCGGATAAGTGACACATAAAAATGCGCCTTCCAATGAAGTGGATGCCAAAGGCGCTTAAATGCCTGTTTATACACAAGATGATAAAATCACGTTTCATAATAGTTAGAATAGATTCCGCGCAATTGATTAACGCTAGGTCTAGCCTAACCTTTGCCTACTAACGCGCTTTCCAACATTCCAACTTACCAAACCTACGAGTATATCTGGAACAACTCACACTTCAGCTATATCTGCACCTCTAGCATAACTATCATACGCGACTATTTCTCGCGCGAGATAATTACCCGTCACTTTCTGTGCAGTAATGTGAGAGAGTGACGGGTAGGGCTATGTCGCGCAACAAGTCGAGTCGCGAAGCACAGTTGTGCGTGGTTGTGCTAGACGGGATGGTTTACCAATGCTTAGTTGAGCACAGTCCTCAAAGGGATTTCTCCTCCACTCAACTCAACGTGCCGTCAGTACCACAAGGGAAACCAGAACAATAAAGCACCACGGTGTCGTCAAATCAAGAAAAAAATGTTCTTCTTCTTCACATACAAGAGCAACTTGTCATCATCATCATCATTTCAGCCTATTGCAGTCCACTGCTGGACGTAAGCCTCCCCCAGGGTTCGCCACATTGCCCCATCTCCCGTTTTCGCCATCCAGTCACCACCAGCCACTTTTTTCAGGTCGTCGGTCCATCTGGCCGGAGGGCGTCCTACACTACGCTTGCCGAGTCGTGGTCTCCACTTGAGAACCCGTCTACTCCACCGATCATCGGTTCTGCGACAGATGTGACCAGCCCACTGCCACTTCAGTCTGCTACACTTCTGAACTACGTCAGTGACTTTGGTTTTTTGTCGGATAATCTCGTTCCGGACCATGTCCCTTAACGAGATTCCGAGCATACCCCTTTCCATAGCTCGCTGTGTGACGTGTAGTCGGTGGGCTAGTTTCACTGTCAGGTTCCACGTCTCGGCTCCGTATGTCATGACCGGCAGGACGCACTGATTGAATACCTTGGTCTTCAGGCATTGTGGCAAAGGGTGACTCGAAGATGTGACGGAGCTTTCCAAATGCTGCCCAGCCAAGCTGCACTCTTCTGGTGATTTCACTCTCAAAGTTGTCTCTACCCAGCTGTAACTTTTGTCCTAGGTAAACGTACTCCTGGACAACTTCAATGGCTACACCTTCGACGGAAACGGGCACAGGGACGATGTGCTCGTTGAACATGACCTTAGTCTTGTCCAAGTTCATCCCTAGCCCAACGCGTCTCGAGGCAGCATTAAGACCGGACAGCATTTCCTGCAGGTCTTGCAGCGATTCTGCCATTATAACTATGTCGTCAGCAAAGCGGAGGTATGTGAGATATTCACCATTGACATTGATGCCCATTCCATTCCACCGCAGGGTCTTGAAGACATCCTCCAGAGCATTGGTGAAGAGTTTCGGGGAAATAACGTCACCCTGTCTTACACCTCTGAGCAACTGGATGGGTCTTGTTTGGTGGTTCTGCACTTGGACGGACATAGTCGCCATTTGGTAGAGACTTCTCAACACCTCCACGTACCGCCAGTCGACTTGGCATCGCTGCAAAGACTCCAGAACGGCCCAGGTTTCGATGGAGTCGAAGGCCTTCTCGTAGTCCACAAACGCCATACACAGTGGTTGGTTATACTCCTCGGACTTCTGTATAACCTGCCGAACAGTATGGATGTGGTCCATGGTGCTATAGCCTTTACGAAACCCAGCCTGTTCCGGTGGCTGAAAGGCGTCAAATCTTGATGCCAGACGATTCGTGACGACTCTCGAGAACAGCTTATAGACGTGGCTCAGAAGCGTGATCGGCCTATAGTTTTTAAGGAGCGTTTTGTCTCCTTTCTTGAAAAACAATGCCACTACACCTCTGCTCCACGCCTTCGGGGTAGTCCCATTGGTTATTACAGAGTTAAAGAGCCTCTTCAACTCCCCAAGAACAGGTTTACCCCCAGCCTTGAGGAGCTCAGAGGCTACTCCATCTTCACCGGGAGCCTTCCTATTACTAAGCTGTTTGAGAGCAACTTGTATGTGAAGCAAATAGACCTCCCTCATATTTGTTCTGTAAATAAATTCTTTTCGGGCATAATTTGTAAAAAAAATGATAATTATTCACTAAGTTCCTAACCCTCAACCAGCTAATGCTATTGGTAAAACTAATGTTAAAGCGGTATAGACGTTAATGTATAGACTGATATGCAATAATATGTTTCTAATTGAGAAATATGTGTGAATACAAGAGATTAGCATTGCATCAGAACAAAATAGTCATTATTGTAATGGATATGTAAACACTTCAATAATTAGTAAGTGTACGTTGTGTTTACCTACACATAAACTTTCACCTGATACATACTACAATATGTAAATATATACCTTAAGGCGATATTGTCCGGCCGTGGTCGCGCGGAACTAATTGACGCTCTTCAATCGCTGACGCGCGACGATTTTTAGCAGGTTTTTAGTTCTAGTGATTAAATAAATAATTTTATCGAGACAATCCTAGCGAATTTACCTAGATAATGTTAATATCCATACATTTAAGCAAAAAACGGGTAAAAAAACTTCGTGTTTTACCCTTGCCACTGAAAAAATATTACAAATAGAGGTAGCTTTGGGATTCTATTCTATCGAGCGAAATTTATCCAATCGTGTTGCTGAAAACGATTTTATAATCGCAAGATCCTCAAGTATTATATGTATGTTTTTCATATCTTCAAACACTGCTTAATATGTTTACGACTCATTCGAAAATGAGTGAGTTCGGCGTCTACTGGGAAAAGAGCGCCTTAAGTCAAGGCATACATTTATAAAATAAAATTAAATTTATGAATGAATTAAAATAAATAAAGGAACTTTAACAAAGAGTATAGAATTGTGTAAAAATCATTTAGGTCTAATCACGTTTATAATTAAGAATTCTAAATCACAAGCAATTGTTTTAATTTATTTAATCTTAGTGACATAAATTTGGTGTTTAATTCAAAGTTTCGTAAACGGCGGTGACCTTACGCAAGACGAGTAGAATTTAAATAGAAATTCACTGTTAGTATTTAATCGGAATTTGAGAAGGTATGTAAATTTAAGTACTTTGAATGAATTATTAGGTGGCGTAGAGATAATCCCGATTTTTAAACTGATTAAAGTTGCTTAAGGTTCAAACGGATTTGTATGCAGTTTGAAATGTTATCCGTTCTTAACTTTGGTAATTGTATTTGACGGTTGTTAGCAATTAGATAAACTTAGGCCTACTTAACTTTGACTATTGTCATGGGAAAGTTAAAGAAACCAATTTTAACAGCTATAGGTATGTATAAACTGGACGTAAGTAGGTACAGCTTCTCGTGTAGTATGGTCACTAGGTTTTTTTGAAATCGAATATGTGTTATTGTTTGTATTATTATTATTATATGATTGTCTCATTAAAGTCAAGAAAGAAACATAAGTGAAGTTACAGCAATTTATGTAAAGTAATTTATATATAGGTTATTGTTATGGTTAAATATATGGTTTGTTTTGTTGATGTTAATAAATGTTTTATTTTACACTGTAAGTTGTTTATTAATTTGATTATTTGCAACCAATTTACCCATAACACAAGCCATCTTGGATTTGGCTGTCTGATATTTATTTATTTTATTTATTTTTATTTCAAAATTGACGTATGGCATATGACGTGGTCGTTGATCTCGCAGTGTTTACTTAACGTTGTACCTAATCGTTTATTTACTTACCGTTTTTTTTTGCATCTTGCTTTTAATTTTTTTACCGAATTATCTAGTCCTAGATTATTCTAATTGCATATTCTTAACGGAAATAAGAACACGAATGAAAGTTGATATCTATGGATTTTTGTATATTAATTTAACTTTTTTAGGTTCCGTTGAAGTTCTCTTTTAATTTAAAATGATAGATGCTCTCCAGTCTTCACACCGTAGGCATATATAGGTTTGATTAATTATTCAATATATTCAGCGCATGCAAATAAACGTCTTTTAATGTGACACAGCCGGCAGACATTTGTTAAGTCTGAATATGGATAAGCAACAAACTCATCAAATAGGCCGGAAATAGCAGCACCCCGCCAGATAGTCTCGTCCGCTCGTTGGAATTTTCTGCTGACTATTACAGTCATGGTTTTAGTAAACCTCAGACAAAGTTAGATAATTGTTGACTCTAGGTTGCAGTTGGCAAATGTCAGGCAAAGTAATGTGATATAAGCTTATTAGCTTTCCACATAGATTTTGGAAGATAGGACATTGATGACGTCACAGCGTCCGGTGCCTAAACGTCAAGATGGCCTGTATCGGTCAACAACACCTGTAAATGTCAAATTATTATGCTACTACCTTCTACTAAGTAACACGCGCTCTATTAACTATTCCTTACTCTAAGGGTTTCCAATTTATACTGTCAGCCAGTGACGTGAATTAAACCCGATTCCGACTGAATAGACGATTAAAAGACTTTTTAAGTCTTTTGAAGCCTAACGTGCTTCAGATTAGGTACCTAAGAATACTTTTCACGTCACGCAACCTTTAGATTTCTTACTTTAGATTTTTCGTGAAAGCTTGTACTTTTTTAAAACAGATTAACTTACTTAACCTATTGAATTTCACACAATATACTTTAAAAACAATATAGTACAATAGTCATATCCCTTCCAAAAGTAGCTTCGTCTGTCCGTGTGTTGGTTGCTATTGCTACCACTCCACGCTTAAACCGCTGAACCGATTTGAATGAATTTTCGGCCAGAAATAGTTTGAGTCTCAGAAAGGAAATTTTCACATTGAAATCACGCAAAAGCAGCACTAGTCTATGATCACATTAATAACCGCTCTATTCTTCCAATGACAACCAAGTCGCCGAAGCCAGGGTAAGTATAGTATGTTCACTTCTATACTTGCACGCCGTTTACTAAATAAGCTTTAAAATTATCGTAAATTAAACATCCCAGCCCTCAGGTTTGTGGTTAATCTTACGACGATTGCTCCACGCATTCCAAGCCAACAGAAGGCTCTTCCTTGCGCAAGAGTGCATTGAGACGCATCGTACCAATAACTCGCTTCTCCACTATCGTTCGGATTAATCTGTTCCACGCCCACTGTCGACGTACAGTTAGAACTCATTAATAAGGTGAGACAATGACCTAAACCTTAGGGACTACTGTAGCGGATACACTACATCAGTGTTTTTCAACTTGTGGGTTGCGAGTTGCAACGCCCTGGGGAATCACGAAGCCCCATTAGGGGGTCTATAAGAGCGTAACGTTAATTCGAATTATATATCAAATTTGTAAAATAAAAAAATAATGTCTTTGAGTTACCTGTTAGTCTGTGACAACTTATGGTCCGAACCTCCTTAACCTCCGAAGCAGTTAGTAGAGGATCCCGATATAGAACGACCTTCACCGAGATGTTTATTTGATGAAATGTATTTTATATTTAATTTAATATGTCAATAAATATATTGCATATGGGTTGCCTAACAAATTTTAGTCCAGGGTATATGTTTAATTAATAATTAAAAAAAAAAATTTAAACATTTGATAATTAGATAAATTCTATACCAATCGAAAGTATGAAGCCCATAGAATATGCAAACGTTAGGTTGCCTATTCTTTTCCCGTCACAACTATCGGGTAGCCAGGTTTAAACAGGTAAATCTATACTAGCATTTTGCATCGGTCTGATTATTGAATTGAAATTTAATAACATTAAAGATTATTTTATTATGAACACGGTGGTATAGGGTTGCCTGCGAAAAATCAGTCCAGAATTCCGGTTGTCGAATTTTGAAAAGTAAAATATTGCAGCGAGTGAATGTGTGCGACTGAGAGGTCCCAACCAAAACCATCCCATACGATAGAAGAGGACACAGCATAGCAGCTGATTGAAGTCCGCCCATTTAAAAAAAGTGGTGCGGTAAGATGTGAATATTAACGTATTCACATAGAGGTCGCTAAGGTGTAAAAACCTTTCAAATAAATAATGCAAAGATCGACACACAAAGCATAAGGAAAAATTCGTCAGGTATACGTGGAGCGAGGGTAGCGACGTGGCTAACGCGCTGGACCGGTAATCCAGAGGTACCGGGTTCGATTCCCGGTCCCTTCCACCAGGTAGCTCCTTTTTCAATTTTTCTTTAAGCTTTGATCTTTGTATTCATGGTTTAAATAAAAATTGTGGTGTACCCACATTAAAAAAATGAGACATTACATGTTTCATAAAATTATAATAATCAAATGTTTAAAAATATTTCTTTTTTAATTATTAATTAAACATACCCTGGACTAAAATTTGTTAGGCAACCCATATGCAATATATTTATTGACATATTAAATTAAATATATAAAATACATTTCATCAAATAAACATCTCGGTGAAGGTCGTTCTATTTCGGGATCTAGACTAAGTACAGTAAATTAGAAATGTGTTATAGACAAGTATTTCAAGAAAGTAGTGGTGTACCAAGACAGATCGTTATAAAAACTCTTGGATGAAATTTTGTTTGACAAAAATCTAAATCGCCTTGTAAGTCTAACAGGGACTACTAGTTTGTTTAGAATAATGTAATGGAACTGCATTTAACTAGTGCCTAAAACGAATAAGAATAACCGAATCTTCTTTTTAACCAAAACAGTTATGTAATTACAGTTGCCAATGAAAGTAAACGATAATTATGCGTAATTTCATACCTTATTAAGGTTTATTCACAAAACTTACTCAATGCGTACCGTATAGGTATCACAAGAGGCCCGGCTGTAATGAGCTGTCATATTTTAAAACAAAGGCCTGTGGGAAAAGAAGCTTATGATTGCACAAAAATCTAAACATATTCACACATTATTAAATTAGAGCTAATTTAGCCTTTTTAAATAATTTACTGAATAGATTTAATGAGCTGCACTTAAAATGTTTCTCAGATAATATTTAGGGTGTGTTGTAATTACAGAGTTGATAGCTGGCGTACAATAGGTTGGTAAACAATTTAATTTTTATACTTGTACGCATGCAATTCCTTGTAGTGAAGACGTTGACATACCCGACGAAAATATTTATAAGTCACTAAATGAACTTTAAGCATATTTTATGAAAATAACAAAATAATGCATCAATTTTCTCTAGCACACCTGTGACACGCGACCTGTGACCTTGTA